>CM053597.1:140840390-140923767 GCA_028646575.1 Pseudocheirus occidentalis | reverse complement strand
GAAGAGTTGTATGATTTGGCCAGATGAGACTCTGGGAAGCTGTTGAGCCCCCTGGCTTTGAAAAACACAGCCCTCTTGACCCACTGTCCAATTACAAAGTAACAAGGTGTGGCCATTCCCAAAACACAAGCCTCCCGCCACAGGCTCCACATGACCACATTCAGCCTATTAGGGGGCAGAGCATACTTTCAAATCAGGGAACATTCTTGGAGCCACTTAAGCAAAGGGGCTAGGGGCAGGAAAGAGCTTCAGATTCCCATTACAGTCCCATTCCATGCTCACTGAAGAGAATAATTCTTTCAGAATTAGAGTGGAGCAAATGGAAGCTAATGACTTTATGGAAAAATCAAGATACTATTAAACAGATCCAAACAAGTGAAAAAATATAAGGCAATGTGAAATATTTCATTGGAAAAACCACTGACCTGGAAAATAGATCCAGGAGAGATAATTTAAAAATTATTGGACTACCTGAAAGCCATCATCAAAAAAAAAAACTTAGAAATCATCCTTCAAGAAATTCTCAAGGAAAATTACCCTGATATTTTAGAACCAGAGAGCAAAATAGAAGTTGAAAGAATTTACCAATAACCTCTTGAAAAAGATCCCAAAAAGAAAACTCCTAGGAATATTATAGCCAGGTTCCAGAGTTCCCAAATCAAGGAGAAAAATATTACAAGCAGCCAAGAAGAAACAATTTGAATATGGTGGAAACACAATCAAGATAACCCAAGATCTAGCAGCTTCTACATTAAGGGATTGGAAGGCTTGGAATGCGATATTATGGAGGTCAAAGGAGCTAGGATTAAAACCAAGAATCACCTACCCAGCAAAACTGAATATAATATGTCAGGGGAAAATATGGTCATTCAATGAAATAGAGGAGTTTCAAGCATTCTTGATGAAAAAAACAGAGTTGAATAGAAAATTTGGCATTCAAATACAAGAAGCAAGAGAAGCATGAGAAGGTAAACAGGGAAAAGAAATCATAAGGAACTTATCAAAATTGAATTATTTACATGCCTACATGGAAAAATGATAATTGTTAACTTATGAAACTTTTCTCAGTATGAGGATAGTTGAAGGGAATATAAATGTGTGTAAGTGTGTGTGTGTGTGTATATATATATATATATATATATATATATATATGTATATATATACACACACATATATATATACATACATATATATGTATACATACATTTATGTCTATATAAGAGGGTATATGTGCATATGAATACATATGTGAGTGTGTGTATATATGTGTACAGGTATACATAGACAGAGGGTACAGGCTCAATTTAATAGGAAGGGATGATATTTTAAAAATAAAAATTAGGAGGTGAGAGAAGAATATAGTAAGAGGAGATAGGGAGAGACAAAATAGGGTAAATTATCTAATACAAAAGAGGCAAGGGAAAACTGTTACAATGGAGGGAAAGAACATGAAGGCAAAAGGGAATGGGTCAACCTTACTCTCACTGAATTTGGCTTAAGGAGGGAATAACATGCACACTAAATTGGGTGTCTTATCTTACAGGAAAGTAGGGGGGAAGGGGATAAGAGGAGGATGATAGAAGGGAGTGCAGATTGGTGGGGAGGGGAGTTAGAAGTACACACTTTTGAAAAGGGATAGGGTCAAAGTATTAAATAGAACAAGTGGGGGAAAGGATAGGATGGAGAGAAATACTGTCAGTCTTTCACAATATATCCACTATGGAAATGTTTTGTGTAGCTACACATGTGCACCTTATATTGAATTGCTTATCTTCCCAGTAAGGGTGGGTGATGAGGGATGAAGGGAAAGAATCTGGCGTTCAAAGTTTTAAAATCAAATATTTTTTAAAAAAATATTGTTTGTATTATTATTACTTTTATATGTAACTGGGAAATAAGATATACAGGCACTGGGGTATGGTATTCCATCTTGCCCTACCTGAAAGTCAGAGGGGGGTGGAAGAGGATACAGGAGAGAGCAGATTGGGGGAGGGGGTATTCAGTGAGATCACTGTTTTGGGGGTGGTGGGTAGGGGAAAGACGGGAGAAAATTTGTAACTCAAAATCTTGTGGAAATGAATGTTGTAAACTAAAAATAAATATAAAATTTAATTTAAAAAAAGTTGTATCCTTTCCTTTTACCTACTTATCTCACCCACCTACCTCACCTTCAAGTTCATTCTTCCTCAGACTAAACATTTCCAGTTTCTTCAACCCATTTGCACATGGTTTGGTCTCAAAACTATCCCGGTGAATAATGCTGGAAGTATTAAGTCCCTTAGAAAGCAGCGGTTGCAAATGCCTCATTTTACTGGTAAGGTGACTGAGCCTCAAGATCACATGGCTAGTAAGCGACAAAGCAGGGACTTCATCCCTTCGTTCCTTTTTCAGTCTACATTGCTGCCTTATTTTTTTTTTTCAGACAAGTGACTAAGTCGCACAATTATAGTAAGGGTCTGAAGCTGGATTTGAATTCAGGTCCTCCTGACTCCAGGGTTGACAATGCCGCCTTATTGATGCCAAATGAATTAGGATTTGAACTTGGAACAATTTACACTAACTAGGTACCAAGAAGATTTCAATTAACAAATAGACTCATTGGAAAAAATGTAAATTCAGAAATGTTTATGCACTATTCCTTGTCTTCTGAATGGTTTTTCTATATAAACGAATTGTTCAAATAATTATAGTTTATTCTTTTTAGTCTTGAAGCTTTTAATTTTACAGTTAGTCAATAAACATTTCTTAAACAACTAATATGTACCAACTACCATGAAAAGCTGTGGGGTAACAAAGAAAGGCAAAGACAGTTCCTGACCTCAAGGAGCTAACAGAGTCTAATGGAGTCTGATTACAAACTTGCCTACCTTAAAATAGAATATATTGAGTATAATATTTGCTTAATCACTCATGGCTTTTACTGTAAACATCGATGATGACACTGTGCTCTAATATAATGATACTTTTAAAGGCTACTGGGATAGGGCTATGTGTCCCTATATTCAATGACCCAATCAAGACTCAGTGACCCAGGTTCCAAGGCCTTTAAATTCTTTGTCTGCTTTCCATAATTTTTCTGTCTTTTTTTTCTGCTGGTCAAAGTGTCAGTTATAAATTCTTACTGTTGTCTCTTCATGTCAGCTGCTGTCACCTTCTAATTTGCTGCCTCTTCTCAGTTGTATCCTAAGACACAGTTTGGTGCTGCTGGGTGCTGGGAAAACTCTATTAATATTATGACTTATTAGAACCCTATGAGGAACAAAACCAATTGGCTCTGAGATAGCGAAAGTCTTTCTTGTGAAACGAAAGGTTTCCAAAGCAGTTATTTTTGAGGCTATTCCCCCCCCCACCCCATTTAATTCATAGCTCTAGTACAAAGGATTGAGAGTTGCTGTAAATTTGACTTCCAGGTAAGTGGGGCTCTTCTGGAATATGTCCAAGGTATAACTATAAAGTGAATTATCTAAATGAGTGTTATTTTAAAACTAATCATCTTGGCAAACAAAACACTTATTCCAATGGTACTGCCATGTTCAACACATTTTTGAGGTCCCTTCCTAATACCTCTTCCTAAAGACGCATTCCAAAAATATATTGAGGAATGGCAACATTATTGAAATAAGTAGTAGAATTTTCCAAGATATCAACTTAGAAGGGAATATACTCATTTGGATATATAAATATATATTATATGGTTTTATTTTTATATGTAAATATATATTACACATATATGTTCAATGGATGTATTTGAATATATAAATATATGTAATATATATGTCTGTATAGTCCTCTCCCATTTTAAAACCAAAATTCTAGAAAAAGTTGTCTAGATCCATTGCCTCCCCTCTACACATCCCACTCCCTTTTCAGTCTAATTTTGGTCCCAACCACTCAACTGAAACTGTTTTCTCCAAGGACACCAGTGATTTCCTATTTGCTAAATTCAATAATGACCTTTTCTCAATCCTCATCCTTTTTGACCTTTTGATGGCATTGTACTGTTAACCATCTCCTCCTCCTTAATTCCCTCTCCTCCCTGGGTTTCATGATACTGCTTTCTCCTGATTTTTCTGCTTAACTGTCTCAATATGCTTTTGCTGGATCATCATCATTTATCTTCTGCTCTCTGATGAGGGTGTGTCCCAGATTCTATATTTCCTTCCTTATTTCTATACTTTCTTAGAAATCTCATCACATATGATAGGATAAATTATCTCTGTGCAGCCCTAATCTCTTCTGAGTTTCAGTTCCACAAATCACTTGTGGCTTTGTTAAGTCTTGTCTTCCCAGGAACAGAGACTGTGAAGAATTTGAGTTGGACTGGGCATTATAAGCTCCAATGTGGAGCAGGAACTGCACGGAGAGCTAGAAAAGGAGCTGGGAGCTGTCTGCTTTTGAACTCAGGTGGCAGTTAGTTAGATTCAAGCAGAAGCTGGGACCATGGAAGAGGAGCCATGGAAGCTGAAAGCCTGCCCCAAGTCAAGATGAAAAGACCTCTCCATGGGTACTGAGTAGTGACCGAAATTGTAATTTACTAGTGACCTAGGGATGGATGGCTTCTGTATTTCCCACTACCCCTTAAGAGGGTACTGAGTAGTGACTGATTTATAACTTAGTGTGCCCCGTGGGTGGAGAACTTTGACCTTTTGTATCTTATGATTGAATGATTGAGTTACTAAGTGATTGATTGATTGACTAAATGATTGTACTTTGTTCAAAGTTATGTGAATCACTAAATGCCTCTAGACATTTCTGACTTTGCAGTCAATAGGCTACATCCAAAAGAGAACTTACTTATCTATTTCCCCTTAAACGTAACCTTCCACCTAACTGCCATATTTTTGTCAAAGAAATCACTATTAGGGCAGCGAGGTGGCGCAGTGAATAGAGCACTGGCCCTGGAGTCAGAAGGGCCTGAGTTCAAATCCGGTCTCAGACACTTAACACACACACACACACACACACACACACACACACACAAAACTAGCTGTGTGACCTTGGGCAAGTCACTTAACCCCAACTGCCCTCCAAAAAGGAAAAAAAAAAGAAGTCACTATCTCCCCAGTCACTCAGACACAACTTTAGTCAACCCCATCTAATCACTCTCCCTCAGTATCTTATCCAAATGTTGCTGATTCTATCTCTCCCATTGTCTCCTCTCTACTCACAACAACACTACCCTACTTCAGGCCCTCATCCTTTCTCTCTCAAACTTTCTAAATGGTCTCCCTGCCTCAACTCTTCCCTCTCCAATCCATCCTAAAACATAAGTCTAGTCACATCATTCTCCTACTCAGTAAGCTTGGCTAGTTCCCTACTACTTGTAGGATAGAATACAAACTGGTTTGGTAGTGAAAGTCTTTCACAATCTGACTTGAAGAGATCTTTCTAGGTTAATGACACATTTTTCTTATGCTCCAGTTTCTTATTCTAGTTCCTAGTTCTTATAACCCATATTCCATATTTTTTTAAAAAATAAGTTTTACTTCTGTCATTTCCAGCTTGACAAACACCAACAAACATAAACAGCTCTACCTACAAAGAACAGAAAAAGAGAATCTGAAACCACAAATCTCTATTACACAGGTTTTGTTTTTTTAATATACAGTACATTAAATACATGTTTCAAAGATCTCCTATTTGTGTGACCTTCAAGTCCAATCTTTTCTGTGTATTTTCTTGGGTTGGGGTTTTTTGTTGTTTTGCTTTTTTGGAGGGGGGAAGGTAGGGCAATTGGGGTTAGGTGACTTGTCCAAGGTCACACTGCTAGTTTTTGTGTTAAGTGTCTGAGGTCCGATTTGAACTCAGGTCCTCCTGACTCCAGGGCCGGTGCTCTATTCACTGAGACCCCTTTCTGTGCATTTTAAAATGCTTCAGTGACCCTCTTTTATTTCTTTTTTTCACTTACTTGGTGATCATTTCAGTTCCCATAGGCTCAATTATCATCTTTGTGCAGATGATTTTCAGGTCTATTTATAACCAGTCTTCATCCTGAACTCTAGTCCCACATAACCAACTGCTTAATGGACATTTCATATTGGATGTCTCATGTTAAGCCATTTCAGTAAGGTCTAACTCTTCATGACCCCAGGGTTTTCTTGATAAAAATACTGGAGTGGTTTGCCATTCCCTTCTCCAGCTTATTTCACAGATGAGTAAACAGAGGCACACAGGGTTAAGTGACTTGCCCAGAGTCACACAGTTAACTAAGTATCTGAGGTCAGATTTGAACTTAGGGAGAGAAGTCTTCCTGACTCCAGACCAGACACTCTATCCACTGTGCCACCTAGCTGCCCCTGGATGTCCCATGGGTATCTCATACTCAACATGTCCAAAACTGAATTCACTATCTCCCCCCACCCCAGGCCCCCAAACCATTTCTTATTTCTAACTTCCTTCTTACTGTCAAGGGTACCACCATCCTCAGTCACCCAGGCTCACATTCTAGATGTCACCCTCAAATTATCACTCTCTCCTCCATATCCAATCAGTTGCTAAGCCTTGTCATTTCTACCTTTACATCTTTCACATTTGCCCCCTTCTTTCCTTTGACACCCCAATTGCTACCACCCTGGTACAGGCCCTTATAGCTTCATGCCTGGACTCCTGAAATAGCCTGCTAGTTGTTCTCCCTTCCTCAAGTCTCTCTCCACTCCAGGCCATCCTCCACTCAGGGCTCAAACTTATCTTCCTAAAGACCAGGTCTAACTATGCTACTCCTCATCCCACTCCCCATCCCCATCCAATCAACTCCAGTGGCTCCCTATGGTCCCTAGGATCAAATAAAAAACCCTCTGGATTTTAAAATTCTCCATAACTTGGCCCCTTTCCACCTTTCTGTTCTTCTTACACTTTATCCCTTCTCCTACTTCCCAAGGTATTTTGACATTCAGGTATTCTGAGATCCAATGCCATTCACCTCCTTACTATTCTTTGAACATGACACTCCCAACTCCAGGTATTTTCCCACAATGTTCCCCATGCCTGGAAAGCTCTCCTTCCTCATCTTCCCCTCCTGGCTTCTCTGACTTCCTTCAGATCTCAGGATTTTAGTCCCACCTTCTGTAAGAAGCTTTTCCCAGGGGCAGCTAGGAGGTGAAATCAGTACTCTACTAGCCCTAGAGTCAGGAGGACCTGAATTCAAATCCAACCTCAGAAACTTACTAGCTATGTGATCCTGGGCAAGTCACTTACCTACGATTACCTCGCCCCCAAAAAAGAAGCTTTTCCAGATCACCCTCAAAGCTGGTGCCTTCCCTCTCAGATTATGTCCAATTTAGCCTGTATATAGTTTGCTTGTACATAATTGATTATCAAGAGTTAGAACTGTGTTGTCTTTCTCTGTATCCCCAGCACTTAACATAATGCCTGAAATATAGTAGGTGCTTGCTTAAAAAATAAATGCTTTCTCACTTGACTTAAGCACTCGATATGAATATGAGTCACACAGGAAGAGAATGCATGAATGAGTTACAATCCACAACTTTAGAGATCTCTGAGATCACAGACTATTAAAGTAAGTATTTTGTGGGAAATGATATATGAATCACAATTTTATCTATGTTGTCAAAATAATTCAAAACATATTAACTTTGGGGGGAAGGGGAAACTGAACCTAGGATTTAACTGACATAGGTATCTTCTTGTAAATAAGCTCCTTCCACTAATCCAAACTACTCCTATTTTGCAACCTGAAGTCTTAGAAATTTAATTGAGATACTCAGGGCAGCTAGGTGGCAGCTAGGTGGCACAGTGAATAGAGCACTGGCCCAGGAGTCAGGAAGGCCTGAGTACAAATCTATCCTCAGACACTTAACACAAAAACTAGCTGTGTAACCTTGGGCAAGTCACTTAACCCCAATTGCCCTGCCTTCCCCCCTCCAAAAAACAAACAAAAAAAGAATTTAAACAGCTAGCTCACACAGTCAGTACGTGTTGGATTGAGGACTTGAACCCAGGTCATAATTCCAAGGTCAGCTTTCTATTCACTATTCCACACTGATTTGCTTTCTTAAATAAACTAGCTTTAACTTTAATTTACTTAAATAATTTACATTTTATCAGAATGAGCAAAATCTGTCATAAGCAATTATGTCATTTGACAGGTCTTCAAAGGGTAAACTGAAAGCCTTCATCTGCCAAGACTTTAGAAGTGAGAACTATTTCTCCTTTAACAGTTAAAAATGACCTCATTTGCACTTATCAGTAAAGCAGACTCATTGTTCTCATGAGTTTAGAGGTAGAAAATAACTTCCAAATCATGGCAAACAAAAGAAAAGTCGTTAAGGTGCTTTTATATTTGTGTTCAATGTTATAGATATGATTTTATATTTTAAAAGCATTTTCTTTTTATAATTTATTTGTTTGATTTGTAGCTTTACTTTATTATAACAAAAACAAAAATTTAACCTGTGAGGATATAACAATGCTCCTTTCCCTAGTTTCTTAACCAATTTACAATGAATTAGGACAGTGTTTATTCCTTTTGAAGTCATCAATACAACAGAAAATGTACTAGGGAGGCAAATATTTAAGTGGCCATGTCCCTGTGATATTGGCTCTGACCTTGAACATGGCAGCCAAATAGAAGTCACTGTTCTTTGAATCATTAACTTTCTACTCTAGATACAGAATGTAACTAAGTTTGATGATTACAGATATCAGCAATTTCCAAGTCACTACCTTCAGATATTTTATACTTAACCTAGATTCATATGGACATATTAGTAATTTTAAAAAGTTAACATTAAGTATCTTCTAGCTGAAAATAAGCATTGTCAATACTATACTTTCATATGTCGGGTTTATATTTAAACTATTAAAGTTTAATGGTGCACTAAGTCTTTTGGGGACATCTTGTATATAAAATTATAATCTTTAGAGGCAAGAAGAATCTGATCTATCATTTCCTCAGTCCCCTTGCTGTTGAGTATGATGGTAAGAAGACTATAATATAGTTCAAAACTGTCTTCAATATGGCATATGCTTTTTATTTTTTGCTTTATTTCCCAGTTCTATTCTGCTTGGAAAGATATCAAATAATTCTTCACTTTTTCAATGGCATCTACCATTTTACAACTCCTAAAATATTTCACATTCTTAAAACTGCAAAAGTCCCCAATTCTTAAAGCAGATACTAGACAAGATGAAATTTATCTTTCTAATATGTTTAAGAAATGGCACTGTCCCTACAAGTCTATTCTGTTGAGGAAGAAATAACCCTACATTTCAGAGACTAAATTCGCCAAGCTCAAATGCTGACAGGTTTCACCAACCTGTTAACAGATTGTGTGTCTCAAAGACCAACCTAGGTAAATTCAAAGGGGATTATACGCAAATGATTGACCCCAACAACTCATAAACACCATCGGTGTAGAAGAGTCGACATCTCAGCAAAGGACAGCATCCATACCAACAAAGTCACATATCTTTTGAAATACTGAAGAAGCCAAAAGATACTCTTCAATTAATACAAATCATAATAGTCAAAAACAAAAATGCTAAATGTATAAATGCCCCAAGCTTTAAAAATAAAAATTATAACTTACAATTTAACCTATTTTTATAGAATTTTTCTAGTGTCCTAATCTAATTTTTATAGAATTTTTGCTTGCGTCCTAACCACTCTCTATAGTTTAGTTTAATAACTAAACTATATATATATACATATATAGCATATATTTATATATAGTGTATATATATAACTATGTATATATGTATATATATATATAATAACTAAACTAGCTTTTTAGTATATAATAAATAAATAAATAATAGTTTAATTTCTGGGCGACATGCAGATTTTATCTAAGGACAGTCTCTGTCAAAAACCTGTAAATGGTGGGAGGAGGCCTCTTCTTTGCTCCAGTCTCTTTCCCTCCCCAATGCCAACTCCTTTCCTTGCACCCTTTTCGCTGTTTACCCACATCTCTTTCTGTAATTTGTTCCCTCAAACATACCCTCTCTTTGATCTCTCTCAATATATTCCTTATTGCCCATAAACATGCTGAGATGTCTCCTATCCTTAAAAATGTTTCACTTAACCTTTCTATCCTCTTAAACTATTCTATATTTTTGCTTCCTTTCACAGCTCAACTCCTATAAAAGCCTCTAGTTCTAGACACCTTGCCCCCATAAACAAAACAAACACACCCAAATTCTTGCAACCTGGCTTCTGACCCTATTCTACTAAAAACTGCCCTCTTGTCAGCAATAATCTCTTAATTGCTAAATCCAATGGTGTTTTCTTTTCTCGGTCCCCATCCCTCCTTACTTCTATAACACATTTAGCCGTGTTGACTATCCTTCTGGGAAACTATAGGATTACTGAATTTTCAGGACAGCTCTCTCTGCTGCTTCTCCTCCTACTTGTCCTTCTCAATCTTCTTAGCTGGATCACCATCCATGTATTTCCTAATATGCATGGCGCCACCCTAGTGCTCAGCTTTGGGTCCTTCTGCCTACTCTCTACGCCTTTCTCTCATGATGACATTCATTCCCTTGGGTTCAACTGTCACTCTTCTAGTCACCCAGGTTCACAAACACAGAATCGTTCCCAACTCCTCACTTTCTTTCACCACCTACTGAAAAATCAGTTTCTGACTCTTTCTGTTCCTGCCTCCATCACATCTCTCCCATCTGTCATTTTCTTTTTACTTATACTGCAGCCACTCTAGGTCAGGCTCTCATTAACTCTCCTTTGAACTCCTGCATTTTTGTCTCCTTGCCTCAGGTCCCTCCCTTCTCCAATCCATCCTCAACACAGCTGCCAAATTAACACTCCTATAGAATATATTTGAAAATGTCACTTTGTTGATCAAGAATTCACTATTGCCACAACAATAAAATACAATTCCTCTACTTATCATTTACAGTTCTTTATAATCTGGCTTTGCCCACACCTTCCAGATTGGTTTCATGTTACTCCCCATCACCTACCTACTCTACATTCCAGTCAGACTCCCCTGTTTGCTGTGACCCATACATTACATTCCGTGTTCTGCCTTAGCACAGGCTACTCCCCAAGCCTCAAATGCCCTCTCTTCTCACCTCCACATTTTAGACTCCCAAGCTCCCTTTGAAGTTCACCTCAATGTAGGACTACCCCCTACACAAAGTCTTTCCTGATTTCCCAAGTTTTTAATGCCTCCTCAATTTTACAAATTATTCCAAATTTATATTGACTTATCCGTAGACATATTGTTTCTCTGTAAGCAGCGCCTACTTTGTTTTTGTATCTCCAATACCTACTGGGGTGACTAACACATGTTGTCCCTTAATAAATGCTTTTTAAATGAGTGAATGGTCAGTCTCCATTCTTATTTCTCTATTCCTTAATCTCCATTCAGTGCTGACAATAGAATAGACCCTAGTTCCAAAATCAACTAAAAAATTTCATTTTCTTCAATATCAAAATAGACAATCTTCAGAATTTTAATTCTTGATTCATTTTCAACACACAATCCACACACACTACCTTGGTTTAGATTATATAATATATTTTTTAATGTAATATATTGATTGCATTGGGTGTATGCAGGAATATGAGTCACTTTTCCCAGATGAATAAAAAATGTTTAAGTGACTTTATTGTGGCCACAAAAGTCTCCACTAATTATTGAAGCAGGTCTCACACTGCCAATGCGATTTGAATTATTTTAGAGGGAAAAGTTCCTAAGAAAATTAACAAGTAGTTTTAGAAATAATTCATTGCAATTAAAGAAATACCTACTTATTCTCTCAAATTCTTGCAGTGAAGTGATGAATATGTTTGTATACTAAGGAAATAAATCTTTTAAAAATAAAATGGAAAAGGGAGGGATTTGTTGTTTTAATGGTCTACTTCTGAATAACAAAGTGGGTCAGCAACAAGGCCACAATGATTCTGCAATTAAGAAGTCTAAATACATTGAATTGACAGCTTTTTAAATTTATTGTTTTTTCATTTTATAGTTAACAGACATTATGGCCAGCTCTGGTAAATGATCAAATTTCCCATATATCTGTTTTTTCAAGTTTTGCATTCCTAGTAAGAGGTATTAAATTAATTGGGATAGAGATTTGTACGTGGTCAATGCAGGAATTTGTCTTGGTCGACTACGTATATTTATCATGAAGGTTTTGTTCTTTCTTTTTCAGTTAGAGTAGGAGGTGGGAAGGATCTAAAATAGGTTTTTGTTCATTTATTATTATATGATATTTATAATATATTATAATATATATTATATATGTATATAATGTATACATAATATATATTATAAAAATTAAATTAATTTTTTTAAAAAATCACTCACCACTTCTTACAATAAGTAATCATAACTTAAACCATTAGAGAATCTGAAAAAAGGCATATGAGGTATGAAATAAATGAGTGGATTTATTAATCATTAGTCATTTAAAGTTTTGCCATGAATATTCTTGAAAATGCTTAAGAAATTGTTGAAATCACACTCTAGTTTGATAGAATTATTTGCCAAAAATAAACTCCTAGAGGGCAGGACAGTTTTAACATAATTGGTGCTCAATAAAAATGTGCTTTTACTTTTCTCTACATCTTTCTTTCAATTTATTAACATTATAAGGAACGGAAGACACTGTCAAATCACAACATTGCTGGTGCCTTTGCTTTCCATGATCATAAATCTAATACGGTTTCTCAGTTCTCAGGATAACGTAATTGTCCCAAATCAAATGTCAATATGCCATTTATATATAATGAATGCCTGGGCTGTGAAGAATAAGAACTCTGTAATTGTCTGTGATTTATTGGTATAATACTGAAAGACCACAATCAAGTACCAAAACCAAACTGATTTCTTCTTCATTTTTTCAAATATGAAAAGATCTGGGTACTATGTAGTCCATTTCCAGTCTTGCAATTGTACTATTAGGTCCCCATTCTCAGGCTTCAAGGGAAAATTTACATGCGGCCCTAGGAAAATTCTAAGGTGGTAGAAGGCAATGGAGTTAAAGTAGCCCTCATTGCTCTTGCACATGTACATACTAATTAGGTTTTCTATAACTATGTCCTAATTGATTGATGTCACTAAGGGAACTATAAGAATGCGCCACCCAAGTCTCCTCCTCATAGGGAACCTTGCTGCTTTGGCCTTCCTTTGGACTTCCTATTAAAACGACAGAAGAAAAGTTGACCACTGGAGCTTCAAATAAGGTAAGTGTTTTTGTTTATATGTGTTTATATGTTTATACATTTATATGTTTTATAAGTATTATATATAATATATAAGCATTATATATATATATGTTTATATGTTTTTAAGTACAAGTACTATACTTAAATATTCTTGGAAGAGAAAGGAGAACAAAGAGATGGAAAATTACAAGATAAAAATATTTAATAACTTTTCTAGGTGAAAGAGTATCCACAAATCCACATTACCAAAAACTTCCTTTAATCTTCCATAGCCCACACAGCTGCAATTATGTAAATAATTCTGGAAGGAACAAGGAGGAGTAGGGTGAGAGGAACAGAATTTGAGCCTGAAATATTCATTTCATAAGTTCACTAGATAATTGTTCTTTTTTCTAACTGAACCTACAGACCTTGCATTTTGCAGGCCTATCCTATCTCATTCATCAATAATCTTACCAAATAGGACCAGAAGTGAATGGGAAGGAAGTCCAGTAAAAAAGGCAACGAAGTTAAAGCTGCCTGCTTGGTAGCAAAAGAAAAGTTATATCCTTTGGGAACTCCTTGGATAGCTTAATTTTCTAGGGAAAACAAGAAACTGAATTACTTCTTTAAGTATTTACAACTGTTTTTAATAATCTTCATGTCCAAGAATTCCAGAGGGAGGTGAAGAGGAGGAGAAAATGGGGGAGTACATAGGAGAGAGGGGAAGGAGGAGGGAAGAAAGGGAGGGAAGGAAGAAAGGGAAAAAAGGGAAAGGAAGGAAGGGAAGGAAATTTTTTGTTAATTTTGAATCTTGGAGGCTCCATTGGATCTTTCTGCATCTCCACCATCTGAATAACTCTTTGCTTAGCTCCAGAATTGGAGCTAGAGAAGGGAAGGAAAGGGGAGGGTTTGGTGATGGAGGGAGGAAGGAATGGAAAGAGAGAGAGAGATTATGCATATGCTTGGATAAAGTGATTAAATATCACAAGATTCCAGGTACTTTATCTCTACTTTTCAGTGCTATAACAAAAGGAATTAAAATTTCAGTTATTCTAAAAGAATTCAGCCCAGGCTGAAATAAATTGCGGTTATCATTTATCTCCCCCTACTAGGTCGTGAGTCCTTGAGGTCAGGGATTATGTCTTATACATCTTTGTCTCCCCCACAGTTCCTACTACTATGCCTTTTACATAAGGAGCCCTCAACAAATAGTTAATGAATGAATATTACAGTTAAAGTTCCACAGCAGTTTAATGTCCCAACAGTAGCCTGAGGGACTGTTCAGTGTAAATACTGGAATACATTCATTTGCCTATCAGTGGTATAATTACTTTTCTTCTGACAGACAGTAATTTCATTATTCACATCACTAGGGGAGCAGGGGATTTCCCTTCCTCTAGATTTACACAGAACAGTAACAGGCCCACTCTCAACTTAGTAGGTCTGTTTATCAAGATAATGTCAAATTCTTTTCATTAAGAGGCTGGTTTTCCCCTAATTACTTTTCAGAAGATCACAGATTTAGAATTGGAAAGGACCTCAAGGGTCTAGACCTGTGGTCTGGTCCAGCTCCTTCATTTTACAAATAAAGGTGCAGAAGAGGTTAAGTTGCTTGCTCAGGGTCAGTGTTACTTAAGTGCCCAAACCAAGTGCTCTCTATGCTCACTATACCAGCTGCCTCCATTAGATGAGCTTAACTGCAAGGTGGTAAAGCTTTGCCTGGTCATCTGAAAGCATCTCCCCATGAATCGCGGACCTTCCCATTGACACCCCATCCAAAGGACTAATGATATCTCCTGGAGAGATATTCCCCAGCCAATCTGATGAGCTTACAGGGCAGTGAGCCTTTAGTCACTACCCTGACTCTCTCCTTGTGAATAGTGAAAGAAGAAAGTAAAGGAGGAAATGGGTCGTGAATTCTTTTGCTGTTTAGGCTAAATCAAGCATCCATAATTATTCAGCATCACTGGCCAAGCTTTCCCTTTTTCCATAATGAATGCAAAATTACTGATAATAACTAATATTAAACTTCTATGGTTTTTTTCTAGTAAATTCATGCTTAATCTATTAGCATGAAGTTTTTTATTTTTTTATTTTTAATTAATATTATCTTATTAATTATTTATTTAAATTAATTTTATTTTATTATAACATTTCCTCTCTGCCAACCATGACCAGGTTAGTATTTTCAATAACACCTGGAATAGCACAGGGGCTTGATGCTTTCTAAAGGATTTTTACTGATCGGTGATAATAAAACAAAACAGAAGCCTCCTTAAACATGTAATTTTCTAAAACTGCACTATGAAAACTGTCATATATAAACTAATAATTAAAACAGTAAATCTGGGCATGGTACTCGTGATCATCAGTTCAAATCTGGCCTCAGACATTTACTAGTTGTGTGACCCTGGGCAAGTCACTTAACCCTGTTTGTCTCCATTTCTTTTCCTACAAAAGGAGCTGTAGAAGGAAATGGCAATCCACTCTAGTATCTTTTCCAAGAAAACCCCAGATGGGGTCATGAAGACTTGGACATGACTGAAAAACAACTGAACAGCAACAAAAATCCCAAGGAAAGTACTCTACTTGTTGAAAGGTAATGAAAGTTTGCCACCCAGGAAAGACAGTCCAGTCTTTCCCAGGCTCCAAAGTACATTCTGACATGATAAACTGAAAAAATAGATTCTGTTATCATGCTACAACTTTTATAAGAAGAGCTACCACCAACTTTACCTTATTTTGCACCTATGTGTAAAGCCACAACTTTCCTAGAATAGGTTAAAAACCTGGATCCGTGGTTCCCCCATCTAAATCCTGTAAAGTGCTTGTCTAGACAGTCTCTTGACTGTAAGAGTTTCAAAGGGAAAATATGAATGTCAAACATGCTCCTTAGGCAAGAAAGAAAAGCCACTTTTAAACTCAAGACAGCAGCCTATAAATTCTTTTCTCCCATCAAAGCTTAGAGGAGTGAAACCTGTTTATATAATAGAACTCCCTGTCAGAGAGAGGATTTTCATGATCGTCTTTTTTTTTTTCAAAATAAAAACTGAACTTTGCAAAAAAAAAAATCACTTTCAATAAAATAAGCTCACTATTCACCCCTTCAGAAAATTTCTTTGTACTTGATGTAAATGAAAAGTCCACATAGCTCCCCCTTCTAACTGACTGATAGTGAAACACTAAGTTATGTTACCTTGTATCTTTTATGACTTTCCAGGTACTTTTCCCAACCTAGCATATTTTATTCAATGGTTGCTAACAGGCTCAAGTCTCAGTCATACCAAAATTATAAATTTCATTGCAACAGGAAACAAATCCTGTTACTGGAAGAAACCTCTTTTAGACCTTCTAGTCCAATTCCCTCATTTTATAGGTATGGAAACTGAGACCCAAATCAAGTAAACCACCCAGAGTCCTAGGGCACAGTAAGCCTTAGAGGCAGGATTTGAACCCCTATCCTCCTCATTCTGGAGCACCACACAGATTCAAACAATAATGGAAAAATTCAGCAGACATTCATGGAGCGCCAGGCTGAACCCTGAGTGAACACAAAGTTTAAATAGCACAGGCCAGACCTCATGGAGCCCAAAATGGAAGGTAGGAGACAGAGAGGGTGGGGAGGGAGGTTGAGGTATGACATGCAAATGGCCATGCTGAGTGCATAACCCACCATAAGTGCAGCAGGCACCCTATTTGCCATCTGCTTCAGGGGCTTCCCAACTATTCCTGCTCCATCCCAGGGTCCAGGACACCAGCTTCTGGTCTGTCTACCTAAAGGCATTCCCAGGAACGTCTGCTTCAGTCCTAGATCCAGGCCACCCAGCTCCTGTCCAGGCCCGATCATACACACATCCCTCTGGTCCTGCTTGTTCTGAAGTGGGTCTCTGGAGCCTCACAGGACTCACCAACACTATTTACCTCAAGGTTGGACCTTGAGGGCGGGTCTGTTTTGAACAATTTGGGCACCCTCCTCCCTCAGTGAATCTCTCTCCAGCTACCCATACTCTGCCTGGATTCATTCTTCAGGAGTAAACATAATCCCACCCCATCCTCTATCCCTAACTGCTCCCCCACCATTCAACCCTATCCCTAAATGTCCTTCTCCAGATCTACAAGCCCTTTCCACTGCGCTCTCTGAAATTACTACTCCATATTTAACAATCCTGCTTCTATCTTAAACTTCTTCCTCCCTCCTTCTCTCCATCTTTTGGCTCTCACTGTGACCTGGCTCTCTCCTGAAGCCTCTAAAAGGCAGCCTGTCCAGTATTGGTGGCACTCACTCAAACCTGCTCCCCCTGACTCAAAATACACTCACTGGTTTCGATGGGGGGATCAGAGTGCTCTGCTCCCCACTGCTATAACCAAACTCTCCCTCTACCACCATCACTCAGTAACTTCTCCTTTGAGGTTCATTCAGTCCAAATTTAGCACCTAATCAAGGTTCTGGTAACCGTTATCTACCAGCCCCCAACACCCTATGCTTCCTTCTTCACTGAGGTTAGTGCTTCTCTATCTATCTCAATTCCTGCCTTCATACTAAGAGGTTTCAACTTCCCAGTTATTAAATCTATTCCCTTTCCCCCACTCCATATCAGCTATAAATAAAAATCTCATATCCTGGATCTTGCCCATCTTGATGAAGCTAGGTAGTACAGTGGATGGAGTGCTGGGCCTAGACTCAGGAAGATGATTTCAAATCTGGCCTCAAGCACTTTACTAGCTGTGTGACCCTGGACAAGTCACTTAAGCACTTTTTTCCTCAGTTTCCTCCACTATAAAGTGGGGATTATAATAGCACCTACCTCCCAGGGTGTTGTAAGGATCAAAGGAGAAAATATGTGTCTAGTACATAATAGGTACCATATAAATGCTTGCTCCCTTCCCAGTCACAACTGTTCCATTACCATGTTCATAAACAACAAAATTCTTCATCTTTTATCATTCCACCTTTCACTTTGCCTTACAATCCCCAAATTTTTTATTCATCTTCACTATGACCTTCACTATGACCTTCGATCTTTCCACCCCTCATTTCTTTCCCAGGCTACCTCCTTGCACTCTCTACCCTCCCTTCCTTTCCCCATCTTGAGCCCTTGGTGAACCAGTTTAAATTTTCATTATCCTTTACAACTGAGTCCCTTACACCCTTATCATATCACGAATCATCCCTCCACAAGTCCAACCTTGGGTTACTCCTGCCACTAATGCTTTCATTCCTCTTCACCTGATGTTGAACAGAGCTTGGGAAAATAATGAAATGATGCTGAATGAGTCTGCTACAATTTTTTTGTAACACCTTCAATGGGCCCACACTTCAGCAAGGAAATGTTTTTGCACCTCCCTAATCAGTTTGCCATCCCACTTAGCACAGCAGCTCTTCTAAACTTTTCATCTCTGCTCAAACCTTCCATGGCAAACCCCTCTTTCCCATCCTCTTCATTGAATCCCTTCTTACTTCATCACTCAGGGGTCTTCCCCACTATCTCCTCCTTCATCTCTGTCTCACACAAAGAGTCAGCCCTTCTTACCAAGGCAAATTCTTCCATTTACACAGCTGATCCCATTCCACCATATCTTGTCCAGCATATACCTCCCCCATTAAACCCACTCATTCATTAATTTCCATTGTCTCTCTACCAATGCTTACAAACAGGCCTATGTGTTCTCCATCCTCAAAAAAATCCTAGTTTGATGTCACCATCCCCACTAGCTACTGTCCTAACTCTACTCTCTTTCATAGCTAAACTCTTTGAGAAAGCCAACTAAAATTGGTGCCTCTACTTCCTCTCTTCTCACTCTCTTCTAAACCCTCTTCAGTCTTCTTTCCAACCTCATAAGTCTGCTGAAACCACTCTCTCTGAAGTGACTAATGATCTCTTAATTGTCAAGCCTAAGGGTTGTTTCTCCATAGCCATCCTTCTTCTCCTCTCTGCAACCTTTGACCCCATCAATCACCTTCTCTTGGATACTCTCTCCTCTCTAGGTGTTTTTGATGCTGCTCTCCTGTTCTCTTCCTACCTGTCTGACTGCTCCTTCTCAGTTTATTTTGTTTGATCTTTTGCCATGTCACACCCACTAATCAAGTGTCACACCCACTAATCAAGGGTATCTTCTAAGAATCTTTTTTGAGCCTTTTTCTCTCTCTAAATTAAGTGTTTTTAATCCAGTTTCCACAGAACCCTTCAAGTTCATAGTTAGATTCAAGGGATCTGTGAATTTAGGTTGTTTTTTTTTAAATAATAGCTATTTCAACACAGTTGGCTTCTTTTGTAATCATGCCCTTTAATTTTTGTATTTAAAAACATTACGTTGGTTCATAGGTTTCATCAGACTGCCAAAGAGATCCATATGAAAAAAGTTAGGAACCCTCACTATGTACTGTCTTACTCGGTAATCTCATTAGTTCACATTAGTTCTCATGAATTCAATTATTATTTCTTTGAACATAACTCCTAGATCTACAGATCCAGCTCTCACTTTTCTCATGAAGTCCAGTCTCATGTCATCATTACCATTATCTTGAACCAGGTATCTTCAAGACATGTGAAACCTAATATGTCCAAAACAAGCCATTATCTTTCTCAAAAAAATCTTCCCCTCTTCCAGACTTCCTTATTACTGTCAAGAGTACCATCATCCTCCTAGCTATCCATTTCTTGCAACCTCTGTGTCATCCTGGACCCCTCAGTTGTACTGACTCCACAGCCCCAAACTGTTGCCAAGTCTTATTTCTACCTTTACAATATCATTCCTACATATCCTCTTCTTAGGGGTGGCGAGGTGGCACAGTGAATAGAGCACAAGACCTGGAGTCAGGAGGACCTGACTTCAAATCTGGCCTCAGACACTTAACACTTACTAGCTGTGTGACCTTGGGCAAGTCACTTAAACCGAATTGTCCTGCCCCCTTTCCCCTCCAAAAAAAAAAAGCAGGCAAAAAAACAAAACTCTTCTTCCCACTTATATAGCTGCCATTATGACAAAAGCCCCTCATTACCTGGACTATAGCAATTATCCTTTGGTTGGTCTTCCTGCCATAAGCCTCTCCCCACTCTAGTCCATTCTCTAAACAACTGACAAAGTGATTTTCCTAAAGCATAGATCTGATTATGTCACTCCCCCTACTCAATAAGTTCCAGTGGCTATTACCTCCAGGAACAAATATTAAATCCTCTCTTTGGCTTTTAAGGTCCTTTCCAGTCTTCTTGGACTTTAATCTCTTGCCACTACTATAAAATCTAGCAAGACTGAACTTCTCGCTGTCCTCACACAAGACACTTCATCTCCTGACTTTATGCCTTTTCTTTGATTATCTTCCATGGCTTAAATACTCTCTTTCCTCACCTCCAGTCTTCCCTGACTTCTTTCAAGAGAAAGTATAAATTCCCCGTTTCTTGAGGATTTTCCCCTTCCTCTTTCCCACTCTCCCAAATCCATTCCCAACCTGGTCAACTGGCAGTGTTTTCCATTTACACTCTTTCTATCTTGTATCTATAATTTCTTACATGTTGTCTCTACCATTAGAATGTGAGTTCCTTTATGCCAAGTGAAACGAGCAGATTCAGGAAAACATTGTACACAGTAACAGCTACGTTGTTCAATGATTAATTTTCATTGACTTAGCCCTTCTCTGCAATGCAAGGATTTATTCTAAGACAACTCCAAAAGACTCATGATGGAAAATTCTATTCACATTCAAAGAAGGAATTATGGAGTCTGAATGCAGATCAAAGCATACCATTTGCTCTCTTTTTTTGTTTTGTTTTGTTTCTTCTTTCTCGTATTGGTTCTAATTCTTGTTTACAACATGACTAATGTGAATATATGTTCAATAAGAATGTATATGTAGAGCCTATATCAGATTGCATGCTGTCTGGGGGAGGGGAAGCAGGGAAAGAGGGGGAGAAATCTTATGGAAGTGAATGTTGAAAACTAAAAATTAATTAATTAATACTTTTTTAAAAAAGAAATGTGAGTTCCTCTCAGCACAGGGAATATGATTGTACCATTCTTTGCATTCTGATCACCTGGCTCAAAAGTAAGTGCTCAATGAATGCTTTTTTACTAAATGGCTAAGTGAGGCCCAGGCAAGTAAAGGTCATTATTAACTTGGCTTCATGGCTCCACAGTATAGTTAATATTTGGGTTATATTTTATAACACGAGTAAGTATTGGATTGCCGAAGACTGGGTAGAAGGAAAAGCAATCTATTTCTAGGGAGTGCCACAAAGATAAACGAACATGAAACAGTCCAGTCTGGTTAGAGCATAAAATACATAGAAAGGAATACTATAGGGAAGAGGTAGGGAACCTTCGGCCTCGAGGCTACAGGTAACCCTCCAGGTCCTCAAGTGAGGCCCTTTGACGGAATCCAATTTGGACTGAGGCCACATATTGCCTCAAGGCTGCAGGTTCCGCACCCCTGGTATAGGGCTATTGTGGTACTAGATCAGTGATTCTCAACCTTCCTAATGCTGCAACCCTTTAATACTTGTATGTGGGCAACCCGCCTGGAGACAGATAGAAGAGCGGTGTCTCGGTTCCTAAGACCATCAGAAACATGTGTTTTCCAATGGTCTTAGGCAACCCATGTGAAAGGAGTTCCCCAAAGGGGTCCAGATCCACAGGTTGAGAACCACTGTACTAGATTATGGATATGGATTATGGATAGACTCCAATGCCAATCAAATTAGTTTAATTTTTTCATAAAAACTCACTTTCTAATGGAAGAGACAACATGTAAGAAATTATAGATACAAGATAGAAAGAGTGTAAATGGAAAACACTGCCAGTTGACCAGGTTGGGAATTGATTTGGGGGAGTGGGAAAGAGGAAGGGGAAAATCCTCCAAAAAGGGGGATTTATACTTTCTCTTGAAAGAAGTCAGGGAAGACTGGAGGTGAAGAAAGAGAATATTTAAGCCATGGAAGATAAAGAAAAGGCATAAAGTTAGGAGATGAAGTGCCTTGTGTGAGGACAACAAGAAGGTCAATGTTGCTAGATTTCATAGCAGTGGAAAGAGATTAAAATCCAAGAAGATTTCATTTTTCATAATTTTTTTCATAAGAACTTAAATAGGCAATAGGGAACCACTGAAAGGTTTTCAGCAGATTGATGACATAAGCATATGGCTAATGTGTGGCATTAATGTGATGAATGATATAGGATGAGGGGTAACAGAAGCAGTAAGATAGGGGACTGGGGCTTGAAATAGCAAAGGCTTTTTACTAGAGTGTTAGAAATGGGAACAGAGAGGAAGGGACAGATGAAAGAGAGATCACAGAGGTAGACTGGGCAGAACTCGGTCATTGGTTGAACAGTGATGTGAGAGAAGGGAAGAATGGAGGATGACAACCTTCCAGTCATCCAGGTGTACAAGTCTGAAGTCATCCTGAGCAATTTTGACTCACCTACACCCTGAACTTCCAAACAGCTGCCAAACCTTGTCAACTCCACATTTCACATTTGTCCCCTTTTCTCTGCTAACACAAGGATCACTCTAGCTATTGCCTCTTGTCTGGACTATTACAATAACCTCCTAATTACTCTCCCTCTTTCAAATCTATACCCTTTTCAATTATCTTCCAGAGAGATGCGGAAGTGAAATTACTATTAATGCAGAAGTCTGACCAGGTCGTTCTTCTCCTCAAACAGTTCCAGTGACTCCCTTTTGCCCACTGGATTGCCAAACTTTTTCATTTCACATTTAAAGATCTTCACAACTTGGTTCCTAAGCCTACCTTTCTAGGTTTATTACACATTAGGGTTCACCTCCCTCCCTCACTACTCTATGTTCTAGTCCCAAGGTGTCAAACACTCTAGCAATACTCCTGAATGTGGCACAAACCATGTTAAAATGTTTGAGTACTATTTAACAAAATAAATTAAAATATGATAGAACATAGGTAATATACATGACATTCCATCTCAATTCACCATGCTTTTGGAAAGACTTTCCCCCCTAACTTGAATGTACTCTCTCCTCACTCCTAGCCTCCTTGCAGGTTCAGTCTACCTGTCTGTCCTATATGTCTTTCCTGATCCCCCTAGCTATTAGGGACCTGCCCAATTATTTGTACTTCCTTTGTGCTTTATATTTACTTATATGTGTACATATTCCTACTCTACCTCCCCACTAGACTATAAGCTCCTCAGGGAGAGGGGACGGTTTCATTTTATCTTTATATTTCCATTGCCTAGCACTGAAATATAATAGACACTTAATCAATATTTACAGATTAACTGACTGATTGGTTGGATGGTTAGTTAGTGACACAGACAAAAATAGTGAGGTCACAAGAAAAAGTTGATTTTGAGAGAAACCATAATAATAATATTGTAATAAAGTAATAAGCTCAGACAGATATGGAAGCACAACTTTGTGTGTTATGTCTAAATAACAAGCAAAAATAATACTGTAGTCTCTCTCTTCTTCTAAGATGCTATTTGGGTACCATCTTGTACATGAAAACTTCCCTGATTCTTCCAATGGCCGGGGTCCTCAGAGTACCCTGTATTTAACTACTTTGTATGTGAATATATTAATATTTATTATCTTTCCAGTTGTGATATGTTGAATTATGGTATATTATTTGTAATCTCTCCCATTAGAATACAAACTCCATAGGAGGAGGGATTGTTTCATTCTTTGTAATTGTATCCCCTGAACCTGGCTTGTTGTTCAGTTGTGTCTGACTCTTCATGACCCCATTTGAGATTTTCTTGGCAGAGATACTGGAGTGGTTTTCATTTCCTGCTCCTGCTAATTTTACAGATCAGGAAACTGAGGCAAACAGGATTAAGTGACTTGTTCAGGATCACAAAGCTACTAAGTGCCTGAGGTGGGATTTGAACTCAGGTCTTCCTGACTCCAGGCCAAGTACTCTATCTACTGCATGCCTAGTTATAGAGTAGATGCTTAATAAATGTTTGTTGATAGACTGATTGATTGATATCACCCTTCTTCCCGGATCCTATTTTCTGGCTGCCTAAACTCTCCAAACACTTTCATATCCAGACTTAGGGATGACATGTATTTCCAGTATTGTTTTCCAGTATTTAGTACCATAAAATCATATATTTGGAGCTAGAAAGGGAAAGGACATAAGCACTTTTATAGCACCTACTATGTGCCAGGCATTGTGCTAAGGACTATTTTTACAAATAGTAACTCATTTGAACCACACACAAAACCCTGTGAATGCTATTATGATCCCCATTTTACAGCTGAGGAAAGTAAGGCAAACTGAGGGGAAGTGTCTTCCCCAAGGTTAAACAGCTAGTATCTGACACTGGATTTGAATTCAGGTCTTCCAGAGACCAGGCACCGTGCTCTATCCAATTCACCTCTAGTAGCCTAAACTGGATTAGAATTAGATCATCTGGAAAGCCAATATCATGGAATCCAACCACCTCATTTTACAGATAAGAAACTGAAGTCTGCAAAGGTAAAGTGACCACTCAAGGTCATACAAATAGTAAATATTTGGACTAGAATTCAAATCCTCTGACTCAAAAGACAGTAAGAATTCTTTCTACTAGGACACCTGTCATGTCAAAGACTATGCTTGTTCCTCTTGGCCCCAGAGGGCAGAGCTAGGAGTGAAGGGCAAAAAGACTGTGAAGGCTGAAGCTTGATGGAAAGGAAAGCTTCCCAGCAATTAAAACCACCCAAAGTGGGATGGGCTGCCCCCAGAGGCCATGGGCTCACAAGTTTAAGCCAAAGCTAGGTGTGCACGGTTAGGAAATATTAGAGCGGATTCTTGTTCATATACTGGTTAGACTACATGGTCTCTGGGAATGCTGGTTCTGAGATGAAGAACCTTCCCCCAACACCCTCTCAGTCTAAACTCAAGTGGAGAGTTGTTCTGTTTTCTTTTTTCTTCTCTAACTACATAACCACCCGTCAGCTAATAGCCCCAGCTGGTTTCCTGAGCCCCAAACCAGTGGAGTTGTAACAGCTCTAGGATAGGTTCTGAGTAATATACACAGAGTCTCTCTTTCTCTGTCATTGGGTGTCTGTTTCCCCCCCCCCCTCTGTCTCTCGTTTACAACCTATGCAACCCAGACCAAGTTTCAACTTCGATTTTCTTCTTCACTTATTGGGGGGGGGGGGGAAGTAGTGATAATCATAGCACCTATCTCAAAGGATTGTTGAGGAGGAGGATGAGTCAATAAAACTAAAGTGCTTTGCAAACCTTAAATGACAAGCAAATGCTAGTTATAATAATAATTACTATTTTTCCCACACTGACTTCTGATAATGAAAGGAGCCTATTTAACTGAAGTCTCCTAATATTTCAACTGTCCCAATAACTTCTATATGTTACAGATAATCATTGATTAAACATAATCTGAATCATTAAATATCAGAGGTAGTAATAGGATACCAAAGAGGGCTTGGGTCAACAGGCAAGTTGATAAGAAGAGAAAATAATAATAAGCACCCTAAATCATAATAATGGGGCAGCTAGGTGGCACAGTGGGTAGAGAGCTCAGCCTAGACTCATCTTCCTCAGTTCAGATCTGGCCTCAGACACTTACTAGCTATGTGCCCCTGGGAGCGTCCCTTACCCCAGCTTGTTTGGTCTCCTCAACTACAAAATAAGCTGGAAAAGGAAATGGCAAACCAATGGTGTCATGAAGAGTCAGACATGACTAAAACAACTGAACAACAAAGTCATAATAATAACTAAAATTTATATAATACTTTAAAATTTTCAAAGGGTTTTATAGAAATTATCTCATTATAGTAACCCTTTTAGAGTAATATTACAGCTGTTATCATCATCTTAAAAGCTAACGATGCGAAGGATCAGACTAGTTAATCAAAGAAGTCACAGAGCTAATAAATACTGAATATAGAATCAGAATCCAGAGCATCCTAATTCCACGACTAGAATTCCTCCCACTAGAGCCTGTTACTACAACACAATGCTAGGAAGAAGGAAACAAAAGAGGAAGAAAGAGAGGAAGGGAGGAAATTCAGCTGTAGAATGAATTCTTCCAAAAGTAAAATCTATTTATCAATGAATTTATTTAACATCTGCCTTAATCTGAAAGGAATCTATTCATCAATTAATTTATTTAACATCTGCCTTAATCTGAAAGGATTTAAGATGGCTTACAATTTTTTCAATGTAAGAATTTTCCAGGAATAGTCTTTTGGGTCATTTAAAACTCAACTGGAAAAAAGACTAGAAAAGACAACACCACATTAAGACCCTGGGGGAAATAGGAGGAAATGATATTTCTTAGTTTGTTACAACTATAATTCAGAAATCCTGGGTAACACCTGTTAAAGAATAACTGCAAAGGAAAGCTGTATGTAAATTTTTACAAGCAGAGCATTCAAAATTAGGTAACTGAAATTCAGTAGACATAAGCAAAACGACTGGCAGCCCTAAAAATGGATGAAAGAGAACAAAGAGTCGGACTGAAAAACTGGGTTACTTTACTGACGGGGAAAATTTTTCCAAACTGATATCAGTCAATAAACTGGAATAGTGCAGTTTTATTATTAGAGAAAGTCCTAACATCATTGTAACTGCACAATTTCCTCATCAATAGTCTTACACTTATTTACACAATTATGTTGTACTGTACCATAATCTAACAAGAAATACACATACACACAGATAGCTGTCCACAGTCTTGAAACAAAGTCAGTTTTCATGAATGATGACTATAAGCTTAATATGAAAAAGCAGGCAATTTATGGAGAGTGGTCAAATACATGGAGAACAGGAATAGAGCTGAAGCTTTGTATTCTATTCTCTTTCACTGACTTTCCTTTGAAACTGAACCAATTCAGGTAAACTTTACTGTAATAAGTCATAATTCCTTCAATTCACTTTAAACTATTCAGAAACATAATCATAGATCACAGAACAAACAAGCTCATGAACACTGTACCCAATCCCCACCAAACTCAAACACCTCTGATAAAGTGTACTGGATATAAAGCAATTAAAATTGAATCCATAGAAGAAAAAAGAGAGAATCCTGACAAGATAAAATCCTTGGAACTAATATGGGAAAACATTAATCCTTGAAGCATTCACTCATTGTACCCCCTTCTACCAGTCTCCCTGCTCCCATAGCAGGAATAAACAAACTGATCTGTGGGCTTGTTCCTTGTATCCATATTTGCAATTTCCTACTACTGGAAGGACTTTGGGCTGCTAGGTAGTTCAGTAGATAGAGGACTGGGCCTGGAATCAAGAAGACCTGAGTTCAAATCTGGCCTCAGACACTTACTAGCTATATAACCCTGGACAAATCACTTAATCCTGTTTGCCTCAGTTTCCTCATTTGTAAAATGAGCTAGAGAAGGAAATAGCAAACAGCTCCTGCTATCTTTGCCAAGAAAACCCCAAATGAGATCACAAAGAATCAAAGTAAGTAAGTACAATTAGGAAGGAAAGAGTAATGAAACAAATTACTCAATACTTAAGAGTTTTTCATGAAAAGGAAAAGGCCAATCATTACAGTAGGAAGGAAGGAATGGGGAAGGAGGGAGGGAGAGAATCAAGAGGGGTCATCAGGAAAAAAAAATTTTTAAGCTCACAAAAGGAAAAGCAGAATCTAAAGGAATAGAAGTGGCAGTGGAGTTCAGCAAAACTGAAGTGCACATGGATCCCCACAATCCACTTTAGAGATGAATCAAGGTGTCTTTTGGGGACAAAACTGCAGAGTGGAAGGGGAAGAGAGAAGAGGTGGAAGAGGAAAGGAACCAAGTGATATATATTTAATAAGACCATGGATGACATGTGCTCCAATCTCTCAGAAAGAAGAGATGCTGCATGAGAATGGATGAAATGGCAGAAGGAAAGAAAACAGAGAAATGAAAGGAGTTTCTCAGCCCAATGGGGGAGTTGAGCTGAATGAAAAACACTCCCTAGGGGAAGAGAAGGTAGAGGCTTATGATAGGAGATGGGAGTCTTACGATATGTTTAATTAGGGGGAGTTGGTACGTTGGGAGATGACCTTCTCTAAGAAAGCACTGTGCCTTCAAAGACAACATCCTGCCAAAGGAGAAGGAATATGTGAACTCCTAGAGTAAGGAAACTCCCTGAAAGATGGAGGAAGGAGAAAGAACATGTACCCCAAGATGGAAAGTCAAAATCAAAGAGAAAGAAATGACCATGAATAGATTAAGGGATAGAATTAAACTTCACCATTAAGGATAAAAGGTAAATTCTACCATGAGGCTGTGCTTCTATCCATATTTACTTCCCTCATAAACTGATACTTCTACAAGTACGGTACTCATCAGAAAAAAGGCAAGATCTATAAAATCAGTAATATTGACATTGATGAGAAGAAGGTACTCACATCTAATACCTCAGAATTTTTAAATCCCTGAGAAATACAAAGAGATTACAGAAAGAATAAATGAAGATACTTAATAAGTGAATGAAATTACAGAATAAACAAGAAAGGAAGAGATTTAAGGGGAAAAAAGCAAAGAAGTTCTTAGAAAAAAAACTAACACAAGAAGTAGAAAAGAAGAATAAGCAGGGGGATTTTTAAGCAAACATTTAATCAATGGGAGAAAGTGAGGAAGAAATAAATAAATAAAAGGGGGAAAGGAATCAGCAGTTTAAATAAAATCTGAAAACTAGAGAAAAGGTTGACAAATGGGGAAGGGGGAAGGAGTGGTGAGGGGAATAAGAGAGCCTGTGGGAATAGGACTGCATCAAAGTAGTCTTGCCAAAATTAATCACAGGGACAAAGCATAGACTTAAAGAAAAAAAAAGTATAAAAAATGTTTTTAACTAAGACACAAATAGATAAATCTATCCTACACAAATTATTCTCCAAAACTGAGGAGGTCCTCTATTAAACTCCTTTCATGAGACAAATATGGCCCTAATACCTAAACCATGGAAAGTTAAAGCAAAGAAAGAATTTGTATAAATTTGTATCTGTATCATGAACGAATATTGATTCTAAAATTTTAAATAAAATCCTGGCAGGAGGATTATAGCAATTAATCCAAAAAAATAATTCACTATGATCAATCTGTATTTGTACCACAAATCCAAAGATGGTTCAACATTATAAAATTAGCATAATTAAACATATTAAAAACAAAAAATATCCAGAACTACATGATATCAATAACTGCAGAAAAAAAGCCTTTGACAAAATGTAGTAATTACTTATGCTAAAAACCCTACAAAGCATAGATATAGAGGGATTTTCTTGTATGTGATAAAATGCATCTATCAAAAACCAAAAGCTAGTATTATATGTAATGAGGAAATAGACACTTTCCAGTAAAGATAAAAACAAGAATTTCTCTTTCCCTGCTTTTATTTGACATGGTCTTAGAAATGCATACCAAAGTGGTAAGACAGGAAAAAGATAAGGAAAAAGGAGACAAAAATTATCCCTGTTTGATGATGATTTGTGGAAAATCCTACAAAATCAGTAAAGAAATTGATGCAGACAATAGATAGCTTCAATAAAGTTGCAGTCTACAAAATAAACTGACCTTTTTTTGCCTTTTTTTAGAGGGCAGTTGGGGTTAAGTGACTTGCCCAGGGTCACATGGCTAGTTTTTGTGTTAAGTGTCTGAGGTCATATTTAAACTTAGGTCCTCCTGACTCCAGGGCCAGTGCTCTATTCACTGCACCACCTAGCTGCCCCAAAATAAACTGACTTTTACAATCAATAGCATCTCTGTATGATAATGACAAAATTCAAAACACCATAATAGAAGGGTAAGTTCCACTCCAAATAAATGCAAAATGCATAAAATATCTTGGGGTCAATCCACCAAAGCAAACTCATTTCCTTTCTAGAATTATAAAATGCTACTTAAAGAAATAAAGAACAATTTAAGTAATTGAAGGAATATTCAGTGTTCATGGCAGGGCTATGCCAATATAGTGAAAATGACAATATTACTGAAGTTAATTTACAGATTTGGTGCTATACCAATAAAACTATCAAACAGATAATTTGTAGAGCTTAAACAAAATGATACTGAAATTCATTTAGAGGAAAAATAAGCTAGACTTAAAAAAATAATGAGAAAAGGTAGGAATGAAAAGGGAATAAAAAGCATCAGGAATAACTAAACTCAATAACTCAATATTCAATGAACCAAAAAATAACCTAGGAAAGGACTCCCTTAGAAAACTAGAAGGCAGTCTAGCAGAAATTGGGTTTAGAACAGCATCACATACCATGTACTAAATCAACTTTAAAATTAATATGGGAAGTAAATATCAAAATCACATCATTAAAAAAAATAGGAAAAAGGCAAATAAGCTATGGACAGAGAATGAATTCTTTTTTATAATTTTTTTGATATCTTTTGTTTTTCTACATCATCAAAAGTTCTCCCAGTATCTTTCCCTCTCCCTCTACTCAGAGCCATATGATATAGCAAATAATACTTTTTAAAGAAAAATGAAAGAATAAATCAGCAAAACTCTTTGATACATCTAAATAGTCTGAAAATATGCACAATGTACTTCACCCATTAACCTACCAGTGTCTTCTCATAATTGTTCTTTAAGGTCATGATCATTCTTTGTAATTTTGCCACAGCGAATGGATTCTTAGCCACACACAGAAAAGGAAGATAGAGGTAATTATAGAAGGTAAAATAAATCATTTTGATTACATGAAATTGAAAAGTTTTCAAATTAATGCCACTAGGATTAGAAGGTAAAAGGTCAACTGGGGAAAAAAATCTTAGTATCAAATATTTCTGATAAGAGTTTGATGTTCAAGACAAAGAGACAACTAACAGAACTATGTAAGTACAAAAGAAATTCCCCAATAGATTAGTAGTCAAAGAATATGAATAAACAGATCTCAAAGGAAAAATTGCCAACTATTGATATCTGTATGAATGAATGTTTCAAATCACTAAGAGAAATGCAAATGAAAACCCTGAGGTTTCATAACTAGCAATTGGGAATGGAGGATAAAAGTGTGGGAATAATCAATTTTGGAAGGGTTAGGGAAAGACAGGCACAGATACTTTGTTGGTGGTACTATGAATTATTCTAACCACGTTGGAAAGCAATGTTTCCTGTTCTCTGAATAATTCAAAATAGCTTTCCAAAATGCAAATGTAACCTAAAATATTGGTGCTGGCATCAAAGAAATTAAAACAAATTAGATGCCCATAAATTAGAGAATGACTAACAAATATAGGTATGTGAATGCAATGTAATATGACTGCTATAAGAAAAAAATGAACATTGATCATGAATTCATCATGAGAAGCATGGAAACACTTGTATGAAATGGCATCTTCAAGAGATGGCTCTATGAAGAGGATAGAGAGAAAAGGAAACATTGGGAAATGTAGGTGATGTTAAAACAAAAGTTATCAATAAAAATGTATTTTTAAAAAGATAAAGAAACATAAAGAGAACATGGTCTTCCATAGTATCTCTCTTACTAAGAGATAGCTAAATGTGTAGAATAGTAATGTTGGAAAGAAGCTTAGAATCCCTTTAGTACATCCCCTTATTTTATAGGCAAAGCAGCTGAGACAAAGAGAGGTTAAGAAACTTGTCCAAGGTCACACAGTCCTGGAAGAGCCAGGACAAGCCCTCAACTACCTTGACTGCCAGGTCAATTCTCTATAATATAACACAAATGAATTCACTTTTCCAATATGCTTATTATGGGGGAAATGGGGAGGGGGACAGAGATATTTATCTTCCCCATTCTTTAGAAGCACAAGTTCCAACACAGAAAATAAATTGTCTGTCCTTATCTAATTTACAAAAAATCCACTGCAGTTTATTAGATTGTAATCCCTTTGAGAGCATAGGGGCACAGACTTGTGTGGTTCTATTTTTGAATACTCAGAAGCATTGAGTACATCTATGATGTGCTGAATAAATGCTTGTTGGATTCAACTGCACAATTAAATAAAAAATAATGAAATAGCATGAAAAGTCAAGAGAAATCTATAGCAGTGACTTTTTTAATCAACCAAGTGCTTGGGGGGCAGGGTGGAGAATTAATGGTTGAACAAATTGTGGTACAAAGATGTAATGGAATATCATTGTGCCATAAGACATGATGAACACTAATTCAGAGAAACTTGAGAAGAATTTTATAAACTGATACAGAGTGAAGGAAATAGAACCAGGAGAAGAATTTACTCATGCCACAACAATGAAAAGGAAAACAACACTGAAAGTCTTCAGAACTCTGATTACTTCAAGGAACCACAAACAACCTCAGAAGATGGATGGTGAAGCCTGCCACCTCTTGGCAGAGAGATACTAGAAACAGAAAATAAGGCAGTAATTTTCAGACATAGTCAATGTATTTTGCTTGAGTACATTTATTTGTTGCAGGGAAGAAGGGGTGAATGAGGAGTCAATAGGAAGTGATGATAATTATATATGTATTAATAAAACAGGGTTTAGGTCAACAGGAAACTCCATTTTGTGTGTGCTTTGGCTTCCTGGGAATATGAAAAGGTACACAAAAAAGTCAAAGAAAACATGTATCCAAAATACTTCAGGGTTTGCACTAAAGTCAAGTTAAAAAATGGAAAACCTACCAAAGGTTTCCATAATTCTTTTTTTTTTTACTTCTACTATACTCAATAGAAGTATTAAGTAGGCAATGCTAAAAAAGTCATAGACGGTATTTTCTGTGGCTTATATTGTAAATTTTTTATTTGATCCATTATTTCTGAGGAAAAATTATAGAAAGAAACAACAAAACCCTAAATAGGAAGGGATCAAGATAACAAAATTTCCCTAATCTATTTCCAGCATGGTCATCCACAAAATTGAGTGATATCTTAAACAATTAGGAGTGTGTTGTTAAATATTTAACAATTGGTTCTCCAGGAGGAAAATGTGTGTAATACACATTTTTTAAGTTTAATTTTTATTATGAACATGTTCTTAAGTCTAGACAATCAATAAAACAAAAAATAAAGTCCTCATTTATGCCATTATGCCATTAACAATGGCTCTCCCCAGTCTGTTCAGCTGGCTTCCACATATAAAAAACCTTGTCTGTTCCTGAGTTCCTCTAGCATCAAACAAGGTTAATCTCAGTTGTGACCCATTTCGCAGAAAGATCAAAGAATAAATAAAGCAATCATTTTTACAAATCAAGTCCAATTTTGCTCAAGAATGGTGCTATGACAGAAACATATAGATATCTATATGTAGCATATGTTGCTACATGCATTAGGAGTCTTTATTCAAATGAGTTTTTTTAATACTTTAAATTTCATTTCTCAGAACTGAATACTCCATTTTTAAAAATTAGGCCAGAGTAGTTGTTTAAAGGACATAGCTTTTTAATTTCAAAACTTACTAAGAAGTTATGTAATGTTAGAGCTAAAAGGAACCTTTCAACTTACTCAATATAAAAATAATAATAATAATAATAATAATAGCAACGGACATTTATATAATACATAATCCCATTTGGATCTCAGAACACTATTAAGTGGGTATCACAGGTACTATTATGCACCTTGTACACGTGAGGCAGGTAGGTATCCCAGTGGATGGAGCAATAGGCCTAGATTCAGAAAGACTGGAGTTTAAATATAGTCTCAGGCTGAGACCCTGGACAAGTCACTTAACCTCTGTGAACCTCAATTTCCTAAACTATAAAAGGGATACTATAGAACCTATCTCATAGCATTGTTGGATCATGTGCTTAACAAGAGCTTCCTTATAAAGTTCAAAAAACTTAAAACATTTATCCACAATCACACAGTTAATAATAGTCAGAGGCAAGATTTTAATTCTAGTTTTTTCTGACTCTACTTTTAGAGTTCTCTTTGAATATAAAAGTTGTGCTTTTTAAGATGTATAATCACAGGGTACTGACATTTAAGAGATTAGATAGAAAAATGTGAGCTAGCTACTATAGCATATTGATATGAATCTTATTTACTGCAACACATTAAAAAAGAAAAAAGAAAAACACTCACAACTCCTAAATTAAGGCAATGATGGAGAAAGGAAAGATCAGAAGCACCTCTAATAACCAAGGAGAAGATGACCTAGAGCTTTGAAAGAGAGTAATTACTAGTTCTCTTTCCTAAACCCAGTTTCCCCTATAGCCTACAGTGAAAATTTCTATAGGACTCCATTAATTATTCAGCATTTAAAAGAGGAAAAATGGCATGTCTCCTTTTCCCTTTGGGATATATCCTATTAAAGTGGTTACATGGAATGGGTTGTTTTAAACAGATTCCATTGTTTCCTGAGTTCACTGTTGTGTATTTTTGCAAAATTAGTACATACATAACATGTAACAGACTCCAGAAAACATTAATTTAAAAATAGTAAATTACAGTTTTTGATAGGATTTAGAAGATACTAGATTTGTTTTGAAAAGTTAAGTGCTATTATTCTTGTTGGTAAACCAGTTTTATTCTGGATTTCTTAATAGTAGAGAACTGTTCTAGGATCTAGGTTGATATCACGTCATTCGGTGAAGGACCAGATTAACAGAATGACACCATTATCACTTATTAAGACTCAACTAAACCTTTACAAGACTGTATTTTAAGGCAGATTTTACAAGGTGATATACGAATCCCGGAACTATATTATTGCATACAAATGCTAAGTAAGTTGGCTGAACTACAGAGTGGTCCATCTCAAGGCAAGAACATCTAATCAATGAAAGTTAAACTCCAGCCAATATAAGCATTTTTAATGACCTTCCTTACCACAGAACCTAGCTACATAAAGATACCATCACATTATGCATTGTAATACTCAGTTCATTAGCAGGAAAATAATACATTGCACAAACATACTCTGAGGATAACACAATTTCAAAACACAAAAAGCAAACAATATCAAATATTATGTAAGTGTTCAAAGAAATTTGTTTTGGACCATAGCAGAAACAAGCTGAAGAAAGTCAAACACTCCTCCTAAGAGGACCTAACAGAACATAGAAATACGGACTATGGAGTTGACATGCTTAATTTGTGTATAAACAATAAGGGTAAAATATTTTCTTGATAAACGAAGATTTGGTGATTATAAGCTTCAATTCAAAAATCTCATTAAACTTATCTTCTACGGAGAGTAACCCTAACCTTCCTGTTGTAGAGTCAATTTCAGCCTGGACTCTTCCCTCTAGCTTACCTTCCATATTCAGTTAGCAATTCTTGACCCTTCTTGATGTATTACATGGGGTTAAGTGACTTACCCAGGGTTACATAACTGGTAAGTGTCTGAGGAGGGCTTTGAACTCAGGTCCTCCTGACTCCTGTGTGGTGCTTTATCCACTGTCCCTTGCTGTTCCATATCTTTCTCTTCCATCCCCTTCTCTCCACTCACAACTATCATCCTGGTTCTAATCCTTATCATCTTTTGCCTACACTATTTCAATAGCCCCTAACTGGTCTCCCCGTTCTATCCCCAGTCCCATCTCTAGCCTTCTATGTATCTGTCAAAATAATATTCTAAAAGCAAAGAACTAAGTCATTCCCATGCTCAAGAATTTTCAGTGGATCCCTATGAGCTTTAGATTAAAATACAAACTCCTTAGCTTGGCATTTAAAGTACTTCACAATCTAGCTTCAGGCTGCCTTTCCAGATTTATTTCATACAACAGTACTTCCCTTCATGCATCCTGAATTCCAGCCAAATTGGCCTCCTCAAAATTCCCTGAATTTGGCATTGTATCACCTATCTCTGTCCAGACTTCCTCATGAACGTCACCTCACCAGCTATTAGTATCTGAAACTTTCAAAAGGGTTTAACCTAGATGTCACCTCCTGAAAACAAGTCTTGGTCTAAGTTACCTTGCATTTTCTTTTCTGTTAAGATGTTGTATCCCCCAGTAGAAAAGAAGCTTCTCAAGTAAATTTGGAAGCTGAATTTCATTTTTGTTTCTATGGTTTTAGTGCCATGCACCTTGATTAGTAAGTGTTTGTTCCACTGAATCAAACTTACCAAGATCCTATAACAGCCTGTCTTTTTCTTAAACAAAAATTTAGTCTGTTCATCGTCCACAGGGATCACGGCTACAAATCATAAAGCCTCCTTAGCTATTTGTGGGACCAGTCTAAGGAAGGTAATGGCTATCTTGTGATGGAAATCTGGAAGTTTAAGGGGAGTGGGAAGGGGTAGCAGGGGAGGAAGATCACTTGGCAAGACTTTGTTAGGATCCAGAATTTAAACTTTCTTCACTCTTTCTGCCAAAGGCTACTGTATCTCACCAAATGAAAAATGTGCAAACCAAGGTTCTTGACATACATAATTTATTTTCTACAATACTACAATTTCCTGGGTACTGAACATTGCTTGTAAAATTACCCCTTGGAGGAGAGGGATTGCAATGGGACCTATACAAGTACTATGGCAATCAGATTAATCACATTTTAAATGTTGAGGGCAGCAGGGCATTATACCATGAGTTACACATATTCAGATATTGTGGATGTTCAATAATGTGACCACAATAACTGCATACAGTCACATCCTAAAAAGTGGTAGGATTGGTTCCACAGCATTAATAATCCTTATTTTATTACATAAGTGCTTAGAGAAACATACAGACATTTCCTTTTGTACCATATCAAAGTTTAACCCATTAATAAATTAAACAATAAGTTACTCATCTAAATTAAGGAAGCCAGAAAACTCTGACTGCTTTAATCATTATTTAAAGCGCTTCTAGCATGAGTGCTCATTCTAATAGTGCTTTATTTTTTTTTCAATTCATAAATCAATGGTGGATCTCAAGAATTTTGAATTTTGTTTAAAACAAAATTGTTATTAAGCTCTTTAAAAGCCCGGAACCTGAAAGGTTCTAAACGTGATCTGAGTTCCAAAAGCAACAGAAAAGATGTAACTGCATCATAGTTTGAGGAAGAGACCTTAGGGGCCATCTAATCCAAACCCCTAATGTTTTATAGACGCTGAAGCTGAGGGCCAGAAAGGTCAGGGAATCTGTCTAAGGTCATACAGGTAGATGACATAATTTGAACAATGACTTTGACTCCACAGTCTGCGATTTTTCCATTGCACCACGCTGCCTCCCTTGGACTGCATAAACTTAGAGGAGAATCTTGGAACTATTGAGAGCCCATTATAAAATCCTCCGTTTGATGTTTAAAACTATTCGTCATCTGGCTCTCTCCGTACCTTTCCTGACTTTTACACCCCGGCACACACATGATGGGCCATCTAATGAAACTTTTTGCTCTTCCTCGAATAAGGCAGTCCATCCTTGAATTTCAGGTATTTCCTTGGCTCTCTCCACGCCTATAGAGCTCAACCTCCCCATCTCCGCCTTGAAGACGGAGAGGCTTCTTTCAGGTCTCAATTAAAATTCCCCACCTCTGCAAGAAGTCTTTCTTGATCTTGTCTTGATACTGTCTCCCCCATTAGAGTCTTCGAGAGCAAGGACTATCTTTTGCCTTTCTTTGTATCCCCAGCGCTTGGCACAGTGCCTGGCATATAGTAGGTGCCTATTGGCTGTCAGACCCTTTAAGAATTTCAGCATAGAATCACCTGGTCTAATCCCAAAGGCTGCGGGGATTGGCCACCTGGCACGGGCAAAAGGAATTGAGCTGGGAGAAAGGGGAAAAGTCCAGGCGGTGACTCTGAGTGTCCTGAATACTTTCAATGCATCCCGCGGTCACCTGAGAAGCTAGAGTAATTGAGTGCTACTTCAGGTTTCAAATAGACGAGGGTGGGGGAAGGAGGAGGGGTTGGGAAAGATTGGAGAATTTGTTTTTTCATCAAAAGCCAACATTTTCGTCAAAACAACCTTTGGAGAAGAAGCCAGTAAAAGAAGGTGAACTTCTTCCCCAGGCCTGTTTGAGGGCTTCTGAATCACTTCCTCCTTTGATCTGTCTCTCCACATGAGATTGTGGAGTTGCAAGAGAAACAGTACTCCCCAAGCAGCTTCCTGTGCGCTAGGGCAAAGCTCTCAGTCCTCAGCTTGTCAGATCCGCGGGTTCCTCAAGTCTAGGGGGGAGGGAGTGTAGTGGAGGGCGGGGCGGTGCATACAGTCTGGAGAAGATCCCCCAACCCTGGGAAAGCCCAAAGAAAAGGAAAGGAAAAGAGAAAGAGAGACTGAGACTGCGTTCCCCAGCCCGAGCCCCTCTCCTTACCCCAGGGTGCTGATGAAGCCGTTGACGGAGCCCTCCGCATACAGGGACACGATGTCCCCAATGTAGAGAAAACTGGACATTTTGTCAGACATGCTGTCTCATTTTCTAAAGTGGGTGCTCTTTTTTTAATGGTTTAGGGGAGGATCCCCAGATGCCCTTCGACACCCTCTTTCCAAAGAGCCGTGGCGTGGCGGAGAGGGACCAGCGAGGAGTGGAAAGGAGACAGGCGCCCCAGCTAACGGGGCCGGGATGACCAAACTGCTTCTGGGCGTGGAACTCGGCCCCCAGCGCCTGTACCTCCCGGGAAGCCGGGCATGAGCCAAGCCTGGTGCCTGCCCCTCCGCAGCTGCTGCTGCTGCCACAAGACAACCGAAAACCGCGGGCGCAGACAGAGCACCCGGCTGCAGCAGCGCCTCCTGGACAGGTTTCCTCTTCCTTTCACAAGTTCTGCTGAGTTTTCTCTCTTCCCGCACCTTTGCTCCTCCTCTTTTCTCTCCTCCCTTCTCTGGCTCCCCTCCTCTTCCCTTGACCCACAGCAGGCGCTACCTTCCCCTGGCCTCTGCCAGTGTTCCTTAGGTGTGCTTGCGTCTGTGTGTAGGTATGAGTGTGTGCGTGTGTACGCGCGCGCTCGCGCGTGTGTCGCTTTGCCTCGGGCGAAATTTTTGACCAGGTTGGTTGTGCCCATTCGACAAGCAGGAGGAGGGGGACTCCCGGCCAATCAGGGAGCGGGGGCCTCAGGAGGAGCTGGGTTGAGCGATGGGGGAGGAATGGTGAGGACGGGGGAGGGGGGAAGGGGCGGAGACCTATCTGGCCTGGGGGCGGAGTAAACTGGAGGGCTGGGATAATTCTTGCCCCTACCCCACCTCTATCCCGCCCCTTGAAAACTGAGGAACCACCTCCCTCTCCCACCCCATCCATCCCCCACCCAGCCCCTCGTATCTCCCTCTAGGTTTCACGGAAATTTCAGCCTGTAGAGGACGGGGAGTGGCTACCCCTAGAGAGACCGGCCTGTAGGAAGTTTTCCTTTTCCCCTCACACCCCAATGTCGCCCCACTGCGGCCTCCTCTCCCCGCCCAGCCTCCCCATTCTTCCTACCGCTGGTTCCTAGGACTCAGTTGAGTGCTAGTGACTTGAGCCCCTGCGCTTCCTCCCAGTTCCTGTGGAGGGAAGAGAGGGGCAGCTGAGAGGGAGAATAGGAGGGGGGAGCTGTGCGAAGGTCCAATATAGATGGAAAGGCTTTTGGAGAAGAGATAGGAAGGAAGAACGAAGAAGGAGATTCTGATGATGAATGAAAGGAAAGATCGAGATGAAGAAATGAAAGTGCTAAGAGACAGAAAGATGTGAGGATTTCTGGGCCTCATTTCATATTCAGGGTGATGCGTGGGCCAATGAAACTTAATACTCCAGATCTTGGCATTAGCAAACTCGAGCTGGGACAGACCCATGCTGGAGCTTTTTGCCTGCATGCGGCACTACCAAGTCACTTAGGGGTGTCTGACTGTGACTGGAATTCTCAATGTCATGCACACTGGGTAAGATGTCACTTTTTCCTTGGGCTAGCAAGTTAGCCCCTGTAGCAAGAAACAGTGAAAAAAAAACCTGGTTTCGGTGAAGTTTAAATTCTGACTCTGATGTTTGCTACCTGACTGACAGTGGGCAAATCCCTTAACCTCTCTGGGCCTCAGTTTCCTTATCTGTAATAAGAGGGAAATTATACGAGTTTCTGAGGGGCCTTCTCAGTCTAATTCAGGGAGTCTTTAGCTTTTTTGTGCCATGGACTCCTCAAAATGTTTCTAAATTCATAAAATGCATAGAATTTCCAAGAAAACGAAGGATATTTAAATCAATTTATCAAACGTGTTATCTTTCAATTCAGAGGCCCCAAGTAGTCCCTGGCTAGATCAATAATCCCAAAATCCTGAGATGACTCAGTGCCTAGCTCCTTAATTTTAAATCTCCAGTTTACTTTCTCACCCTTAATTCATCAAGCACAAAGTCTTCTCTAACTACTTGTTTTTGTTTACATTTAAAAGTGCTGACTATTATAATTGCAGTGGTTATAAAATAAACTGAATCAGCTATAGAAAAGAAATGGGAAGCTAGGCAAGTTTCCCCCACCTTTGTTAGTACTGGACTCTTCACCTTATATCATTTATTTTAAAAGTGTTTCCCTCAGGCATGCTAACATACTGTTGATGGAACTGCCAGCTGTTCCAATAATTCTGAAAGACAACTTGGAATTATAAGAGAAAATTCACTAACTTGTCCATACCTTTTAAACCCATGATCCTACCCATGTACCAAGCAAGTCAAAAAGAGAAAGATCCAATACATACATATTAAAATATTCATAACAAACGAGTATTTGTGGTAGTGGGGATATAGTTGTCTAAAAGCTTAAATTAAGTGATCTTTCAGGTCGCCTTGGAATGAGACAGTATTTGGATACATCCTGGTATGGATGTCCTGCCCCTGATTCTCCCGGGCAACCCAGGATCCAGATGTAAGAGAAGAACGCCATTTTTTTTAAGTCTGAATATCACCACTGGGTAAATAAATATATTTGTTCTTCTGTGTATTTACCTGAGTTTCTCCAGACCCAAATCTTGGTCCCTGTTTCCTTTTAACCTCCAATTCATTTACAAAGCACTAACTAACATAGCTTCATGAAAAAACAGGTGATGCCAGACTAGCCTTACTTCCTTTTTTGACAGGGTTACTAAACTGGTAGCTCAGGAGAAGGCTGTAAAACATCCCTTCTCTAGATTCTATCAAAGTGCTTGATTAAACATCTCACACCTATTCCTGTGGAAGAGATAAATCACAGGCCCGTAGATTTAAAACTGGAAGGGCCTTTAGAGAGTTTGGAGTCTAGCCTTCTCATTTTACAGTTGAGGAAACTAAAGCATAGAGAGGTCAAGGGACTTGCTCAGAGTTCACACAACTAGTCAGTGCCCGAAATGGCATTTGAACTCAGATCTGCCTGGTGCCAATTCCAAATACAATGAGATGCATTCAGAAGCAGACTCAAAGGAAGATAATTAATGCTTCAGTGTAGCTTTAAAGGGATGGAAAGAGAGAAGTATTTATTAAACACCTACTATATGCAAAGCACAGTACTAAGTACTTTGCAAATATTGTCTCACCTTGGCAGAAGGTCTCTAGTGCAATGCCTCAAGGGACTATGGTTGGCACTACACTATTCAACATTTTCATCAATAGTTTGATAAAGTCATAAATGGCATTCTTATCAAATTTGCAGATGACACAAGATGGCAGGGAAAGCTAACACACTGGATAACAGGTGGCAGCATATGTCTTTTTTCTATAAATTTGGTGAAATTCCTTTAAATTTTCTCCTATGTTCAACAAGCATCTATTAAAAGCCTACTATATGCCTGACACTATGCCAGTTCAACAAAGAATCCCCACTGTAACACATACCCAACAAATGGTGATCCAGCCACTGTTGGATCCTGTTATTCCAAATTGTCTTCCAGAATCATTGGACCAATTTGCAGCTCTACCAACAGGAAAACTAGGTAGAATGGGGCTGGACTTGTGCCCATTTATACAGTTCCTTTCACATATACATGGTATACTTTTCTTGAATAGCACTGCACGTGGTAGCAGAGGCCACACAAACTCCAGTGGAGTGATTCTTACTTCTATTACCGTTACAGTGAGATGTATGGGGTATTCAAGAAAAACTAGCACCTCTGGTGTGAGGGCTTACCAAGCCTTTTCAGAGATGTTCATCTACCTTTGGTATCTACTAGACATTCATATCTTGCCTGTGACTCAAAAAAAATTGTAGAACGTACAGTGGTCACACCCTGATAAACCCTCTGGGCAGACGGGCTACACTAGGTTGAAGCTAACAGACAGGGCTCAAACCATTTGGTGAGTTTAGGGGCTACGTACTCCAAGAATGTGAAGAGGTCCCCTGCATGAAATGGGCAAATGAGAACATTTGTTCCAATAGCCATGGAAGAAGCTGAAGCAGGCACTGTGGAAAACTTAGAGCTTGGTCAGGCATTGAAAGCACCAAGGTCGTCCACCGCATGCTAGGGCCATCGTCAGTCATCCTGACTTTTGTCTTGGATTTTAATGGCTCTGGAAGAGAATGAGGCTAATGATTTTGTGAAACTCTGTCACACTTAAATCTAATTCATCCACAAGTCTGTGATGTCATTGTCATCTTGGAAAAAATGAAGGACAAAAACAAATTCCATTAGAGTGGTACATCTGAAAGAAGGATAGGGAGCTTTTTAACCCTTAGTATTTATCTTTATCTGTATCCTTAACCTTATAAAGATAAGGATGAATGTAGAGTCTTGTAGAAGTTCAGCAGGGTATCTTTACAAGTAGAAAATGGGGGTGGAGTGAGAAAGGGCATGATTGAACAGCCATTTATCTGAAAAAAAATCTGGGGGTTTTAGTGAACTGCAAGGTCAATATGAGCCAGGAATATAATGTCATATCCAAAAAGAGCTAATGTAATCTTCAGAGAAGCATAGCTTCTAGGAAGAAGTAATTGATAGAAATAAATGCCTTGATCAATATGCATTCTATAGGAGTTTTTATGTTTCTCATTTGCGAGATGAGAGCTAAAGTGGAAATTCAGGATGTCTATGCTGAACTGAAATGTTTTGCCCAGAAACAGGAATAACTGAAACAGTAGTTATAATGAAGAGAGCCAGCCTCAAAGCTAGGAAGACCTGGTTTCAAGTGCTGCCTCTGACTCCAAACTTATGTGACCTTTTGCAAGTGTTTAAGACTTAAGCACTTAAGGCAATTCCTTTCAGACCATAAATTGCAGAGAAGGGGCTGACTTGCATTGGTAGAGGGCATTTTCTCATCCATTTTCTCATCTATAACCAATGAAGTAAGAGCCCCAAACTCTATTCCAGGTCCTTTTGTATAAAAGAGAAGTCAGGCAAAAAAAAAGATTAAAATAGAAGAGGAAAAGGAGAAGCATCTTGATATAATGGATAGAATGCTTGTCAGAAAAAAAATAATAGATATAGCCGCTAACATTTTTATAGCACCTACTATGTGACAAGCACTTTATAATTATCTCGTTTGATTCTCATAACAACTCTGTAAGGTAGGACCTATTTAGGACCTATTAGTATCTTCACTTTAAGGATGAGGAAACAGAAACAAATAGAGGTGATTCAACTTAGCCAGAATCACACAGCTATTAAGTATTTGAATACAGATTTGAACTCAGATCTTCCTGACTCTGGACAGTACTGTATCTTCTGCATATCCTTAAAAAAAGGGAGGTGGGCCGCTAGGTGGTGCAGTGAATAGAGTACTGGCCTGGAATCAGGAGGACCTGAGTTCAAATGCGGCCTTAGACACTTGACACTAACTAGCTGTGTGACCTTGGGCAAGTCACTTGGCCCCAATTGCCTAGTCTCCAAAAATAAAACAAAACAAAACAAAATTTTTAAAAAGTCCAAGATCCAATCCTGCTTCATGAATATGCTGAATGGGTAACCTTGGTCAAGTCATCAAACTCTATACCTCAGTTTCCTCAACTGTGATGCCAAATGCCACAAGCTGAAAACAAGCTTTTTCTTCTACCTTTTTCTTTAAGAGAACCAAACAATATGCCTGCATAAGTACCAAGAGTTGAAGAGCTCCCCACCTCCCTCCCAGATACATCACTTTAATGGTGATAGAGGTAAGAATTCATCCTCTGGAATTTGGGTGGCTTCTACTACCACATGTAATACTATTTTGTCTCTGGAAAATCACACCATAATTACATAAAAGGAACTCTACTAATGGGAGCAAGGTTAGCCCTAGGCAAAATTGGGAAGTAAGCAATATTTGTTCCTCTCACCTCCCGCCCATTTCTCAGGACAACCCCTGCCTCCCCCAGTATGTTGCTATCCTCCCTTTAAGTATCTTCTCCCCCAAGTCACCTAGCTACCTTCATATTATATCAATTCACTAGGATCTATCCAATAGGAAAAAACCCTACTCCGCCTCCATCTAACCAAATTTACGTGAGTTTTGTCCCATTCCCTCAGAGTTCCCCTAGAAAATGTGAAAACCTCATTCAATGACCAAGTTTTTATGTTCCCAAATAGCTTCCTAATAGGAACCCTCAACACTTTAACCCAAAGAAATGACTCAGAGATTTCAAAGATCAACAATCTAGTAAGAAAAAGCTTTGGACAAGTGAGCTTTTCCATGACCCTTAAATTCTACCGTGTGAGTCATACCACAAATCTTTCCACAGTCAATGACGTTACATACATGTATGACTAGCCCTGACGGAGAGAATGTTTGATCATATGTACTCTTTCTGTTCTAAACAGCTAAGGACAGAAGTCAGTTGTTCAATTGTTTTTCTGTCATGTCTTTGCAACTCCATTTGAGATTTTCTTGGCAAAAGCACTGGAGTGGTTTGCCATTTCCTTCTCCAGCTCATTTTACAGATGACAAAACAGAAGCAAAACAGAGTTAAGTGACTTGCCCAGGGTTACACAGCTAGGAAGTATCTGAGGTCAGATTTGAACTCTGAAAGATGAGTCTTCCTAACTCCAGACCAGGCACTTTATTTACTGAACCACCTAGCTACCCTGGGACAGAAAGCATGGGGGCAATTTTATACTGAGCGGCAATAGCATCATATAACAAACATGCTTCTCTCAGAATACTTAGAATGGCCACTTTCTATCTGCTGTAAGCTCATTATAAGTCCTACCATAAAAAGATTAAGAGTAAGGAAAATATATATTAAAAAGTAGAGGTAAATTCAGGTACAATACATACATATATTATAATTCTTTTTCTTTAACAAAATTTTATACCACTACAAACTTTATAACTATGTTTGGATGAATGTTTTATGTTTCCCAGAAAAAGCATTATAATGTTAAGCCACAGATTAGGGGAAATTGTATATTTAACAACAAAACAAAATGTTGAAATAGGAGGCCTACCTATATCAAAGCGAGGACCAAGATGTTCCTTCAACTACACTTTCAGAACATCCAGTACAGGAATTTAGCCATCTCTTTCTAGGCACAAAATAAATACTCTATGATTTTTTTTCATTTTTATTGATATCTATGTTTTTACATCATTTCTCAATATATCTCTCTTCCCTCTTCCAGAGAGCCACACTTTATAGTAAAGAATAAAAAAAGAAAACAAGTTCAGCAGAATTCACTAACACACCAACCAAGTCCAACATTATGTGCAATGTTTCACACTCATAGTCCCCTGTATCTGCAAAGAAGGAAGGAAGTGCACTCTTATATCTCTTCGTCTTTAGGACAAGACTTGTTCAATCTAATTTCACAGCATTCAGTTTCAATTTTGCTCTTATTATTGTTCTTTACATTTACATTCTCTACTTATTATGTATATTTTTTCCAGGTTCTGTTTATTTCACTTTAAATCAGTTCAAACAAGTCTTCCTATTCTCTTCCATATTTTTCACATTCCCCATCATTTGATGTACAAGAATATTCTAGTTTTTCACGTATCACAGTTTGTTTAATCATTATTTAATAAGTGAACATCTTGTCTTCGGGTTTTTGCTACTATAAAAAATGCTGCCATAAATAAATATAGGACCTTTCTTTTTAATCAGTCATGTCCTTGAGAATATCCATTGTTTATTAAGTTACCAAATGGTGTGTTGTGGGGAAGAGAGAAGGGAATATAAATGGAGCCACAATCCCCAAACCAAAGTGCCATGGATTTGAAACTTGATAGAAAAATATCTATGTTGTGAAACAGTTATTTTCTACTATAACTGCCCCCTACATATTATATCCTGGCAGCTTGAAATTTGCTTGGACTACTTTAAAAAAAATAAATAAAAACAATCTGCCCCCTGGAGACCCTGGGGACAAATGGGCTTTGGTTCCTGCATTGAGGGTAATATTTACCTACCATCAGTAGCAGGGAAACAGCTCAGAGCAGCAATTTTTCTAGGAATAGGGATATGTTACTCTGAACTAGTCACATTATTTTGTCCATTGCCCATTGTAACCCTGTAACAGTTCTTTATATAACAATAAATAAACATAGACTTACAAAGTCACTTCTATGGGTGCAGCACTTTGCTAAGTAACATCATGGATAGGATAGAAAGGTGTGATCCTTTCTCTCAAAAAGTTTACTATAATCTAATTGAGAACACAGTAATAACATAAAGGAAATAATTTAGCACTAAACTATATGAAACTAACTAGGAGTTCAGAGAAGGGAGAGATCAGTTAAAGAAGAAATCAGTAAGGAAATCTGAGAGCAAATCCCACAGTAGACAATAGCTGTGAGGCCATGGGCTAATCTCCCGACTTTGGTGAACCTGGGTTTTTATAAAACGAGGAAAATCCTAGTTATATTATCTATTTCATAGCATTTCTTCTACCTTAAATATTAATTACTATTACTATTCCATTGTAGAAGTTTTTATGATGACCTTGAAAGACAGGTAGAGAACAATGTGGAGGGTTTTCCATCTAATGTTAAGAATATAAGAAAAAACAGTAGCAGAATGTCTCGGTACAGAGAACAATTTAAAAAAAAAACTAGCCCTATTGGAATATAAAATAAATTTTGGGAAGTAGTTGGAAATATGGTTGGATAGATAGAGTGGGACTAAATGATAGAAGTCTTTGATAATTTTCTTAATTTCAATTTTATTTATCTCTCCTTTGGTTTTCAGAATTTCTAATTTAGTATTTAATTAGAGATTTTTAGTTTGTTCTTTTTCTAGCTTTTTTAGTTGCATGACCAATTCATTGACCTCTTTTTTATTTTATTCATGCAATAATTAAGGGATATAAAACTTCCCCTAAGAACTGCTTTGGCTCCGTACCATAACTTTTGGTATGTTGTCTCATTATTGTCATTCTCTTTTGTGTGAAGTTATTTTTTCTATGATTTTTTTGCTTGACCCACTCATCCTTTAGGATTAGATTATTCACTTTTCAATTAATTTTTAGTTTATCTTTTCATGGCCCTTTATTACATGTAATTTTTATTGTTAATCCCCCAAGCCTCCTGGGCTAAAAGAATGCACCCTGTCTTTCTGCTGGCTCCCCTGTTCCAGGTTTTTTCCTGGGGGCAACATTTTCTATGTTTTTAGAAGTCAGTAAGGGAGAGTGAGAGCAGCTTACTGCTTAATCAGCCATCTTGGCTCCTGGAATGACAGAGGTCCTCGAAAGGCAGGCAGAGCAGTTTGGATTTGATACAACAAACAATAAAAAGTGATTGTATATTCTTCAGTAGAAGAAGGATTTGATGAGTACAGTATTCTAGAAGGATTAATTTAGAAAGGGAGTGTAGGATGGATTGGTTGGAAATAGAAAAGTATGTTAAAATAACCTATGTGTGGGAAGATAAAGGTATATATTAGAGAAGAAACTGTATGAATGAAGCCAAAAAAGCAAAACTAAGAGCTAGTTCAAAATAAGAAATAATCAAACTTAGATTGCTTATAGGGGAAGAGACAAAAAAGTCAAAGATGTAATTGCTAGCCTAGAAGACTATAACTAACTGCTTAGCTAAGGAAACACTCACCACCAAGTTAGCCATACGGGATGAGTTTTTCAGATACACCAACTCACAAAAACCACGTTAGTACAGCTGTAATCTGTATCACTGAAGGGAGCCAAACCCAGGGAAATAATGGGTACTTAATATCCTGAACTGAGAAAGCTAGGTAGTGCAGTGGATAGAGTCCTTGGGGCTTTGAGTTGGGGAGACCCTATTTCAAATCCAGCCTCACACATTTACTGTCTATGTGACCCTGGGCAAGTCACTTAACCCTGTTTGCCTCAGTTTTCTCATCTATCAAATGAGCTGGAGAAAGAAATGGCAAACCACTTCAGTATCTTTGCCAAGAAAACCTCATGAACAGTATTAGTATGCTATGGTCCACAGAGTCACAAAGAGCTGGACATGACTGAACAATAACAATGCCCTGAAGTCAGAAGAAAGGAAAATGGCTCATATGTAAGAAGCTCTATAGGTTAGGGGGCTCTTTATTCCTAACAACTTTGTGAGGTAATTCAAGTATCTTTCTTCATTAGGCAAAAGAGGAAACTGAAACTAAAACTGAATTGCTCACAATCACACGGCTGTGAATGTCTAAAAGTGTAAATGAAAGAGTTGGGACTCAAACCTATGCCCCTTGGACAAGCCACTTAGCCTCAGTTTCCTCATCTGTCAGAAATAACTGAGCCCTCATAGGCAAGTTACGTTCGTTAAGGCCACATAGACCCACGTTGTGCCTGGTACATGGGCGATATGAAGATTTTAATTCAGGTTTTCTGACTCTAATTTTAGAAGACCACTTTTGAAAAAGCATGTAACTTTGTAAATGCCTGCAGATTGATTTCTCTCCTTTCTCCAAGAAAAATATAGTCTCCAGGACACTTGCCCTGAAAACCTATCTCCATTGTGCTTGTCATACACATCTTGTTTTTCTAAGATTTTCTCGACACAGAGACTTTTATTGGCTTCTTTGTCATTTGTTTCTTTAAATCCATAAATATAGTTTATATTGTCTTCTTTTAATTAACCCTAGCCAGTCACCCCTCTCCAACCTAGAAGGGCCCTTTCTTCTGAAATTCATTAAGGCAGCCCATTAGTACATGACCTTGCTCCCTGTTCTGTTCGAGGCATCAAGGCTGCAACCTCTCATTTCCTATGAAAATCCCACCTAGAACAGTTGTTGTGAGGCTCAAATGAGCTAATAATTGAAGCTTTTAGTGCAGTGTCTGTCATAAAGTAAATGTTAGTTATATATTAGCTATTCTTACTATTATTATTACCCTTCCCTTGTGATTGGATGGCTCCTCCATTTAAAAATGGTTCCCAGGACAACTAAATCTCATTCCTCTCCAAGCTGTACTTTAAACTTCCTCTACCATTCTTGCCCTTCTCTTCCCCTAGCCAGGTACCTTTGCCCACTTCTCCCTTTTTCAGTTTCCTTTTATGTGTCATCTTCCCCATTAGAATGTAAACTCAATAAGAGACAGGATTGTCTTTTTACTTGTATTTGTATTTCCAGCAATTAGCGCTGACCTGTAGTAGATGCTTTATAAATGACTGTTGATTTGACTTAGCCAATAGAATAAATTGTTAAAAAGGTCTGAGCCAAAAAAAGAATGAAAATGCAACCAAAATACAGCTTTCCTATTTTGCTTTAATCCAACATTCAGCCCATGAATTTAGGCTCTATAGGTCTCCCTAATCTTGAAAACTTAGGTTCAATAATGTATCTTGGTAAATTTTTACCAACCAATCCATTCTCATATAAGCACTTCTAAAAAAGCGGAATATATTGATTGAGCATACAAAATTAAGATGTAAATTGATTAATTTCAGAGCTTAAAAGGGATATTCAAGTAATTTGTCATGAAAAATGGGAAGTTAAACTAACCCTACTTCAATTCATTTAAGGCATAACTGTCTGCAAGGAAATGTGCCAAGTACTGAGATATGAAGAGGAAATAAGAGACTGTCTTCAGGGAGCTTACAGTTTAGTAGAAGGGAGAAGTTACATATCCAAATAACTACAAGACAAGGAAGAACGGGGTAAAGAAATACTGATTCAGTTCAATCAATTAATGTCTATTGAGCACCTACCATATAGTAATCCCACTCTTACAAAGACAAAATCAAAACAATTCTTGCCCTTATAGATCTTACATTCTATAGGAAATCTAGTCAGAGAATTTGGAGAAGTCTTGTATGAAATGATTCATGGTAAAGGGAGCAGAACAAGGAGGACAATTTATACAATGCAGAGAAAAAACAAAAGAAAGACTTTAGCACTCTAATCAACAAAATAGCCAAATATGAATCAAGAAGAGTCACGAATCCATGCCAACATGAGAGTTGAGAGAAGGATCTGTGAAAGCTTAACCAACAGCAGAAAAGATGCAATGGGGGAATATGATAAGCGCATTTGAGTACATGAAAGGCTATCTTGTGGAAGGAGGATGAGATTTGTTCTGGTTGGCCCCAGGGAGTATAAACAGCAATGGTGGAAGTTGGAAAAGAGGCAAATTTAGACTTGATGTCACAAAAATCTTTCCAACATTTAGAGCTCTCCAAAAGCAGAAGGAACGGTGTTGAAGCATGATGAGTTCCCTTCACTGAAGGGTTCTTCAAGCAGAAACTAGATTTCTCCTTGTTGGATATTTCATAGTGGGTTATTTTTTTTTCTCACAAATTGGGGTAGATAGCCACTGAAGTACCTTCCAGCTCTAAAATACTATGATTCTGGGGTTCTGTAATGGGAGGTCTATGTTCAAGCTTGGCTGGAATATCAAGTATGTAAAAGGTTATTGTTGTTTGCCCTTTTTTCTCAAGGAGGACCAATGACATCACGAGGGTGATATCTTGACTTGTGTGTGAATTGGATATGAGTGGCAGAGTTGTGCAAAGTTGTCAGCTTCACTCTCTCCTCCAGAGTCATACAAGTCCAGTGGCAAGACTTGACATAAGAGGTTATGTAATGTGGAGTAAGTTTGGAAAAGCCAGAGAGCCAGATAATGAAGGCTCTTGAATGTCATGATAAAGAATTTCATTAACCAATAGGGAGCTACTGAAGACTTTTTTCCATAGAGAGGTGACCTTACCAGAGTAATGCACTGGGAATTATCCTGTGACATGAAGAATGAATTTGAAATGAGAAAAAACAATGAATGAATAATTGAAAGAATGAATGAAAACACATTTATTAAGGACTTACTAAATACCAAGTACTGTGAATGTAGATGCAAATGCAAAAGACAAAACAGTCCATGTCCTTAAGGGGCCTAAATGTGTAGCAGCCTGCCTAAGTGGGCTTGGTCCCTTGAAGGACAGCCCTGAGACACTGTCTAGGGTTAAGTGAGGGAGGTGTGATTCTGTTGGTGGAGAAGATGGGGACGGAGAGAAGGAGAAAGATTTTAAATGTCTGATGGGATACCCCAAAGCCATAGTCATGTGCTGAGTAGCTAACACACCACCATGCCCCTTTATTTCCGAGCATCAGTACCCCAGAGACTGCTCAGAGTGTATGAAATCATTACCTCATTCCTGAGTTACGGAACGTCCTGTTTTATATTCTATCCCCTAAACTAATCTGTGTGTGTGCCCTAATTACTGTTTTACTACTTGCTTTGATAAATGTTTGCTCTCTATCCATGATTATAACCCATGAGATGGTTTTAGGGAGCCGTTGGATATAAAGCTGTTAGCTTCACAGTCTGGAGCAGGGCTTCTTCACTTCCCTCTTCCCTGAAGTATAGGGGAAAAATTATTTTTATTCTGATTCCCCCTAAAAGAATCATGCCCCAGTCTGCAAATATCTGATACGTGACAAAATAATTCTAGCTCAGAAGATCTTGAAGATCAAAAAGCAAAGAAATGAGCCACCAGTCACAGCCATCCTCCTCCACAAAGATGGAACTCCCATCTCTCCAGAGAAGGGGGGGGGTAGAAAATTCTAGATCATATCTATCTAGAAATACAATCCATGCTACAATGAACATCACCTTACAAGATAAGGTACCAGACACTGAAGTCCTCTATCGTGCTGACCTGCCAAGCATTCAAACTCTACTGCAGGAGTGGAGTTTCAACTCCAATGGGCTGGCCATATAGCCTGAATGCCCAAGGTACATTTACCTAAAAGACTATTTAATGGAGAGTTCACACAGAAGTCAGAAGAAGCTCTCTCTGAAAAACTGTAGTATCAATTGTGAGACATGGGAGATGCTAGCACAGGACTACCCAGCCTGGTGTGCTTGCATCAAAGAAGGCATTGGGCTGTATGAGCAAAACAAAATCACAGTAGGACAAAGGAAACATGAGTTGTGCAAATCTGGAGATATCTCCATCATAAATGTTCAAATGGACTATTTGTGCCCAACCTATGGTAAAGCCTTCTGAATTCATATTGGACTAATCAGTCATAGTCAAACACACCGTACTTTGATGTCATTGATACTCTTTGAGTAGGAAGGATAAACAAATAATTGGACGTAGGGAACTACATTAATAAATATACTGGGAACTACATTAATAATTCCCAGCAACCAATCATGCAACACAGATGTGCACACAGAACGTGGATAGATGAAGCTATAAGAGACCCCCTTCACACATACACACACAAAACTGAGAGCATATTGATGAGATGATAGAGTGGCTAAAGGGAACCACATTCCTTCTCACTTGCTTATTAAATAGGTACTGGCTCATTGCTTGCATCTCCATTAAACTGATAGATGATTTCTTTTCCTTTTAGAAAAAAAGGTTGAGTTTAGAAGGTAAAAAGCTGACTGCCTACAAACTGATTCTTGGGATTAATCTCGTTTACTTATTTCAGTCATGTCCAACTCACTATGGCGCTATGTGGAGTTTTCTTAGCAAAGATACTGGAATGATTTGCCATTTCCTTCTCCAGCTCATTAGTCAGATCAGGAAACTGAGGCAAACAAGGTTAAGTGACTTGTCCACAATCACACAGTCTGAGGCTGGATTTGAACTCAGGTTTTCCTGATACCCAGTCTGGTGCTCTGTCTACTGCTGCCCTCTCATAACTAGCTATATAATAAATAATTATCAATTATTTAAACATTAAGTCATACTGTGAAGGGGTGATAGAGATATCTGGCTTATATTCTACCACATACTGACCTATAAAATATAGCTCTACTTTTGATAGCGTTTATATGATTTTTTGAATTTTTTTTAGTGTAACATACTCTCTAGGCTAGTTTACTCCCCAACTCCCACTCACTTTGGCAGGTTGGGTCCCAGAAAGAAGATGACTCTGATTCCTCTTGTGGTTTTAGGAATAATTCTAAGGGGATAGGGTGTCTAGTAATGTGGCCTACAAGTCCTCATTAACAACTAGCTAGTATATATCAATTAACTTTTAGAAAAAGGATTTACTGAAAATGTAGAGTATAAACAATTGGTACTAAACATCTTCCCCATAAAGTTAGGGCAAACTTTCCCCTTGTCCCTGGGGAGAGTGGGTTCAACCTTAAATTACAGTATTGATGGTCACAAGGAATAAATGACCTGAGGACACATTTGCAAAAAGGGTATTTCTGACTCCTGGCCTTGGCAGTCCTTTTCTCTCTTTGGAGAATAATTGTGAAGTTCCCCTTACGTATTGTTCCCCATTGGACCGTCAGTCAAATTGGGCCCCACAAGACAGTGCTAGTCACGAGTCTACAGCCAGCATTTCTTTCTGCCACAAGAAATATCACTCCTTGAAGGTGTCATAGGCCTTAGGCGACTGTCTTTCCACATTTATATACTGGAATTTCCTATGTCATCAACCACTACTGATCCAGGGAGCCACACTGCTAACTGTCTCAGACTGTTGGTGGGACCCTTGATGGGACCTCTGGATTTATCAAACTAAGCAGGTCATCTGGGCACTCCCATCTCAAAATGCTAATTTGCCTAAGATCAGAACAAAAATAAAATAAACAGAGGTACCATGTGTTCAGGACACATGGCAGCTGGATCAAGGAATGTTGTCAGGTACCCCTTTCCTTCAGGCAGCCAAAGAATCAAGGAAAGAAATTTGAGGAATAGGGTGTCCATCCCATTTTGTGTATACAACTTAGTTATTCTGGATCATCTGTTTTTCTGACTGTTTTTAGCATTTCCAGGTCACTCATGCTAGAAAACCAGCTTCTCAAAGTTTCTACCTTTTTGAACTATAAGTAGGCAGAAAATATCTGTGCATGCTTCAAGGACTATCCTCAATAGACCAGTCCACACATGCTGCATAAATCATGGGTGGTTCTTAATTATTTAAGTATACTTATTCATACGGTTAGGGACAGTCATGTAGCACTGTGGATAGAGTGTCAGGCTTGGAGTTGGGAAAATCTGGCCTGAGATGCTTACTAGTTGTGTGATCCTGGGTAAGTCACTTAACCCTGCTTGCCTCAGTTTCCTCATCTGTAAAATGAGCTTGAGAGGGAAATAGCAAACACTACAGTGTCTTTGCTAAGAAAACCCCAAATGGGGTCATAAAGAGATGGACACAACTGAAAGTGCTTGAAAAACAAATTCATGCAATTATCTCTGATGGCTGGTCATGATATGTAGACAGTCAGAATACTCTACTGGTAGCCTCATGAGGGTGAGAAAAAGCAGAGAAGGCCTCCAGCATACTGGGTGGACTGCCTGTGATGAATTTTTGGAAGAACATGAACAAAAGTGGGATGAGAAGGATAGGAAGGTATGGAAGGATTGGAATCTGCATTACTAGAGGAAGCTACTGAATTAATAAGAGCACAGATCATTTGATATTTGAACACAGTCCATCTCCATGTCACTATAATACAGTCTCATTCATTTTATTCTTCTTTCTGTTAACTAGCAGCATAACAGATGAACCTGTGATCAAGCAGGTTGGGAAGAAAGGGAGACAGATGAAAGCAGAGTACTACTAACTGACTAAAGAGAAAGAAACTATTCAAGCTGCTCAACTAAAAATTATCAATTTGGTAGCCTTAGAATCCAGTACTATGTTGTTCAATGTTTAACAACCAGCTCTCCAGGAGAGGAAAAATCCCGACAACAAACTTTTAAATTTAAGATGTATTATTTATTAACACTTTCTATCCAGTCAACAATAATTGGCCTTCAGAGCCAGCTTGAGCACATCTTGCCTGACCCAACCCGATTCTTCCTTCTCTAGTTCCCAGAAAGCACTCTGCCAACAAAACCTAATGAAGTCCAGAAGTTATTCCTGAAATACTTCACCATATTTCCCTTAATTTGGTTCCCTCCTCCTTATGAATTTCATTTGAATTACATTATCACAGATTCTATTCTGTACTCTAGTCTCATATGCATGTCTTGCCTCTCAATTAGGCAAAGTTGTCAGAGAAGAGGCTCTGTGTCTTATGCTTCATTTCATCTTTAATAATGCCCAGTATACTAAACAGCATACATTATGTATTCCATAAACACCCTTTGTTTTGCTGTTATTACAGTGAGCACTATAATTACCTTGTCATTTATGCTCTTTATGTGACAGATGAGAATGAGGACTATTTCTTTTTATGGTGGCAAAAAGACCCTCTGGAAATTAAGGGGTGCCCACTAATTGTGGATTATCTGAACAAATTTTGGTGTATAAATATGGTGAAATAAATTCATGCCATAAGAAATAATAAAGAAGTTTTCAAAGAAACCTGCGAAGACTTGTATGAACTGATGTAGACTGAAGTGAACAGAACCAGAAAAGCAATTCATATTATAATGACATTTTTAAAAGGAACAATTTTGAAAGACAAAAATTCTGATCAATGCAATGATCAATAAAGATTCCAGAGGAGCAATGATGAAAAATACTACCCATCTCCTGAAAGAGATGGACATGGGCTTTCAGCTCCCATGCATGGAATAGGATTAACAAAACAATAAATATAGAACAGGATATATTTAACTCATACTTGAGCCCATAAACTGTCAAAAAATAATTCGCCTTCCTTCTCTTGTGAGACTCTGCCTAGGTTCTACATAGTCTTCCAATCTTACAGTGATACTCTAGAGTTGAACTATTGTAGTGGCAACCACACTGGCATACCCAGGATGGCTGCTAGCACAGGTTCTTAGATCTGCTTTACTAGGAAAGACAGCTGCTCAAGGAGTCAACAATCTTTTTTTAAATTACATTCATTAGATAGGGGAAAAATTAGGACCCTGAACTTCAGAGAAAATCCAAACAAAGAAAATGGAGAAAATACAAGCAGAGAAATAAATACAAACAGACAGGGCTTCTGTCTGAGAAATTAGTACAGAACAATAAACAGATGCAACTGTCTGACCAAAGCAATACATACATAGTTGCCAGAGAGAGAAGCACCAACATCTGGGTTTTTCAAAAACGGACAGGGTGCTCCTTAACCACTACCCAGAATCTCATCTGGTCTAATCACAAGAACACTCTTTCAGTGAGTTAGCCAAATGTTCACCTCAGACTATATATGCCCTTTTTAGAGCCAAAGGGCATCACAATCCTCTGTGACTCAGTGCCTAATTAGAAATTAACAAAAGGTGTGAAAGCCTTCCTACAAGCAAACCTCCCCTAAGCAAGCTTCCCTTAATGGGCTCCATGTAAGGCCTATTAATGGGTAGAGAAGATTTTATATCCCATTTACATTATAGCTGTACCCAAAAGCAGGAAAAGAAATATGGGTTGCTAGAAAGAAGTCTCACCTTACAATGAGAAGTCTCCAAGACTGAACCCCGTGTATGTGAACTCAAAACTTTAGTATGGGTTATATTGTGGGCACTTTCTGGGATCATTGAACCTAAAAGGACATTATACAATTTGTATGTTGGGGGTGAGTGGCTACCATTACTTCTGAGTTATTAAAGACTCTCTAACAGGTATGGATTCTATCAAAAAATTTTATTTGAGAGGAGTTCCTACAGACTGACAAGAGCACCACTGAAAGTCCACTGCTGTCGGCTCTGTAGACTTCTGTAATCTAACATGAGTGCCTCAGGGATACAGAGAAATACATTATGGGAGTTGACATTTCATAGGTTTCACTGAACCTCTAGAAATGCAATGATGACTCAGAGAGTGGAAAAACGGACTTTGATCTGAAAAGCTTGATGGCAGTTGTTCCAAGAGGAACAACTGCTATAATACAGCATGATGGCTTTCTGTAGGATATTCAGAAGAGAGGGACACTACTAGGAGGCACTTTGAATGGGAACTCCATCCAGTGGAGTGAAATAGTTTGAGATCTCTCTCTCTGCTTGCTGATCTATCTCTTCAAATGCCCAAGAGAAATGTTATAGCTGGAGTGGACTGGAGCTGAACTCAGCAAAAAGGAAGATGAATTCTTAACTCACTCTTCCTCCTGTGCTATTGTAAGCAGGCATTTTCCACACACTGTTTCCTTTTCATGAAGCTATTCTTAATTCTTTGTTTTTCATATAAAATTACAAGCAGCCATAAAGATCATGAGATCTGTGATCTTTTTTAATTGAAAACAAAGAACTGCAACAGAGGAAGCCAGTATATGGCTCGGATTTGGTATAGAGAAAGGAAGACAGAGGTCTAAGCCTGTCTAAAATAGCCGGAGTTTTGGTTTTGTTATTATTCTAGCTTGCAGGCTCTGAGTTGTAACTAATGAGAGAATATTATGGTTCTGTTTTTTTTATTAACAACTTCTGAAATATTTTCCAAGAGCAGATTGTAAATTACAACTGAATCTTCTTCCCTTAAGGTTAAATCCATAAGCCAAGTATCCAGGGTGGTCTGGTAAGGGAGATGGAGGAATGTATGAACCATCTTGTCTTCTCTCCCCCCTCACCCCAGAGTTTGTCCAGTAGAAGGCTGGGACTGTGACTTTATAGTTCAGCTTTATGAGAGGAGGAAAGCATTGTTGAGAAAGAATGACTATGCCCCCACATTCCAAAGTCAGGGATCCCAAAGAATATCTCTTACTTTATGTTTCCTTGTAACCTTACCAGATAGCAATACCTACTGATCACAGTAATACATTGAGGAAGACATTTCAGGAAGCAAGACAATGCTGTACTGAGTGGGTTGCCTGATACTACCAAATCTCTTCAGAGGGAGGTTCAAAAGGAAAGTAATAGGCCAGGGTGCCTAAAGATATTCTGGTGTAATTTGTAGCACTGCAAAGGAACTGAGGAAGTTCCTTTAACTGAGGAAGAAGTAGTGAGTGTGCCCAAATAAGCCCCTAGAGGAGCCTTCAGTCCTCTACTTTCTCCCGAGCAAGGTATGAAATTCCCAGAAAGAGGTCAACTATTTGATAAGACATTAATTCTTACCTCGTTGTAATTAATTGTCTCACCAACATCACATTGATGATTGACTTCACATAGTTCATTTGCCTGAGCTTCACTATTGAATTTGGCCTTTAAAAGAGAGTACCTCACAGACTCCAAAGACCGGAGACCTGGTAAGACAGAGGCAGGACACAGAAAAACGAAGTTGGATATAGAGGAGAGAGGGGCGGCACAAACGGATACCATTCCTTGGATGCAGGTCTGTACAATCACAATGAATTATGTGGATAGTGCAGGAGTAAGAAGAGGGGTTAACTCTGGCAACCCTGGGTTCTTTGCCTGATGTGGGGAAGGGAAGAGCTTAGCCTAAGGTGTTACGATAAGCCTAGAGCAGTGACAAAGGCCCCTGAGTAAGGAGGGGAATACTATAGAAGTTGGCTACTCATCTCCCTAGCAATCCAAGTGTTTTTCCACACCAAAAGTAGCAGGACAAGTCAGAATGAGAGTATAGGTCTTTGGGAGATAAAAGTGAATCAGTATGGTTGGTTGTTTGACTACTTGGCAATCTGAGTTCTTTCCTCTCACAAGTGAAGCTCCTCTAGCATAATACTATATAATTCAAGAGGATAGTATTAGATCTCCATCATAAATATTGCCAATGTCAATAAAACCAGTCATATTCGTTGTGTATACGTGGGAGCTAAGGGTCTTTTTCCTTTTGAGGGGGTAGATCTAGACACAAGCTAAATACTAATGTTCCTAGAGAAAATCCTGTGTGGGAGCAAAAGCTAAAGATTTGATTAAGAGAAAAACTCAAGACTGAACATAGTCCTAGTGAGCTCAAAACTTCAGTAATAGAGCAAAGGTTCTACACAACTGCCTCCTAAAGAAATTTGTTTCATTATTTGAACAACTCTAATTGGGTTTTTCGGGGGGGGGGAGGTGTTTGGCTTTTTTTTTATTCTTGGAAGTTGGGGCAGGGCAATTGGGGGGTAAGTGACTTGCCCAAGGTCACAGGGCTAGTAAGTGTTAAGTGTCTGAGACCGGATTTGAATTCAGGTCCTTCTGACTGCAGGGCTGGTGCTCTATTCACTGTGTCACCTAGCCACCCAACAACTCTAATTGTTAACAAATTCTTTAGTATATCTAAGAATTAGATATACTAAAATAATATATATATACTAATATATAATATTATGATATATGATATATATCATTTATATTATAATGTATAATATATAACTAATATATATAATATACTATCAAATTCTTTAGTATATCTAAAAGATATCTAACATAATCTTTAGCACATCTAACTTCTATCTACTGGTCCTAGTTCTCTCTGCTGAGGCCTAGCAGACAAATCTAATTCCCTTGGTCAGTCAGAAAAAAAAAAACATTTACTGTACTATTTATGTGCCAGACGCTGTCCTAAGTCCTGTCAAGTTATGCAGGAGACTGACTAAGACATATATAGTATCCATATTTTCTCAACCAAAATAACAGGATGCCTGACATAAAAAATATTTTTCTTTTTTTAATATAAATTTTGTATTTGTTTTCTTGTTTACATCATTCATTTCCATGAGATTTTTGAGTTTGACAAATATTTTTCAATGTCATTTAATCACATCTTCTGAAACATTTACATGTGGTTTACAGCTACAGTAAATCAGATATTATTTAGGTATAGGGAAGAGATCTATAATTTCATTAATATATAAGGGAACTCCGTCTACCAATACGAACTGACACATACTCAAACACTTAAGAGTCTTTAGAGTCTAAGAAGGTAGGTAACAGGCTTGGTATCAAACACACATATGTCAGAGGTAGGTCTTGAACCCACATCCTGTCTCTGAGGACAGTTTATTATTCATTATGCCACACTATTTCTCTTTTTAGGGATCCATGTTATAGATAATAAGTTTTGAAGATTATCCTAATAATTCTCTTTTGCACTTATAGGGGAAAAGTAGGAATAATGGAAGAGAGAAACAATTCCTTTATGGGATAAACCAAGATTTTAGAATGTTTTGTTTGGAGTTTTTGTGGAGGGGGAAAAGGATGGTGGGAGGTAGCAGATGTTTCTGGAGACAAAGGCCCAGAAAATATAAAGACAGGAGGATCTCTTACTTTTCAAAATAGTAACAAAAACCCATATTCTTAATGTGAGATTATGAGAGTAAAACTCCAAAGCCACAAAAGTTGGGAAACTCAGAATTTGGTGTTGAGAAGATGTGATAACCTCGTCCTTGATTCCAGAGTTTATACCAGGCCACTCTCTGCCATGCCCAAAGAAAATATTCACTTTGCTCTGGAAAAACGAAAACCACATACAGAACACTTCCAGCTTTAAAGTATTTTGGTAGTTTATTATGATCTGACAGTGGTTCTTTACAGAGGAGGACCTAATTTTTAAAAACTTCAGAAACCCTAAAAGATCAGTATGTACCTACTCTGATAAGAGCAGATCAAAGATTATAATGTTGATGCTTTTTTCCCCATGGCAACCTTATCAGTGTCTGGGGTCTGCAAAATGTTTTGTACCATGCTTGTATATTCCAAGATCATTTTGCCGCCAAACTCAAGGTATAGTCTGTACCTTAGTCTTAGGCCTTGGGCTAGGTAAGAGTTTGTCTCTGTTAAGCCATTACAAAGCTTCCACCAAAATTTAGGCTGCACCATGTCGAATAAAGCATTATGTAAATGACACTGAAATGCTGGTTATGAGATCAGAGATCTAGAATGAGATCTGCACAAAAAGAGACTTGAGAAATCCTTTCCTGCAACTATCCCATTCCACAGATTGGAAGACTACCAGGGCAGTTAAATGATTTAGGGTCAGCAATTTAGAGCTAGGAGAGACGTTAAAAGTTACTCATTTGGGATAGCTAAGTGGCACAGTGACTAGATCATTGGCCCTGGAGTCAGGAGGACCTGAGTTCAAATACAGTCTCAGACATTTAACACTTACTAGCTGTGTGACCTTGGGCAAGTCAACCCCAATTGCCCCACCTTCTACTTCCAAAAAAAAAGTCACCCATTCCATTTACAGAAGAGAAAATTGATGCCCAGGGTAGGAAAGTGAACCACCCACTTTCACATAGATAACTCATGGCTTAGTAGGATTCAAACTAAGATCCTTTGACTCCAAAGTCAATATTTGTTCCACTACAGTCAGTCAACAAACGTTTATTAAGTAGCTACTATCTGCCGCGAACTGTGCTAAGCAGCAGAGAGACAAAGAAAGTCAAAAGGCAGTCTCTTCTCAAGGACCTCACAGTCTGATGGAAAAAAAAGCGTAAAAATAGCTATGTGAGAAAGAGAAATAGGAAGGATAAATCAGAGATGAACAGAAGGAAGGCACTGCTGGCATTAAGGGGGATCAGGAAGAGCTTCTTGTAGGGAGTGCATACTAGCTTGAAAGAAAGCCAGGGGACAAAAGAGGAGGAGATGAGGAGGGAGAACATTCCAGACATGGGGGGCAGTTCATGAAAATGCCCAGAGTCAGGAGATGGATTTTCTTGTGCAAGGAACAGCAAAGAATCCAGGATTACTTGATTGCGGAGTATATAAGAGGGAGTGAGGTATAGGAGGACTGGAAAGGTAGGAAAGAGCTTTGAATACCAAACAGAGGATTTTATATTTGATCTTAGAGGTGATAGAGACTGGAGTTTATCAAGAAGAGAGATAATACTGTTAGACACTTTAGTAAAAAAAAAAATCACTTGGACAAATGGAGGATAAAAATGAAGAGAAAAATCTTTAAGCACCTCGTAAGCTAAACCTAAATAAAAAGGCCTAAAATCGGCATAACAAAACTTGTTCAAATCAGTTTTCCTTTGTTCTAGTCTCAAGGTCTCCCAAAGAAGAGTTGTGTGAACGTCTCTGAAAGTCCCAGGTCTCAAATTCCAGACCTTGTGCTTCTATATTGCTATATAGCTATAGAGCTATTGGCTTGCCTGATGAAGTCAAGTGTGGAGGCTGAAAGTGTGGATAAGCGTGTATGGTCATTTCAGCACATTCTGACACATTAAAGGCTCAGTCACAGTGGTTTACTTAAGAGACATGAAATCAAGCTTTCAATTCTAAAGGCTCCATTCCCCAGCCAATAAATGGCCAAAGGATATGAATATATGAATATAGGCCTCAGTAGAAGAGATCCAAGTTATCAGCAACTACATGAAAAAATGTTCCAAATCACTAACAATTAGATAAGTTAAAATTTAAAGAACTTTGAGATTCTATCTCATACCCAACAGTTTGGAAAAATTGACAAAAATGGCACATGTTGGAAAGACTGTGGAAAAACAGGCACATGAATAGATTGGTGGTAGAGTTGTGAATTATTCTAGATCGGGGGTGGGGAACCTGCCGCTTCGAGGCCACATATGGTCCTCTAGGCCCACAAGTGTGGCCTTTTGACTGAATCCAAACTTCACAGAACAAATCCCCTTAATAAAAGGATTTGTTCTGTAAAACTTAGACTCAGTAAAAAGGTCACACCCAAGGCCACATGTAACCTCAAGGTCACAGGTTCCCCTCGCCTGTCCTAGACATTCCATAAAGCAATCTAGAACCATGTCCCCAAAGTCACTACACTGTATAAAACTCTGACCCAGCAACAGACTTCTACTAGGTCTAGGATTTATATAAACGAAAAGATTTTTAGCAGCTCTTTTTGTAATGAAAAATAGCTAAAACTGAGGGGAGTGCCTATCAAGTGAGTAACAGCTGAACAAATTACAATATATTACATACATGAGATATGACAAAATGGATGGATTCAGGAAAACGTAGGAAGACTTATATAAACCGATGCAGAGTGAAATGAGCAGAACCAGGAGAACAATTTATACAACACTAAAATTGTAAAAACAAATAACCTTGAAAGATTTAAGAGTTCTGATCAACCTAATTACCAAGAATGATTACAGAGCCTTACTTACCTCCTGTAAGAGAAGTAGTAGATTCAAGACCCAGAACAAGACATACAGTTTGGAGCATGGACAAAAAGGAAATTAGTTTTGCTTCACTACACATATTTTACAAGGGTTTTGTTTTTATTTTTTTCTTCAAAATTAATAATAGAGCAGAAGGAAGAGAAAAATAAATAATTACTAATTGAAAAAATAAAATAAAATGGAAAAAAATCTACTCTAAGAGTCCATTTGATAGGAAAGCACCTTAAATATTACCTACCTCACAGGGTTGTTGTTAGGAAAGTGTTTTATTAATCTCAAAATGCCCTAGAAATGTTATTCTTAACATTCATAATAGTAAAATAAGTTTTTGAAATATAAAAGAGCTATAGGGAGTAGGGACTGGCCTATGATTTCATTAATGTAAGGAATTCCCAGGTAAGGGAATCTACCAAGGCAACTTGCACCTTCTCTGCAACTTATTGCCTTAGACTAGAGCTGTCTAAAAGACAAAGAACTTACTTCTCCATGCTCACCCAACCAGTACATGTGAAAAGTGGTTGAACCCAAATCATCATGGTTCCAAGACTAGCTCTCTATTACTCCACAGGAGCCTAGAAGACAAGCATGCAGAGACTTTAATCCAGTGTTTTGTCTACTCTTGCATGAACCTGTACTATTTTTCAATGATTTGTCCTATAACAGCTGTTTTTCACAGACCTTCATTTATCCAAAAGGACAGACACCTGCTACAGAGTTCACTTCCTACCCACAGAGTTTGTATATAAAATAGGGTTACACAAAACCAGGTTTTGAATACTTTTTCTCACTTCCTTGTAGGCTACATAAGAGTCAGACTTTGTACACCAGAATTCCCATGGAAATGTACAAAAGAGTCAAGTGAGTGAGGTTGTGGGGATGCGGGGGGTGGTGGTAGAAACAATACTTTGTTAAGATCCTACAAAAGTCTTCAGTGACTAAGAAGTCATTTCCTCTGTGGGAATTCTGTCAGAAGACAGGTACCAGAATAAGTGTTCCATTAGATTCATTCACAATTCCTACCCAAGGCCAACCTGATGTGTATCAGTTTTCATATTTTTCTAGTTTGAGTCTTCTTGTATTCTCTTCAACCATGACCAGGTCAATATGTGCCTGACCAGGTACAATAAAACATAATTGTGTTGTCCTCTACATGACATTTTTTTAAAGATGGAATCTAGTGGCACTCCTATCACAAGGAACAAAATTATATATACATATATATGTATATATATATATATATATATATATATATATATAGCTGTTTTCTAATTCTCTATTTTTGTTGCTCTAAGGCACAGGAAGACATGGTATAAATATTCTTTTAGAAATATGAATGTTCTTACTGTTATTGAAAATATCAACATGTTTTAGTAAGGCCTAAAATCTATTCAGATTTTTTTTCCCAGCGGAGAGCACAAACACAGTCCCCAACTACCACAAATGATTCAATCGAGTTCCCTACGTTTGTGGAAATCTCAGGAGGTGGACTATCAGGAGTGCACTGAATGAGCCCTGTCCTGAGGAAACCATCTTTGTGATCACCCTTGCCAGGTATGTATTGTATTTTAAAGGAAAAGATAAATATTTGCAGCCAGTATTTCTGATAAAGGCCTTGTTTCTAAACTGTATAGAGAACTGAGTCAAATTTACAAGCCTAAAAGTCATTCCCCAATTGATAAATGCTTAAAAGATATGAACAGTCAATCTTCAGATGAAGAAATTAAAACTATCTGTGGTCATATAAAAATGCTCTAAATCACTATTGAGCAGAGGAATGCAAATTAAAACAATTCTGAGGCACCACCTCACACTTATCTGATTGACAGAAAAGAAAAACGACAAATGTTGAAGATGTGGGAAAACGTGAACAATTAGTGTTGGAGTTGTGAACTGATCATTCTGGGGAGAATCTGGAACTATGCCCAAAGGGCTATAAAACTGTGCATTCTTCTTTGATCCAGCAATACCCCTACTAGGTCTATATCCCACAGAAATAATTTAAAAAGCGTGGGGGGGAAGATCTACATGTACAAAAATATTTATAGCAGCTCTTTTTGTGATGGCAAAAAAATTAGATATTGAGGGGATGCCTGTCAGTTGGGGAATGGCTGAGCATATGATATATGAATTAAATGGAATGTTATTGTTCTACAAGAAATGATGAGTGGGTAGTTTTCAGAAAAAACCTGTAGAGGATTTGTTTAAAAACAACAACAACAACACACACACACACACACCTGTTAAGTGAAGTGAGCAGAACTAGGAGAACATTGTACACAGTAACAGAAACACCATGAGTTAGTTGATCAACTATGAAAGACTTAGCTCTTCTCAGAAATACAGTGATCCAAGACAATTCCAAAAGACTTGTGATGGAAAATGCCGTCCACATCCAGAAAAAGAGCTATAGAGTCTGTTGCAGATTAAAGCATACTGTTTTCACTTTTTTCTTTCTTTTTCTTTCTTTTTTCTTTCTCTCGGTTTTCCCCTTTTGTTCTGATTCTTCTTTCACAACATGACTAATGTGTAAATATGTTTAACAAGATTATACATGTATATCCTATATCAGATTGCTTGCTGTCTTGAGGAAAGAGGAGGAGAGGGAGGGAGAAAAATTTGGAACTCAAAATCTTATAAAAATGGATTATAAATATTGAAAACTGTCTTTACATGATCTTTTAGATAGAAAAAAGTGAAATACTATGAAGTGGAGGTGGGTAAGATAAACATAGGTATTCACCTTACAAGTTTTTTGGTGACAGAAGTCCATCTGTTAGGAAATGCTCCTGTGTACATACTCATATAATCAAATAGATCTATATTCTCACTGAAATGAATATTCCCTCCAATAATACAGATTACAATTCATTCTTGCCTAACTACCCTATGTGACTTCTGCATATTTTCCCAGAAGTTTGCTGGGAGGGATCGACCCAAATGGAATTTCCTGTCCTCAACAAAATCTCATGTCATCGAGAATTTAATACCAGAAGTTTGTGATAACTTACTGTGTGCTATGAGTGCTGAAGGAAGCAACCTGAAAACATGAAATATGCCCAAAGGAGTCAGGGTATGAACCAAGATATAAATTGTATAGTTTAAATTTTAATATTTTATTGCATCTCCTGGACTAGATTAAACTTGGCCAGCCAGGAGTTATTAAAAGAAGAAAATTATAAAGTCACTTCCCCATCAAGTTTGGTTTTATTTTACTAAGTTTGGGGGAGCAACCAGGTATTTTCAGACATGAATACCCTCTGGTGGCCGGTGGAAATACTTCAGTCTATATTTAAGAGTGTCTATACTAAGTGAATGTGCTTGAGAGACTAAAAGAGACCCTGACTGATAGCTCAAAGACATTAGCTGATGACTAACTCAAAACTAAGACAAATTTTTGACTAGATAATTAATCTAGTGACAGCTTTCTTTCTGAATGGATAAGGAAACTGTGCAGAGTGTGTCACACACATTTGGTCTAATCCAGCTGCTTTTATAGACTTTACTTTCTTTAATAATATTGCTATCTCCTCCTCCTTCTTCTCCTCCTCCTCCTCCTCCTCCTTCTTCTCTTCTTCTTCTTATTCTCTCTCTCTTTCTCTTTCTCTCTCTCCTTCTCTCTTTCTCCCTCTCCCTTCTCTCATATTTATTATGAAAATCTTTGCAGATTTTTTTTCTAGATTTCTTCTGTTTGTTATCCTTCCAATTTCATCCTTAAGCACCCTTAAGATTTCTTGTTTTAGTCGGATCTCTGATCCAATTTACTTTAAACTGGTTTTGCCCTCCATTGTTTCTCTCAGCAGTGGAGGAAGGCAATAATACTCATGATATTCCATCATCATTCTCTGTAATATATTAAGAGCAAGTTCATATTCTAAATCTGGGTTGCACTTGGCCACCATATCTCTCTGATGGCAAGTGATGGCAGACTAGAGCACTTTGTAAGTTCTTATGTCTCTTTTCTTGATTTCATGAAACATCTATTAAAGATGACTTCTGTTTAAAATTATTGTTGTCCATGTCTATGCCCTTTCCTCTGTCCATATCCAATTTTTCATCATCCGTAGATGAGAATAATGTTTTTATTTCATGCTCTATCCTTTTGTCGTTTCTAAGTTTTGTATTTTTTTATCTTTAATCTAAGCCTGTGGTCTGAGTATACACTGACAGTTGATTTAGGAATGACTCTCACATTGGTAACAAGTAATTTCCTGTCAGTTAAATTATAATCTTTCCATTTTTTGGTGACATTCTTCAATGCTCAGCACAGTCAGCTTCTTGAGATTCTTTTCTTGAAGAGAATGATTTGTTATACATATGCATGAGGCTTCTGTGTTATCTACAAGTGTTTGTTAAGTCGTGTTCCTTGTTCTACCATATTTTATAGGCTTAAGCCAAGGTGCTACAGTGGATAGAGTGCTGAACCTGGAGTCAGGAAGACCTAACTTCAGATCTTGCCTCAGACACTTACTAATTCTGTATCCTTGGGCAAGTCATTTAATTTCTTCCTCCCTCAGTTTTCTCATCTATGAAATGGAGAAGATAATAATGGTACCTACCTCCCAAGGTAGTTGTTGAGAATAAAATGAGATATTATTTGAAAAGCTCTTTGCAAACCTTGAAGTACTATTTTTCAACATATTTTTTTTTATCATTCCCACCTCTACACTGAAAATGTTGAACATACATTGATTTAATCTGGAGTGCCTTATTGAATTCCTCATAGATTCTCTCCCTCATCATCCTCCATAACAAATGTTGGTAAATAAATAATTATTTTCATGGTGGTCCTTTGGAAAATATTTATAATGACCACTGAAATATGAAATCACCAAATGTCTCATGAAATTATGTTTCTTTTTGCTTTTGTACATGTGATTAAACCAACTCTCCCAATTTTTAAAATTTGGTCTTCCAAAGAGAACCTATAGGTCATTCTTCTGTTTAGCTGTGATTTCCTTCTTTTAGTATCATTTAGAATAAAAATATCAAGGTTTATACTCTTCGTTTCTTCCAATAATATATCTTTATATTGGTCATGTGACATGGAACTTAGTAAGATCTATAAACAATAAAGAATTCTACTATCTATGTATATATTATACTAAAATATAAAACTTTATTCCATTTTTTATCCTAAATAGGAATATATCCATATTGTCATTTCTCTGAGTAATGTATAGTGGTTGTTGTCCTTTGCATGAAGAGAACCAAAATGACATCACTATGTTGGAGTCAAGCAAGGTACAATGTGTCCAACTGTGGCTGATCAGACCCATGTGAGCTTAGAATGCTCTACCACAGTTCAGACACAAATAGTCCACATGACCATTTGGAGTGAAGATTTCTCTAGATTTGTGTATCTCATGTTTTTTTAAGCTACTTCAATTCTGCTTTGCTCATAGAGCTCAGCACCTTTTTTGATTCAGGCATACCATGCTTGAACAGTCCTTTGCCAGTGTCTCCCATGTCACAAATCAGTTCCAAGGTTCTTCAGAGAAACCTTGATAGAGTCCTTATATTGCTTCTTCTGACCTCCATGTGAGCACTTGCTTTGTGTGAGTCCTCCATAAAACAGTCTTTCAGGAAAACATAATGTTTGGCATTCAGGCTATGTGGCCAGCCCATCAGAGTTGTGCTCTCTGTAGTAGAGTTGGAATACTTGTCAGTTCAGTTCAAGAAAGGACCACAGTGTCCAGTACCTTGTCTAGCCTGGTGATCTTCAGAATCATCCTAAGACAATTCAAATGGAAGTGATTCAGTTTCCTGGCATGACACTGGTGTACTGTCCAGGTTTTATAGTCATACAACAATGAGGTCAGCACCTCTTCAGTTTGGTAGACAGCATAATACCTCTTCTTTCCTACACTTTCCTTCAGAGCCTCCCAAACATTGAGCTAGGTCTGGCAATGCATGTATCAATTTCATCATATATGTGGACATCCCTGGAAAGTATATACTTCCAGGGCAAGTTAACTAATTTATAGTATGCAAAATTTCTTCATTTGCTGTAACTGATGGTTCCATAGATAAATGGTATGGGGATGGCTGTATTTTCTTGGTGTTTATTGTTGGACCAAAACTAACACAAACAGCGGAGAAGCAATCCATACTTTGTTGCATCTCAACCTCAGAGGCTGCATTGAGTGCTCAACCATCTGCAAACAAAAAACTGTGCACCAACTCTCCACTTGTAGCCTTTCCAAGTTAAATAATTTATAATCAGTGTGGTTGCTTGATGCTTGATAATGACCTTGATGCTGTTCTCATCCTTGTTGAAGGCATCTAATAATAGCTGAAAACATTAAGCTTAAAAGACTGAGAGCAAGCACAAAGTCTTGCTTCATTCCATTGGTAACTGGGAAAACTTGAGAGCATTGTTCATTACCCAGAACCAGTGTGAGCACGCCATTATGAAACTGATGTATAATACTGATGAACTTCCTCAGGCAACCAAATTTTGACACAATATTACAAAAGCTCTCATGATTGACAGTATCAAAGGCCTTGGTCAGATCAACAAATGTATACAGACCTCTGTTCTGCTCCTGGCATTTTCTTCTGGAGTTGTTGGACAACAAACACCATATCAACCATTCCTTGGCCCTTTCAGAAGCTACACTGGCTTTTAGGTAGATGAACATCTTCAGGTGAAGGATCAGAATATTAAGGAGGACTCTGGCAAGAATCTTGCCATTAATAACTGAGAGAACCACTTGTGATTGTCACAGGACAATCTATTTCCTATACCTTTTTAGAGGTGAATAATGGAGGCATCTTTGAACTCCTGGAGGATGACCTCCTTTCACCATATGACCCTGAAAATTTTGGTCAGCTTTTGTATGAGCAGTGGAGCACCTGCCTTGTAAGTCTCAGCTGGAATAGAATCAGCACCAGGTGCTTTGCCCCACAAGAGGAGCCTAATGGCATTAAAAAATCTCTTCTTCAGTTGGAAATACAGTTGGAGAGAGACTAACTTCAACCTGAGATAATATGGTCAGTGGCTTCAGCATTGATTGATGTTGGTCTGCTGAGAACACTATGGAAGCATTCAGTCCATCTCTCCAGAATCATGTTCTTATCACTAGTCAACGTGGCTCTCTCTAAGCTAAGTAACTATGATGTACCAAAGATCTTTAACCCATAAATAGCCTTCAGGGTATCATAAAAAGCACTTTGTATTGCTAATATCAGCATAAAACAAATTGTTCTCATCCTCTCATTCCTCCAGGGAAAGTCTTCATATGTTTGGGGTAGACACCCCCTAACTCACTAAAGGGTTAGAGACCTCTCTGTTACCCTCAAGCTGGTTTAGCCCATCTGCCAAAATGGTTTACTGGGTTGTGGCCACTGCACATGCTACAATTTCTTGGAGCCACATATGAGAGTTGGGTGAATAAAGTGGATACCAAAGGTAGAAAGCAGCCTTCACACCAAAAGTAATAGTCTTCCCTGAAAACACCCTGCACCCTGAGTAATATATATTTATATAAAAATGGCATTTTATTGTTCTTGTTCTATTGCTTTAATAATTCCAGAATTTCAGGTTAAAGATAACCTTGCTAATTTCTTCATTCTATAATAGTGAAAGTCTAGTGATTGGTACAATGTTGAGAAATACTTGTACTTTTTTTTTCTTTTTGTGTACCTTTTTTTCTTCTGTTAGTGTTTAAGATAGACAATTTCTCTATCATGTAATAAAAATATTAGAGTGGAATGTGCCACCTCAGGAGGAAGTGAGTTTCTATCACAGGAGGTCTTCAAGCAGAGACTTGAATGACCACCTTCTCATTTAGGGGGAGGGCGTAGGGAAGGAGTGGGTCATATTGCTCAAGTACAAGCAATTCTGCTCAGGTAAAGATTGGAGTATATATCTGTACTCCTCTTCCAACTTCAGATTCCATTTCAATGAATAAGCATCTTTTTTTAAAAAGACTCATTACTGTTATGTAATACATAGATAATACATAGATACACAGAGTATCATTACTGATACTCTAAGTTTTTTTTACAACATTATCACTTCCCAATGACTCTTCCATCCAATAGATCCTTTCCTTGTATACATAAGTACAGTCAAGCAAAGGGAAAAAAAAATCCAAACTCATTCACTACCCCCAAAAATGCTTGCCTCACTCCACACCAAGTGTCCATGACATCTCTGCTAAAAGCTACAAAGAATAAACAAACATTTCCTAATGAGTTCTTGGTAATTCTAAGGAAGATGATATAGAATCAATTCACGTTTGTAAAGCACTTCACATAAGAAAAAAAAAAACCTGGTTGTCATAACCACCCCACAAGGTAGACAGTACAAAAATTTCATTTTATAGATTTAAAAAACAAAAAACTGAGTCTTACAGAGATAAAATGTCTCCCTCAAGGGGATTCAGCTGGTAAATGGTAGAGACAAAATTTTTTGCCCAGATCTTCTGGGCATTTAAATTGTGATTTCCATTATATTATCTACTTTTTCTCTCCTCATTTCTTTGCTTTTTACCTGATTTTCTCTCCCCTAAACCTCCCCACCACCCAGTAGCAATATCAGCTTACATGAAAAGAGCATAGCAGTGGGAGACGTGCTTGCCTAAGTGATATTATATCCTTCATTAGCACCTCTTGCTTTTCTATTTCTTTTTATGAACACAGATCAGCAACTAACAATACTGAGGAAAGGTCATTCCTGGTTTGGCAATTACCTTGTGAGTTGAAGAGTTCCTTAGTTAGGTGCTGACCCAGTGATATGGACTTCATGAATGACTTAGATAACACAGGTCTGAAGTGAATATGAAAATATTTAATCCACAAAGGATCTTTACCTTCTGGAGGAGTATAAGGAATATGAGAGGTCTTTGGAGAGTTTTATATTTTCTATATTTGTTCATGTATGTTTTTGTATCCTTTATACCTTATGTGGGGTTGGGTTTTTTTGTAATGAAGGAAATAATAGTTACCTATACCTGATCCTCACATTGTATGAAAAGCAATCTTTCTAGAGGAAACCCTAATACCCCCTGTTTTGGGGGAGATTCTAGGCATGAGCCATATTTAAACTTTGTTTTAGAAATGTCATTGCATTTTACAACAGAATTAGAGCAGAATAAAAGAGAGAACTTGGCCTCCTAGAAGTTAGGGTCTTTAAGATGGCTCTAGTCTAGAGATTCTTGTTGAAATACAAAAAGACATATATGAAATAGCCCCTGCCCTCAATAAGCTTACATTCTATTAGGGAGGGGGGAGTAGAATATAAGTGCACATAAAAGTGCATACAAAATAAATATTTAAAAAATTCAAGGTAATTTTGGTAGGGAGGCACTGATAACTGAGGGAATCAGGGAAAGCCTCATATACTATTATCTACCCATTATAGTGTTGTATACTTCATGTTGGAGACGGTGTATGAGTTGAACTTTGATTCCAAGAGGAAGCAGTGTGAAAAGAATGCATTTTATGCTAGGTGACAGAGGTAAAACCAGACTATGTGAAAATGAATAATATATAATGTGAGGGAGCTTGTGATTCCTTCCCCTTCCAAATGAATTGATGTACTCATAGAATTTAGTCATAGATTATGAGGTTTTTAATGTGATAGCACAGTGTTTATTGTCAATTGTGGTCAAGACCACTGATTCCTTTACAGAGTATGGACATCTCTGTAAATTAGAAGGAAACAATTGCTGAGCAAAAAAATTAGCCATATTCCTGGGCACTTCTAATAGCTAAGTCCTAGAGGGTCAGAAGGAGTTCAGACTCAGAAGCAATTTGTGGAAGGTGGGGGCTAGTGGAAACAAGAGAAGATTTTTCTCTCCTCTCCCCATTGGCCATGGCTTCTAGTAGTGACTTGCCTTAAGGGAGACACTCCATTTAGCAATTAGTAGATTCCTAAGGTCAAGAGAATTTGAGAAACAATTAAAGGAATGGAAACACACTAGAGCAATGTGAGTAGTGAGAAAGCAGCTTCCAGGAATGGAGTCCTAGCAGCAAAGAAGAGAGCTTAGAGATAGAGTCAAGAGATAATTAGGCCTGATCTTTGAAAGAAGACCTATGAAGAGGAGAAGACCCTGGGAACCCAGCTTAGCAACACACCCAGTTGAGATGGTATAGCAAATGCTTTGTAAATACTTTTGCTAAGAGCTAATTTTGTCTCCTGGTTGACTATTAATGTATAGCATGCTGGTGGGGGCTCATGAGCTACAATAATAGGAGCGGTCATTCATAAGGTACCTCTACAACTTCAAGACAGCAGCCACTTAAAGAGTGCCACCCAGCCTACAACTATAAATACAAATTATGGGAGTAACCCAGAAGGAGAATTGCAATAAAAACACTGAAAAGATAGACTGGAGCCAGATTATAAGGAGCTTTAAGTACCAAGTGAGGGTAGCAGAGAGAGCTAAACCAACTCCATTGTGTCTGAATTTCCTCTATCTTGCCCCTGACCCTGTTTGTATTGTATTGTATTGTATTGTATTGTATTGTATTGTATTGTATTGTATTGTATTGTATTGTATTGCCCTGACTCTGTCTGACCTTCCTTACTGCTGAAACAATTAGGATAGTCCTATTTATTAGAGCTAGCTAACCTGAAGAAGATCCTTTCCTTTTACTAGCCCAGACTTATCTTACCACAGGACGCAACATTCCCAATTCCTACCCTGAAAACTACCAGTTTCAGCCTTTTCCAATCCAAAAGGCCCCAATACCCAGTTCACCTCATGCCTAAACTGCAGCTAGGCCTGAAAAATCTGACCTCAGACACTAGCTATGTGACCTTGGAGAAGTCACTTAACTCTGTTTGCCTCAGTTTCTTCATCTGTAAAATGAGCTGGAGAAGGGAATGGCGAATGATTCCAGTACCTTTGCCAAGAAAACCCCAAATGGGGTCATAAAGCTTCAGACTCAACTGAACAGCAAGATAAGCTTTGTCCTTTGGTTCCTTCTGGGATAGATGGGACTTCATGGCAAACTGAATAAACCCTCATTGATTCCTAAATTTATGGCAAAGAGTTTGGTATTGGATTTGGTTTTGGTTTTGGTTCTAGTTTGTTCTGTCACCAACATTTTTACCTATATAAGTGAAGCAGAGAACTGAGGTATTCATCAAACCAACAAACATGTTTAAAATATGACTATACAAGATGTATCATCAACTTTCAGGTTACTACCTATTTACTTGGACTCAAACTATATAAAAGATGAGGTTGAAAAAATTCTATATTTTATCCCCTAAACCCTCAGTTATCATATCTCTCCATACAATGGAGGTTTGATGTCAAAGTATTAAAATTTAATCATGTGCTTTGGTAATGATACTTTCCTAGACCTGATCTAACCACAGGATGTCAATCATGTCAGTGAACAACTTTTCTGTATAGCTTTAGAAATTGAAATTTTTATCTCCCTCAATTTTTGACACTAAATCTCATTGGAGTCACTATATCTTTGAAGGGGATAATGGCAAGCAACAGGAACAGAGGTGGGAAAAGTGGTGAAGGAAAGAGAGAAAATGAATAATGACACATATCTCAAAGAAAAAAAATTAAACTTTATTTTACTTATTAGTTGTTTTCTTGGAAATCTTTTTAGCAGATGATCATCAAATTTCATCTCTTCTTCAAGTTTATGAAAATTCTCATATCCCCACCCCTGTTTTCTACCCTACATTTTTTTCTCCCATCTTTCTTTTTTCTTTTTTTTTTTTGGAGGGCAGTTGGGGTTAAATGACTTGCCCAAGGTCACACAGCTAGTTTTTGTGTTGAGTGTCTGAGGCTGGATTTGAACTCAGGTACTCCTGACTCCAGGGCCGGTGCTCTATTCACTGCGCCACCTAGCCGCCCCTATAATTTCTCTTCTGAGCCTCAGTTTTCACATTTTTCTCCCATCTTTCAAGTGAAGGGTGTGTAATTTGTCCAATTTTGGAGGTTGTAATCTCTGTTCTTTGAGATATATGTGGAATTAATAGAAAATGACCTCCTTTTAGGAAATTAATCAGTCTTCTATCCCCAGCTAGTTCTAGAGTTATACTATTGTATTTTCATTTAATCAGAAGAGGCAAATCACATAGATTGAAACACTGGAACAAATTTTTTTTTTCCCCAGGTAGATTTTCTGTGCTATTGCCATTAACCTTGGAAATTAAAGTTACTCCACACCATCTCATTACTCAAGATAAACCAGATGAACAAGAAATTCTTCATTCATCAGTTTTGTTTTGTTTTTAGCGTAACTCATGCTCTGAGATCCATCAGAGGAACAAAGGGTGTGACAGAGATCATTAAAGGGACTGAACCCTTAGCTCTGAATTGCTCAATCCTTTTATGAGAAATAAACAAGAAATATTAAGCATTCTCAATCTCCCCAAGATAAGAATGCCTTATCCTCTTTGTACATAAGATCTTTATCTTTTACCTATTCATTTACTCAAAATGCCACAAATTTTTGTAGCATTTAATAGCTAAAAAGTTTTAAAATGTAGACAAATATTTTAACAGTGTCTATACATGAAAGGAACATGGACAATACAAGTGATTTGGACATCATGACTGTCTATTTCAAAGGTGGAGTCTCAGTTTAGCCCTGCCTCATTTACCATTTTACCAACCAATTCTCACCGTAGACCATGAACTCTTATTTATTGGCTCCACTCTCTGTGTCCTTCTCAAGACTGATACAGAGGGACCAGAAGAACTCCACTGTGGAGAAATCTTGCTGTGTTTCAAAAAGGAGGTGAATACGGGGTTCAGAGGGTGCAAAGGAACACAACTAGAGTTATACACCAAGGATGAACCCTGTGCCCTACTCTTGTACCTCGTTCCTGGAAGAAAAGGGAATTAAACTAGGTTCTCATTGCATTTGGATCCATCATACAATTATTCCCTTCTTTCTCTTTTTGTCTCTTTCTGGGCCTTACTCTCTCCTAAACCTATTTTTTATCTTCATCTGGATTTCCAGTCACTCCACCCTTCTCTGATTTCCTAATCTATCACCCTTGCTTAAAAATGTGGATATTATAATTAACAGGCTCAACTTTCCATTGCTCTCTAGCCTCCTTGTCCTACCACATATCGCCACTCCCTTCCAAACTCCAGCCCCACATATCCCAAAATCTAACCTCTACCATCTGCTTTCTCCTATCCTACTCTTGTGCCAGCCCGTCTCAGATTTCTCCCCTCTTCAGTCCAGTCTCCTCTCAACTGCCAGCGATTTCTTTAAAATATAGGTCTGACCATGCCAGCCTCCTACTCAATAAACTATAGAGGCTCCCTATTATCTCAGGGGTCAAACATAACGTCATCTTTGTCTTTTTAAAGCCTTTCATAATCTCATCCCTTCCTGCTTTTCCATTCTTCATACACTTTACTACAGTCCATATATTCTAATCAACAACACTGCCTTTCTTGCTATTTCCCTGAATACAATACTGGAACTCCAAACTCCATACCTTCTCTTGGGCTGTTCCCCATGCCTAGAATGCTCTCCCTTCTCACCACTGCCTCCTGGCTTCCCTGGCAACCTTCAACTCTTTCCTCAAATCCTACCGTTTGCAAAATGTTCTTCCTGGTCCTCTCTATCCCAACCACTGCCCTCCACCTCCATCACTACTAGTGCCTTCTCTCAAAATCACCCTCCATTTGCACTATATGGAAATAGAAAGAGAGACAGAAAGAGATGGAGATAGGGATATACACACACACACACACACACACACACACACAGAGTTATTCACATCTTTCCTAAACCACTAGAATGTGAGCTCCTTAAGGGAAAGAACCATATTTTTGCCTTCCTTGGAGGGCAGCACAATGCCTGGCACACAATAAGCAGTTAGTAAATGATTTTTGACTGACTCTTCCAGCCATTTTCACTGTTGCCTTTTCCTTGTTCTTAGTAAAGGAACCACTTTTGTACTTTACCTAGAAACCATCCATTAGGAGCTGCCTCTTTTCCCCAGTCCAAAATATCAAATCTCTTCGTTATCATCCCCCATTCCTTCCTCCTATATACCCAGATAAGACAAAGAGAAAAATGTGTACTCTTGAATCCCTCCCTTCCCTTCTCTTAGTGCAGTTTTTAACTTTGTTGCTGAAATAGTAATAGTTTAAAACAGCACTAAGACTTTGGGGACCCTGTCATAGTACTCTGGGGTTTCCAATCCTTAAAACAACCTTGTGAAATAATTGCTAGAGGCAGCATTATCTCTTTTGCAAATGAGAAAATTGACCTAGTAATTCAAGTCTTTGCAATCTAGTAAAGGAAGTGAAGCATGAACCACCTAACTTAACTACGATGAATTAACTCAAAGTCAGAATGTGATAAGCACGTGAAAGATGAAGATAAAAAGTGATACCAGAGAACTTAATTTTGCTTCAAATCATCATTTTTCTTCTAAAAACTACAGAGACCTCATTAACAGGAGGATTAAAAGAGCTAAACCAGAGGCTATAAATTCTTAATCTACATAGCTTCTTCATATTCTAGTGACCTTCGTTTTATTTCCCTTGCCTTCTCAAAGTTTCCACTGTTGACTCAGTGGAAATTATTCAGAGATCAATCCTGGGAATAGTAACACCAAGGCTCTTGATCCAAAGGGCTTATTTTCTGAGACTAGTATTTGCCATTGTTAATTATCATCACAAACTTTTTTGCTCTTTACTTTCAAGATTTCTCTGTTGTGTTATATAGTGTAATGGATGGGGGACTCGATTTAGTGTCCTGAAGACCTGGTACAAATCCCACCTCTGACACTTGCTACCTGTGTGATCCCAGGCAAGTCACTTAAACATTCTATGCTTCAGCCTCCTCATCTGTAAAACAAAGAGATTGGACTTGATGGACTTGGAGTTTCCTTCCTGCACTATTGTTAATTCTATGAGCCTTTCAGGAATTTTACAAATCAGAAACCCCAACTCACATATCTAAGAACCAGAAATTTTGCCTCCAGAATTTGGGGCTATTACCACCATCTAATTGTGAAAAGATGACAGATGCAGTTCAGCTACAGGAAAAATTTGAGACAAACCTATCCAAGTTAATACATTGACAACCTGGTCAAAAACCAATATTTACTTTATGTCTTGTTAAAACTTTGGTGCCCAAAGGGTTATAAAACTGTGTGTACCCTTTGGTCCAGCAATACTTCTAGGGTGGTGTAGTGGTGTAGATAGTGGTGTAGAAATAGGAAAACTCCATGAGCTCCCCCCATAACCACCTCAAATACCTATAAAATGTGACCCTAAACAAATTTTAGAGTTATAGAACCCACAAAGTGACAGAGAGAAACAAATCTCCCACTGATGACAGCCTGGCAGGCCAGCAAGAAGGGTCCAGCGCAGTGGGCTGAGGAGCAGAACCCAGACCCATGTGAGCCCAAGGTTTTAGCCCCCAGGGCAGCCTCCAGCAGCAGCTGGAGCAGACTTTGGGAGAGTGGATCACCTGCAACTGTGGTACTTTCCAGAATTATCAACCCATAAATGCCAAAGACAAAGTAAAAGGTCAGTGTGGACTCTGTGGGAACAGTGGGACCAAGAGTATGGTCTGGCCACTGCACCCGGGTTGGGAAGGTAAGAAGCTGTGGAGGTGGCACAGCCGTGCAGCCTTCTCCATGTGGCTGCTTCAGAGCTCCTGGCCAGCAGATTGTAGGGGGACCAAATGACCATTCAGAGGGTAATTACTCTTGCTTTAAGCTGTCTGGATCTGGATCACTGTCTTGGGTGGTGGTCCTGGGCTGTGTAACCAGTGAGCCAGAGCTTGTGGGGGCTGAGAGGACACCCAACTAATAGCTCCAGCAGCTGCAAAAACCATAACAATTGGGGACAAAGCTCTCCTCTCTGGGAAGCAGAGTTCTATGGTAGCAAAGAGTTCAAAAGTCAAGTAATTGAGTGGCAACATGAGCAAGCAAAGGAAGCAAAGCAAGCACAGCAGTAATATTGCTACTAGGTCTGTATCAGGAGGACCTGAGTTCAAATCTGACCTCAGACACTTACTAGCCATGTGACCTTGGACAAGTCACTTAACCCCAATTGCCCTGCCCTTCCCCCTCCAAAAAGAAAAAAAGACAAAGATAGCATAAAAAATGGAAAAGGATCCATGGATACAAAAATATTTATAGTACTTCTTTTTGTGGTGACAAAGAATTGGAAATTGAGGGGATGTCCATCAATTGGGGATTGGATGAAGAAGTTGAGGTATATGAATAGAATGGAATACTATTGTTCAATAAGAAATTATGAGCCTGAAGATTTCAGGAAAATCTGGAAAGACTTACATGAACTGATACAAAGTGAAGTGAGCAGAACCAGGAGATCACTGTACACAGTAACATCAACATTGTGTGATAAACAGCTATTCTAGACAGCTCTTCTCAGCAATACAATGATTCAAGACAATTCTAAAGGATGTATGATAGAAAATGCTATCCATATCCAGAGAAAGAGTTATGGAGCAGATCAAAGCATATTATTTTCTTTTTTTTTTTATTCTCAAATGCCAGGAAACAAATATAGAATAGAAAAAAATAAACAAAAACACATCATAAACTTAAATATTGAAACTTAAATACAAAGTTACAAAGAAAAAAAGCATGTCATGTGCATAGCAAAGCATAAGAGAGGATTCAAAATATGTAACAAATTTTCATTTCAAGAAAGCCTATATGATAAATAATGTGTTGAAAATTGTCCATCTCTGCTTTCTTGTAAGTTTTCTTTTGTTCTCTGCTGCGCACTTTTTCACTGTTCCTTTCCCCCCTCTCCCACCCCTCAGAGGACCACAATAAAGTTTAAGTATATTTCTCTACAGCTATAGATACATTCATATACATATTCATATATACATACATATATAGACATATACTTTCCCAAACCTATTCTACTCCTGATCTTTGTTTTTATGTATGTGTATATCTCTTGTTTCCTATTGCACCTACCTCCTGTGCTTTACTTCTACCCACTACCTTGCCCTTTGTATGACTTGCCTACCCCCCTCCAAGGATCTCTCACCTATTCTCCCATTCCCATAAATCTAAACACGATTCTATACCCCTATTTTACCTATTCCCTAACCCTCCCCTCTAAAGATCCCTCCCTTTTCCTTTCCCTAGTCCCTATGCCCTTACCATTTTATTTCTTCTGAATTTAGAAGACTTTTATAGTCTTCTAAACATATATGTATCATTCCCTCTTAAACCCATTCCCAATGACAACAGGTTATCAGAACTACCCCCATCTAATTCCTCTGTATCAATTCTTTCTCTTGTACCTCATTTGTATAAAATAATTACTCTTTTAAGCTGTTCCTAAATGGTTTTACTTTTTAAATTCATATCATATTCAGGTTTACCCCAATCTTTCTTATGATCTACCCAGTTATTGGCAAGAATCTTAAGCACATTTTACATTTATAAATAGTAAACAATCTGTCCTTATGGATCCCTTATAATCAATCTTTGTTATGTACCTTATATTTCTCTTGGTTCTTATATGTCAAATCTTCTATTAAGTACAGGATTTTTTTTAACAAAGTCCTGAAAATCTGAAAGTTTATCAAATATCCATTTTTTTCATTCAGGATAATTCTTAACTTTTCAGGGTATGATATTCTTGGCCAGAGCCCCGTTCTTTTGCTCTTTGATATGTTGTGTTCCAAGACCTGTGGTCCTGTAATGTCTCTTCTGCTAGGTCTTGTGTCATTCTAATTGTGGCATCATCATACTTAAATTGCTTTAATCTTGATGCTTTTAATACTTTTTCCTTGAACTGGGGGTTTTCAAAATTTGACTATGATATTCCTATGAGTTTTTCTCATAGGATCTCTTTAAGTGGTGACCAATGGATATTTTTTCTATTTCTACTTTTCCCCTTGTTCAAATGCTTCAGGACAATTTTCTTGAATTATTTCTTTTATTATTGTGTCAAGATTCTTTTTTTATTGTAACCTTCAGTTAATACAATAATTTTTATATTTTTTGTTCTTGATCTATTCTCCAAATCTGTTGTGTTTTTTATAAGATGTTTCACTTTCTCTTCTGTTTTTTCATTATTCACATTTTGTTTAATCGACTCATTTCTTGATCTCATAATTTCACAGATTTCACTTTGCCCAATTCTAATTTCCAAGGTGTCATTTTTTCCTTAAGATTCTGAATCTCTTTTTCTAATTGGATGACTTTCCTTTCATACCCTTCTTGTTTTTCTTGGATTATTCTTTTTTTTCTAAGTTTTTCCTCCATCTCTGTCATTTGATTTTTTTAAGTCTTTTTAAAGATCTTCAATTAATTCTTGGGCAGGTATCCATTTTACGTTACTCTTTGGGGGTTTCTTTACTTCAATATCCTCTTCTGAAGATGAACCCTAGTCATCTCTATTCCCATAAAAACTTTCTGTGGTTGCATTCTTTCTACTTTGCTAGTGCATTTTTGTGGTAATAGCTTAATTTTTGTAGTCACCTCAACCCTGGGGTGTGGGAAATGATGTCTTTTGCCCCAGATCTTCAGTTCTCATCTCTAGCCTGGAATCAAAGCCAAATTTCCAACCTCCTGTAAGTGCCCTTAGCCAAGGGTTTTCTGCCCCACTACTTCTGCACTCACTGGGTGTGTGCTGGTTCCTTCTTGCCTTCCACTCCCCACCCCCATTTCCCATGCTCTTCAAAGTACAGCAGGGTCTTGTGTTCCCAGAAGCTTCTTCAATCTCTCAAACGCCCAACTCCCCTCACTATCCAGAGGTAAAAGTTCCAGCAGCTGGGGCTGGGGTAGCCTCTCAAATCAACTAACTCCAGGACTTGTTGCTTGTTAAAACACCTAGCCTGGAGGTGTTTATTCTTCATGGGGACCAAACTCTGTCTTGAGATGTTTCTTCCAATCTTCTCAAATTGTCGGAGGAGTACCCCAGTTATGCCCCTATTCTTATGTATCTCCATCCACACTTTGTTCCCCTTAAGGTACTATTTTAACTCTTTTGTGAGGGAAAATCTTGAGAATTTGAAATTTTCTGACCTACTCCACCATCTTCCCAGAATCCTCTAAAGCATATTATTTTCACTTTATTTTTTTTATATTTTTTCCCTTTTGTTCTGTTTCTTCTTTCACAGCATGACTTAATATGGAAATATATTTTTCATGATTGCATATATATAATATAAATTTGGAACTCAAAATTTTATAAAAAGTGAATGTTAAAAATCATTTTTACACGTAATTGGACAACATAAAATACTATTTAAAAGGGGGGGGGAAACTTTGCTGCCTGGCAATGAGAATTTTTTTTCTGTGACTCTATTTTCAGCCTATCAACCAACTACCATTTGTTAATTGCCTATTATGTGTCAGGCTCTGTACTAAGTATAGGGGATACAAAGAAAAGCATAAAGGAGTCCTTGCTCTCAAAGGTGTTTCAGTCATTTCAGTCGTGTCTGACTCTGGGGCACTACTTGGGGCCTCCTTGACAAAGACACTAGATTGTTTGCCATTTCCTTTTCCAGTCCATTTTACAGATGAGGAAACTGATGTAAACAGGGTCAGATGACTGTCCCAGGGTCACACAGCTAATGTGTCTGAGAACCAGATTTGAACTTAGAGAGATGAGTCTTCCTGATTTCAGACCCAGTGCTCTGGTTCTCAAAAACCTCATAGTCAAATGGGAGAGACAGTGTGTAAAATACTGTGTACAAAGGAGATAAAGACAGGATAATGATGCAGAGGGTCTCAGAGATAAGGCCCTAAGACTAAGGAAGCCTAGGAAAGACTTTTTGTAGAAGGTAGAATTTTAGCTGAGACTTGAAGGAAACCAAAAGGCAGAGGGGAGAAGGAGAGAGTTCCAGGAAATGCCTGAAGTCAGGAGAGTGAATATCACGTGCAAGGAATATTAAAAAGGTCAGTGCCTCTGACTCATTAAGAAAGCAGAGGGAGTAAAGCATAAGAAGACTGGAAAGGTAGGAAAGTGCTAGGTTGTGAAGGGTTTTAAAGGACAGAGGACTTTGATATGTGATCCTAGAGGAAGTAGAAAACCACTGCACTTCATTAAGTAGTGGAGTGATACGGCCATACGTATGTTTTAGGAAGATCACTGATGGCAGAGTGGAAGATGGATTGGAGTGGGGAGAGACTTGTGGCAGGGAGACCTACCAGTGGGCTATTGCAGTAATCCAGGCACAAGGTGATGAGTTTCTCTACCAGGGTGGTGGCAGAGGCAGAGGATGGAAGGGGGTGTATGTGAGACATGTTAGGAAGGTAGCACTTCATCATCACCATCATCATCATCATCATCACCATCATCATCACCATCGTCATCATCATCATCACCATCATCATCATCATCATCATCATCATCACCATCATCACCATCATCATCATCATCATCATCATCATCACCATCATCACCATCA
>CM053597.1:140819115-140839890 GCA_028646575.1 Pseudocheirus occidentalis | reverse complement strand
CATCACCATCATCATCATCATCACCATCATCATCACCATCATCATCATCATCATCATCACCATCATCATCATCATCATCATCATCACCATCATCATCACCATCATCATCATCATCATCAATATAGTGCCCATTATGTGCCAGGCTCTGTGCTAAGTACTTTATATCATTTGATCCTCACAACAATCTTAAAAGGTAAGTGCTATTATTACATTTCACATTTGAAGAAACTGAGGAAAACAGAGATTAAGTGACTTGCTCAGGGTCATAGAAATAGTAAATGTCTGAGGCCAGTTCTGAACTCGTCTTCCTGACTCCATACACAGCACTGTGTTGTTATGAAGCACAAAGACCGGTAAATAAAATGGAGACATTAACAAAATAATATAAAATCAAGATGTTAAGAAAAACATACAGTATAAACAACATGAATGCACCCTTTGACCCTGGAATTGTTAGACTTAGTGTTATGATTCTGTAACTAGTAGCAACTGCCAGCAAAAACAATTAGGGAAAAAATAATCAGCAGGAATGCTTCTCATTGTCACTTAAACGCAATCACTTCCTTTTTTCAGAATCCATCTGGAAATGTTATCAGGGCTAAAAGTTTGCTGGAGAGTGTGGTAAGGTTCAGTCACTCAGTGCAGGACAAACAGAGGAAGCTATGTCATCATATATCTGTCAGTCATGGAAACACTTTTTCTATTCATTCTCAAGCAAGGGTAGATGGCTGTTCAGCTGCTGGGTAAACTAGCCTAACAGTTTAGTTTCCACCTAGTGCCAAAAGTTTGCCTATTGTTTATACTAAACATATTATTCATATTATTCTATTTTCATGAAGCCCTTCTGGGACAGTAGGATAATAACAGTGACATATCCAGTGTAGGGACTCTAGAACAGCGTCTTTATATTTCTCTGAAATCCAACATAGGGACTCCAGATATTACCAATTGCTTCAATAATCACCGATTTTCAGTTCCCCATGATAATGGAGGGAAGACAATAACAGATAATCCACAGCAATACATAATATCCAATTATTTTGCTTGATTTAGGAATGCAAGCAGTTTAATTTACAATGTTTAGGCTCGGTCTATATTAGGAATGTGGAACTTGTGGCCTTCTAGGTCCTTGGGTGCTACCTTTTGACTGAGTCCAAATTTTACAGAACAAATAATTTTATTAAGGGGGCTTTGTTCTGTGAAGTTTGGATTTGGTCAAAAGGTCATACTTGAGGACCTAGAGGGTCGGTCACATGTGGCCTTGAGGCTGCAAGTCCCCCACCCCTGATTTATATCATTTCAGTGGGGTGTGTGTGTGTGTGTGTGTGTGTGTGTGTGTGTATGAGAAAAAGAGAGAGACAGACAGACAGAGACAGAGAGAGTGAATTAGTTGCTGATAATTTTGTAGGGGAGAAGGGCCTTGTGGTTGTAGCAATATGTACATATAGTTTTACTCAGATATACAGGACACATACACATTAAGATACAGACTCATATATTCCTATCAGGCCCCCTTTTGGTAGTCCTTCTAATCTCACTAGGAAGTATAGCAAATGAAGTCAGAAATAATCTACAACGTCACTTATGGATAATCATGAGATAACTCTATTTTGGTTTTCCATGTATAGACCTATGACCAAAAGTAATCTCCCTCTCTGGATTGCCATGCCGATGTTTTCACCCTAATCACCGTCCTCCTGGGCCGTCTCCTCTCCTTTAGATCACTCATCTCCTCCTTCACTCTGATCTGCTGGGGCAGGGGGGCTTTCTGGCTGAATCTGGCTAAATTTTCTCTCTTTGCTGCCACCCCCACCCCCTCCTGGCTTCTTCATGACCTTGCTCAATTTACTCAATTGTCCCTTCTCTCTTGTATCTTAATTCTCTTGTTTGCTACTTATTTCTACCCCTCTGCCTACAAAACTCATTCCATCATTCTGAAGAACCCTCTTTTGTTCTGTCTCCTTAAGCCCCACTTCAGAATGTCTCCTCAGCTTTCCTGACAAATTTATAGAAAGAATACTCTAGAATCACTCGTTTCACTTCAACACTCACATCTCTCAGCCTCTGGTAATCTGGGTTCCAGCTCTATTCTTTACAAGGTCAGTAACAGTCCTTTAATTACCTAATGAATTGGCTTTTTTTCTCAGTCCCCATCTTCTTTGAACTGTCTGACGTATTTAAGATTATTTTTTCAAGACTTCCCTTCTCCTTAGGTTTCTATGACCTTGCTTTAGGCCTGGTTCTCTTCCTCCTGATCTTATAACTCATTTCCAGTTTCCCTTATTAGTTTCCCTCCCTTCTCCTGCTCGATAGATACATATACATTTCTGTCTTTATTCCTATTCTCTTCTCTCTCTATAAATTCTCTCTCTTAGCAGTTTCATCCACCCATCGCTTCTATGATTATATCTGCGCGGATGACCTCTAAATTTATAGCTTCATCTCAATCTCTTCCCCTGAGGTCCAGTCCCAAATTTCCAGCTGCCACACAGATGCTCCGTCAGCACCTCCCGTTCAACACTTTAAAAATTAAACTCATCATCTTCCCCATTCAATCTGCCTCACCTCCTAACTGCTTCATCATTGTTGCCAGCTCTATTACCCTCCTAGTCATTCAGGCTCAAAACCTTAGCATCACCTTTTACTCAGCCCTCTCCTCCACAGCCAATCAGGTGCTCAAGTTCTAGCGATTCTCTCGCATTTCTTTCCTCCTTCTCACTCCCACTGATGCCACCCTAACTCAGACTCTTGTTACCTTTCACTTGGAATATTGTAATAGCTTCCTAACACATTTCCACGTCTGGTTCCTCTCCACTTCAATCCAACTTTTACACTTACCAAAACAATTTTCCTAGTGCACAGGTCCAATTATGTCACTTTCTTGCTAAAATATTTGCAATGGTTCCTGATCCCAGTGGGATGAAATACAAATTCTTTATTCTAGCATTCAAGGTTCATCATGGTCTGGGTCCAACTTACTTTTCCTGTCTCCTTTGCATACTCTGTCTTCCAGGGAAACTGAACAGCTAATAATGATGGTCGCCATTTATATTGCGCCTTGAGATTCACAAGCACTTTACAAATACCATCAAAAATTTTATCCTCACAATAAACAAGAAGATGGGTGCTATTTTCATCACCATTTTGCAGATACTTTGCCTATAAATCCCTCTATTTCTTTTTTTCCTTTTTTTTTTTTTGGAGAGCAATTGGGGTTAAGTGACTTGCCCAAAGTCACACAGCTAGTTTTTTGTCAAGTGTCCGAGGTCATATTTGAACTCAGGTCCTCCTGACTCCAAGGCCAGTGCTCTATTCACTGAGCCGCCTAGCCATCCCTCAATTTCTTTTAAAATATATTTTACTTAAAGTTTTTCTATTTCGCATATGAGGGTTTTGTCCTCTGGAATTCAACACAATGGATGGGAAGACTATGTTTTTCATGTCCTTCTGTTTATATATATCTTTATGCCTTGAATCTTTCAGGTGTGAAATAAATCTGTTGTCACTGGAACCTTCATTATATGCTAAGCACAAACCAATTGGATGGCATAGTACAGGGTGTCCGTAAAGTCTGGACACATAGGAAAATCTCGTTAACCATGCATATTTTCAAGACATGAAATGAATGAAATTTTCAACATCTTATTTAATTAGCATAAATGAGATTTCATAGGAAGACATAGGAGATCTCATTAATTAATGAAATTAAATTAATCTCATTAATATGGAAAATGGTCCCCAATAGCTAATGAAAACTTTTATTCCATATGAAATTGTCAAGGCTAAAATTTGTGCCAATTAAATAAAATGTTGAAAATTTCATTCATTTCATTTCTTGAGTTAATGAGATTTTCTACGTTTCCAGACTTTAGGGATACCCTATAGATTGAGCTCTGGGCCTGCAGTTAGGAAGGTATGAGTTTAAATCTAACTTCAGATACTTCACTGTGGGATCCAAGGGAAGTCATTTAACCTCTGCCCGACTCCATCTCCTAGCCTCCCAGGGTTTTGGTGAGGATCAAATGACATAATATTTTAAAGCATTTAACACAGGCTGGCACATAGTAGGTGCTTTAAAAGTTTGTTTCCTCCCTGCAAGAGTCTATTTCATTTCTGGAAAGTTATAACTAAACCAAGATGATCTCGTTCCATCTCTATGATAAAATTCATAGTTTTCTTTTTCCTAAAAGTCAAATCCTTCTCTTCAAATGACTAAATGGAATGTGGCTTTAAAAAAGAAAAAACTTACTGAACATAGAACGAGGCAATATTCTCTGAGCCTCATTTGATTATTGTGTGAGATGAAAGAGTTCAGAGTCTGAATCTAAGGTCAGAAAAGGTTTTTATTCTTTCTCATGAGAAAGGACCCTGCCCCTGTCGCCCACATGGCAGCAGGCAGAGAGCAACAGGTGGAAGCCAGCCCATGGTTGTATAGTAAACCCAACCCCCCCGCCCAACTGCCCTTCATTCTTATTGGTAGAGGAGCTGACCCACAACCTAAGCGCAGGAATCCCCCTGAGACAAAGGACCTGAAAACATGTGGGTGTCCAATGAAAGCAGCCTTAAGCTTATTTGGCTTGTCTTCTGCTGAGCTGCCTCTGGGGGAGGGTCTCCATTGCTCTAAGCCCCAGGTTGCTTGATGGTCAGGCGACCTAACCTAGGCCTAGTGAATACTGAAGCCATTCTGGATTTGATTTTTCAGAATGGGGAAACTTCACTATAAATTATGCCTCACATTATGAAACAACTACTTTTTGTTAACTTTAAGTTGATTCTAAGAATTTTTTTGAGGGGGAGGGCGGAAGGTAGGGTAATTGGAGTTAAGTGACTTGCCTAAGGTCACACAGCTAGTTTTTTGTGTTGTGTCTGAGGCTAGATTTGAACTCAGGTCCTCCTGACTCCAGGACCAGTACTCTATTCCCTGTGCCACCTAGCCATCACAACTTTTCAGAAGTTTTTAAAAAATATTTGGAAATCTCTCAAGGCCACGATTTCCTTATTTGTTTAAAAAAGGGCGATTTTTTTTTTTTACTGGATGAATCCCAAGGGCCCTTTCAGCTCCTGATCTATGAACTGTGTATCGAGATTGGTAGTAATAGTAATAACACTGTTCTTTAGAGTTTACAAAAGGCTTTCCTAACAGCCTTGTGAGATAAGTAGTGTAAATATCACTATCTCTCATTTTCCAGCTGAAGAAGCTGCAGCTCAGCACCTAATTGAATTCCTTGCCCACAGTCACAGACAGGGTTGGAAAGGGACACAACAGTAATGTGAAGCCTGGTCTTCTCTCCCATGTCCAGTGTCCAGTCTACCAGATCATACTGCTTCCCAGTAATACAGCCTCCCTTCCTGAAATTACTTATTTCAGTAGTAGTGCCAGTTATAAATAGCCTACTACTTGCTGATGCAGTTTTAGTGATTGATTGCACAAGAAATTCTGATATTTTCCTACACTGTGTTGCCTCTTCATGCATCAACTTGGCTTTTGCTCACTCCCTTTCAGCCTCACCCTTTCTTGTCTTAGAAACCATTGTCTGCTTGACATGAAAAATGTACATTAGTAAGCACAGTTACCAATTACTCAAGAGAGGGGAGTGAAGGGGGAGCTAAATCTTAAGTAAGGAACAGTTAACCATGTAAAGTTTTATTTGAAGCTATTCCACATTCTGCAGTTTCCTGGCAACTGAACAAGCATGAATTCAATTGCATTCAAATTCAACAAACATCTATTAAGCACCTGGTGCCAAATACCAGGAGTACAAAAGCAAAGGCAAAATTGCTGCCCTCAGGGTGCTGATATTCTTCTGGAAGGAATGTGACATGTGCACCATTGAGAATAATATGAAGTCATCTGAAAAGAAAGAATACTAACTTGAATAATCAAGGAAGGCTTCCAGGAGGAAGTGGTACCAAGGTTAGTCCTTAAAGGTAAATTGAAGTTAAGAAGGCAGAGGTAAAGAGGAAATGAATTCCAAATATGAGGGAATTTTTTGTGCCTTATGCAATACCTATTTACTTGTTATAAACTGTCCTTCCTATTATACTCCTTCCTCTCATGTTTCTCCATCTTCTTTTTTTGTTTTTGTTTTATGGAGGGGTAAGGCAGTGCAATTGGGGTTAGGTGACTTGCCCAAGGTCACACAGCTAGTAAGTGTTAAGTGTCTGAGGCCAAATTTGAACTCAGGTCCTTCTGACTCTAGGGCAGAATACAGAGAAACAGAAAAACACAGGAATAAGCAGAAATGTACACACACACACACACACACACACACACAGATGAACAAGTTCCATAGGTTGTTCATTTGACTATATATATATATGTTTATATGTTTATATTTATATATAGTAAAATAACTATATATTTACTATTTATTTTATATTTATATATGGATATAATATAAATATAAATCAAGTAAAAACAAAAACTTCATAGCAACAAGTCCACCCTAAAAGCTCTAAATTGTGTTGCATTGCTCTAAATGGCTAGAATGTTTTATTCTAATTGAATGACTCAAATGTTGCCCTGGCACCCTAGAAATCTAAGGGGAAACTAAGTCGTCTACCTCAGGAAATCCAATGTGTGTTGGCTCACTACAAAATGGCTAGAATTTTGGAACTCTAGCTGAAGGAGTCAAGAATTACCAAATGTAACATGGAAATCAAAGTCCATATACCAGATATTCATCTATCTAGCAACAAATCTACCTTAAAAATTAGAGAAAAAAACACTCTAGTTTGTGTTGGATTACTCTAAATAATATAAGTATAATAATATAAGTGTTTTAACTCCAGGCAAGGGAATCAAACATTTCCACTGGTGCCTACCAATATGAGAATATGTCTGCACATATGTATACATATATATGTACGCATGTGTGTATATGTATATGTATGTATGAATGAATGTTTACATACAACTAGATTACAATAAATCTGTTTATGTAACTCCATTATGTTTCTATTTGCTTCTTCCAGGGAAAATGTTCTCATTCTAGATGAAGGAATAAACTATTACTACTAGGAACCAAAGAATATAAGTTGAGAATACATAGGAAAGAGGGGAGGGAGAAGGCTATGAGTATTTATCTAGTGCAGTGCCCTGTGCTGAGCTAAGGTCTTTACAGAACTTGCTCACTCAATTCTCACAGCTATGTGAATTAGATGCTTCTGTCACCCCCATTTTACAGTTGAAGAAACTGAGGCAAACAGAGGTTAAGTGATTTGCCCTGAATCACATAATAAGCATCTGAAGCTGAAGGTGAAATGACTGAAAGGACATCCAATAGCAGAGAGGATGGCAAGAGATGCACTGTCTTCTGGAGGAGTCTGATTTCTGATTCTGATGTGGTCTGGGATGCTTTTGTCTGTAATCTCAGTTTGTAAAATCTCACTTGTGTTTGGGTACCTATGTATGTAACATCAGTTTGTAACAAGCCTGTGCAATTAAGTTGTAAAAGTCACACTTTCCCCCAGCCATAAAGGCATTAACTCTGCCTCTCCCCCTCCCCCAGCCTGAAAGTCTTTTTCCTGAGCTAGCAAGTCTGTCTAGAGACGACCACCTATGAATCCTTCAATAGCCTTCTATAAACAAATCCTTAGAGAAATGCATAACCCCTTTGTTCTAATGGCCAGCTGCACTCAAAAGCCTTGAACAACATTATCAGAGATAACTCCCTCCTGAGGGAGTATGGTATGGTACATGGTATAATATGGTACCTCCTGAATCCTTAATCAGTCTAGCTCTCAGACTTGGCAGCTCCTGAAACAATCAAGCCTATCCTCCCAACAGCCATTGAGCCATATCCCCTTCATCCTTGACCAAAAAGTAACGTAGTGACATTTCAAGCCAAAAACCACACCTCCAGATAGCTTCCCCCAGGGGATGTCCCAGTGATTTATGGGCAATTCTCCTGCACAGTTGATATAAAAAGTGCATGTCCCTTTAAGTACTGACCACTCCTAAACTCCTCCCAAACTCCTCCCTAACTCTACCTTTGCCAACTTAATTAGCATGATTAACCTTTGACTGACAGTCTTATGGTTATAAAAACTGCATCTCTATCCCCTGCTCTTTGCAGGTTCCCTTAACCTTTTCCTGCCCACTGCAGAGCATAAAACTTTCTAACTCTACCTTAGATCCCTGCACATTGCAGGTCTCCCTATTTCTCCTGCCTGCTGCTAAGTCAGCATAACAATAAACTTTGTAACTTTGCCAAAAGACAGCTTGGGTCATGTGAAATTCTTTCCAGACAAGAACCCTCTAGGGATTCATATGAGATCCCAAGAACCCACATCTCCCAAACCTCTTCAGTTTCGAGAAGATAGAGGAGAGGCAGCTAGGTGGCTCAGTGAATAGAGCACCGGCCCTGGAGTGGAGGACCTGAATTCAAATTCGGCCTCAGCCACTTAACACTTACTAGCCGTGTGACCTTGGGCAAGTCACTTAACCCCAATTGCACTGCCTTACCCCTTCCAAAAAACAAAAACAAAAAAAGAAGATGGAGAAACATGAGAGGAAGGAGTATAATAAGAAGGACAGTTTGTAACAAGAAAATAGGTATTACATAAGGCACAACAAAAAGAGAGAGCAGAATAGGATGCTGATGCAGGCAGATTAGAACAGATGTGGATTGGTATGAGGAAAGAGGGCATTGAAATCTCATCCTAGTCAGCCTATGTCTTTGAATCACAGAGGTTCTGAGTAGAACTATAGAACAGTAGATTGCCACCTATCCCAATAGAAATTGTAGTGTAGGTTTGTTTATCATTCCCTATTCAGGAGATGGAGGCAGAGGGAGAACAGAGTATATAGCAAGTCTCTGATCCTGCCTGATGATCACAGATAGGGGTCCAAAGTGAGAACAGTTTAATGCAGGGCAAAGTCAAGATGGCAAAATGAAGGGAAGAATTTTTGCCACGTTCACTCATCACGCCTCCTCCATAACAACATAGAAAAGTCAGCAGATTGAATTCTGATCAGGAAAGCCAAGAAAAATCACAGTGAGTCATTTTTTCCAGACCAGGACAGCTTAGGAAAACAGAGATGTCTTGTAACACTGGGGGTGAGGGCTGGATAGGAGCACCCAGTGATGAGGGAGAGCATCACCACAGCACCAAAAGACAGAAAAGGAACCAAGACAGGGCACTAGGGCAAGAAGCACCAGGGTAGAAAGAGATCCCAGGAGATCCCTGAATTAGTGCTTTGTATCAGGCAGCTGTGTTGCCCATTACCCAGTTACAGGTCACAGATCCAGAGTGGAGAGAAGCAATCATAAGCAAGCATGGCCCTAGATGAGCACTGAACAAGAAACAAGTTCCAGAAATGGAGCTGTATGGCTCTGAGCCAAGGAACAGAACAGTAACACAGTTCTAGCCTTTAGCCCAGCACATGAATCAGAAGTAAAATAACGAGGGCAGGAATGTCCCAGACCAGAGAAGAACCATCAGTTCAGTTTTTCGTAACCTGCAGAACCTCCCAGCAGGTTAACAGCAACTGAGTCCAGCAACAGTCTACTGCAACTCAACCATTCACTTGGCAACAGACTGAAACCTGGGTCAGGAATATGCAAGACTCAAACCAAGGGACAGTGAACAGAACTTTCCTCTGATCACACCACTTTGGAAAGCACTAAGAACTTACAGACTCTCAGCTGGAGCTGTGAAAGAAGCATAAGAACATAAGTGGACAGAAGCTCAGGCCAGACAACTCCACTAGAAGTGAGCAGAGCCCAACACTAACTTAAAGTCCAAAATCAAGCAGTAGGCTGGAGGAATGAGCAAACAAACAAACAAAAAAAAAAGAACCTGACCACAAAGGACTGCTATGGTGATAGGGAAGCTCAAAATACAAACACAGAAGAAGGCACTGACTTGAAAACATTTGCAAAGCAAAGACACAAAGAAAATATAGATTGAACATAAGCCCAATAAGAAGTCTTAGAAGAATTAAAGAGATTTTTAAAAGAACAAAAACTAATTTTATGGGGCAGCTAGGTGACACAGTGAACAGAGCACCAACCCTGGAGTCAGGAGGACCTGAGTTCAAATCTGGCCTCAGATACTTGACACACTTACTAGTAATGTGACTTTGGGCAAGTCACTTAACCCCAAATTCCCTCCAAAAAGCAAAAAACAAAACTAATTTTAAAAAACAAATAAGAGTAGTAATTGAAAAAATTGTAAGAAAAAAACGAAAATCAGAATTAGCCAAATGGAAGCTAATGATTCCATGAGATGTCAAGAAATAATAAAACAAAATCAAAAGACTGAAAAAATAGAAGAAAATATGAAAAATCTTATGGAGAAAAATCACTGACCTGGAAAATAGATTGAGGAGAAATTACTTAAGAGTAACTAGACTATCTGAAAGCCATGGACAACAATAAAAAAGATCCTACACATCATATTTCAAGAAATTATAAAAGAAAACTACCCATATATCTTAGAACCAGAGAGCAAAGGAAATAGTTTAGTGTAATTCCCAAAGTAAATTTATTTTAGAAAGTTTCTCAGAACATTCCACACAAGACCTCCCTGATGATTCATTGTAGCTCGAGGTGACCTGGGTCCTTGAAGCCTATGCCAACAAAATGCAAGTTCTGGCAGGACCAACTAAGCTGGAGAGTCCTCAAGTATGGGCCTGGCATTGCATTGTGTGGTTATTATCCAAGGATTAGACTAGTAAAATATAGAGAAACTCACAGGAGGTTGGACACAAAGCAATGAATTTTTCTGCTGCAGCAACTCATGGATGAATACTGACTTATTAAGGATGAAATCTGTGTTTGGAGAGAATAGTATCCAGATTCATGAAATCATAAATCCTTGATGTTTCAACATATAAATGATCAGAAAATCAACACCTATCTCTAGCTTTAGAGCAACTGGGCGCTGCCCAGAAAAAGGACAACAAGTCATATATTGCCTCCTCTGTGTTAACACTGTGCACCTGCCCAGCTATAATAATGGGAGTGCTCCCTTTCCTACCAATAACTTCCAGAGAAACAGGATCTCAGATTGAAATCACCATGCCTCATTTACTAACACTGTGTTACCAGGGGTTACTGTACTTCATCTGAGACTATTTTCAAACCTGCTTTGCAAATTCAGTGATAGAGATCTGTCCTACAAGGAAATCTCAAGAGCTAAAAGATCCTAGGTGACAATGATTTATGAGAGTTCTAGAGATATGAGTGAGAGCTGAAGTCTCATTTAATCTTCTGTCCATTGCAAAATGCCTATCATCATTCACTATCAAACTAGATTCAAGATTTTTATCCCTGGGGGCAGCTAGGTGGCACAGTGAATGGAGCACTGGCCCTGGTGTCAAGAGGACCTGAGTTCAAGACACTTAAAACATACTAGCCTTGTAACTTTGGGCAAGTCACTTAACCCCAATTGCTCTGCCCTCTCCCCTACAAAAAATAAGATTCTTATCATTGGTCTTTTGGGAAGGGGAAATGTTGTGGTTAATAAAATTTCTATGAAATTTGGAAGAGTTAGTTGGGTTATTTTGTTTTGGGGGCTCAACTGGGAAATTGCTCCAAGAAAACCAATTAGGCCTGAGTTCAGGATTTTGTGTTTTCCTGACTTCTTTAGTGCCAGCACTACACTGGAGAGGAAGTGGACAAAATAATCGTTATCAACTTTTCCTAAATACCTACCATATGTAGAGCGTTGGAAATGACAAAGGAAGTGGAAGATGACTCTCAAGAAGTCTTCCATTAAATGATATGGAATGTGCCCTGAGTTGACATGTGGTGGGATCATGGAGGTTGAAAGAGATCTTTGATGACACTGTGCCCCACCTCCTCGTGTTACAAGGAAGGAAACTGAAACCCAGATAGATGAAGGGACTTGTCCAATGTCTTATCCAGTTGAATTGGAACAGATCAAAGGAAACACAGGATGTGCAAATTTGGAGAATTCAAATCAAATGTTCACATTATTTGTGCCGAATCTGTGGCAGAGCATTCGGAGCTCATATTGCTCTGATCAGTCACAGTGGGAAACTTGACTTTAGCACAGTGATGTCATTTAGGTCCTCTTCTAGAACAAAGGACAACAACCAACCAATCCAGTTGAAGGAAACCATAATTCCCTCATCCATTGTGCTTAGAATCATCTGGGACCTAGGCCGGGGAACCCAGAGCCTCCCAACCAATCTAATGGTTGAGGACAGGATTCTGGGGAAAGATTGTTTCCATTTAACTCTTTTTTTTTTTGGGTGGGGGGAAGGAAGGGCAATTGGGGGTAAGTGACTTGCCCAAGGTCGCACGGTTAGTAAGTGTTAAGTGTCTGAGGCTGAATTTGAACTCAGGTCCTCCTGACTCCAGAGCTGGTGCTCTATTCAGTGCAACACCTAGCCGCCCCAACTCTTTTATTTTTAAAAAACTTTCTGATACTTTTTTTTTTCTGGTGTAGAGAGTTAGGCTGAACTCTGAGTGATTAGAGATCTCACTTGGGAGGCTCTGCACTGTTGTACAGTGTAATACAATAAAACATCCACACATCTGAATAACTTCACCTTCAGAGAACCCCTTTTATTTAGATACTATGCTGGACATAGGTCTCCCACATTTCTGTCTCAGTATGAATAATCAGAGGGGAAATAAAGAAAGTTCTTTCTGGTCGTAACATCTTTCAAGGAATCTCATATAATTGTGACATACTTGGGAAAAATTTTGCTGGACAAGAGTCTAATGTGGAGTTTCATGCAGCTGAATCAAATGCTTTTTTGGTGAACAAGTAACAAACGTGGTGGAATCTTGTATCTTCTCCACCTTTCAGTTATTCATGTGACTATAAAATGGTCTGCTCTAGTTTTGTGAAAGTCTGGTTATTACCTTCTCAAGCTTCCTTCAAAGATTCTCTTAATGAGTTTGTTATTCCTATAAAGAGGTGGTACCTGGCCTGGAATCAGAAAAACTCCTCTTCCTAAGTTCAAATCTGACCTGAGACAATTACTATGTGTCACCCTGGACAAGTCACTTAACCCTATATGCCTTAGCTTCCTTATCTGCAAAAAGAACTGGAGAAGGATATGGCAAATCATTCCAGTATCTTTACCAAAAAAAACCCAAAAAGGGTCATGAAGAGTCAGACGCAAGTGAAAACTAAACAGAAAAGTAGTGTGAAAGTAGGTATATGGTTCAGTCTAAGTCAATTAATATTTTCATGATCACTTTTTACTGAAATATGAAAAATAAAGAATGGACTAGACTTCAAAACTTTCAAAGCATTTCTTGTGATCTTGAAATACTTTATCAGAGGGAATTGTGGAAAGATGGAAGTGTGTATTAGTACCTAAAAAAAAAAGTCCAGATCTCCCACAAATACCCCAGTAAGACCCTAAAAGTGATCAAGCAAACAAAAAAGAAAAAGCTATGCCCTCTTCTAATATAACCCAGTACAAAATGGACTTTCAGAATCCCATGGAAGTTCTAATCAAAAACAGTCCTCAAGCTTGGATAGGCAGAGGGTAAAGTGTGGACTCATAATAGGAGACAGGGTCAGACCAGCAGTCAGTAGCGCGACAAGAACCAGGCAACTCAGTATCCATGTAGGACCACCAGAAGAATACCAAGACAGAGGTAGCTTAGCACTTAACAGTCACATATTCATCTCAACAAGGAAATAGAGGGAAACAGGGAGGAGGAAAGGGGAGTTTTCCAGGGAGGGCAGGATAGATGAGCAAAATAAATAAAATAAACTCCATCATTAAAGCATGTTACATGAAGAGAGGATTCATTTTTTTAAAAAGAGTAAAAATCTGTGACCAGGGATGGGGAAAGAGGTAAAGAGAGGAAAAACAGAGCACTTCAATTGTAGATCATTAATACCAAGCAAACTCTCCTTCATTATCCTCTCTTTAAAAAAAGGATTGGGGCAAAGAGAGGAAAAGATACAGAAGGATGGGTTAAGTGGGGGTAGGAATACACAATCAATTATCATAAACATTAGTATGAGTGGGATAAACTCACCCATAAAATGGAACAGGATAGCAGAATGAATTAAGGGAGTTTAATAATAAGTTATTTACTAGAAACACATTTGAAACATAAAGTTTTACACAAATAAAGGGCTGGACCAAATTCAGCATATTTCAAGTGAACTCGTAAGAGTATAAGTAGCAGTCATAATTTCATATAAGGTAAAAATAAAAATAGACACAATAAAAAAGAAATAAATAGAGAAAGTACATTATTCTTAAAGACTCCATAGGAGGGGCGGCTAGGTGGTGCAGTGAATAGAGCACTGACCCTGGAGTCAGAAGGACGTTAGTTCAAATCCGGCCTCAGACACTTGACACAAAAACTAGCCGTGTGACTTTGGGCAAGTCACTTAACCCCAATTGCCCTCCAAAAAGCAAAAAACAAAAACAAAAAAAATAAGACTCGGAAGGAAGGAAGGAAGGGTTAACAGGATTTTACTGAGTCAGTCTCTAATCTGAGAATGATGAAACAGCAGGTCAGAGACAAAGTGTCAGGAATCAGCTAGCTGTTTAATTAATTAGTTTCATTATGAGGAACAGATTTGCAGATTGGGAATTCTCCTGATCAGAATTTTGCTTTGCTGAAGTGGAGACAGAGATTATATACATAAATCACAAGTGGGAAGGGAGGGAGGAAGGTGGATTACAATCATTCCTAGGGCCAGAGTGGTTTCCCATGAGAAACCCACAAATAGAAGACAATACAACAATTCTGGAGTCCTGTGGGAACAAAACAACAAGTCCTGAGGGGTTGTTATTTGGTAGATCATAGGACCAGAGTTCTGTGACGGAAACAGGTTCTATAGTCTTTGATTCGCTTCACTGCAGATACATAGGCAGAAGGGTGCCAGTGATTGTCAAGGTTTGGTTGATCAGTTCCAGCTGCATTGGGAATCTGACTCACAAGCTGGAAAAGGCAATTCTTCAAAATTTAATCTATTAGTTTATTCATTACACATATCATATTGATTATTATAAAAATCAAAATTCCCTCCAAACTTGTATATAGCTTGCTTTCTCTCCACAGAAAGAAAGAGGGAGGGAGGGAGGAAAGAAGGATCATTGAAACAATTTTTTTGATGCACAGAAGAATGCAAGAAAGGCCATAAAAGAACCGTAGTCAAGCAGGACAGCTTTGAAAGTTACATGTTGAGCTCACATATGTTAAAAGAAAAGCAAATTCTATATAATAGAGATACACGGTTGCATGTACAATCTTATTTTTCTGTTGTTCCATGTATATAGAAATGCATAATTTACTTAGTGTTCATAAAATTCAGAATGAAAAAATAAAAAGGAAAATATATAAATGCAAGAAGGACACCAGCTATGTTGTGTTGAAAAGTGTGTACCATCATGTCTATGCAGATGGTATCTTGGATGGCCATCAATCGAGATTCCTGTGTTCAACCAGTCCAGGATTACAATCTGTCTCTAGAGAAGGCATCTCCAAATTTATTTTGATTGTGCATCCCTAAAAACATTTGAGCATGCATTCCAATCTCTGTGTATTAATGTAAATGTCATACCCTGCTAATTCTTGGTATAAAGCCATTCCCATCATATACTTTCTTTATTCCTACTCTTAGGCTATTGAATGCCCTTAGACTAGGAAGTCACAATGATAACATCAACTGAGTCCACTTTAAATTCTTGCTGTCTAATTCGAAGATACAACACAATACAAAAATTTTTAAAAATTCTCCATTGATATTTGATGATATTTCCTGAAGTATTGGTAGGAAACCTTGGCTTCTCTTGTTAAGGTCCCAATTTCACTCTCATTTCCTTACCACAGGAGATAATCTCTTCTATTTTACCAAGAAAATTGAGGCCATCCATCATGGTTTCCTACATCTCTCTCTCTCCTCTCTCTCTCTCTCTCTCTCTCTCTCTCTCTCTCTCTCTCTCTCTCTCTCTCTCTCTCTCTCTCTTTCTCTCCACTTTCTTCCTAGCTCATCTCAGTTACCAATAAATATGCCCAGATTTCTGACATACATCAAAACCCTTCACTTAACCTAGCTAGCCCCTCAAATCACCTTCCTCCATTCCTTCTCCCATTCCCTACCAAAGCTCTTTAAGAGTCATGCAAACATACAGTGTGCCCAAATTCACCTTTCTAATCTCAGCTTCCCCTACTTGTTTATTTTCATGACAAGGCCTGAAGGGTCTTGAAAGGGCTGAGGGAAGCTGAAGAGAGTAAACAATGTTGTTTCCATTGCTAGGACAATTATAAAATAAATCGATTCAATCTAAGATCTCTGCAACATCTCTATTCATTGGATCACACAATGCCTATAAAGAACCTTTAAGATATCTTGCTAAATTAATTATAACAGAGAGGCTTGCTAATTTATCTTCAGAACAACAATGACACATGAGTTTGAACTGAGGAGGGACTTCTATTGTCACTGAGCCCTGATCTCTTTTTGCTCTAAATGTGGGGAAACTGCCAATTTGTGTAGGTCCTCTCTCACTTCCAGAGACATACATTCATTCTACCTCCTTCATAGGACATAAAGGTCTATTGTTCAGTTCAGAGTTTGGTCAAACACTGGGATTCCACTGAAGGAGGATGTTTGTTATATTGTCAATCATTCTGATGCAATCTGGAATAAGTTCCTCAAGGGTAATTTCAAAGATTTTGGTTGTAGTTGGTCAGCCATTTTCAGCCACGTTCCACTCTTTATGACTTCATTTGAGGTTTTATTGGCAAAGATTGTAGAGGCGCTTGCCTCATTTTATTGATCAGGAAACTGAGACAAACAGAGTTAAGTGACTTGTCCAGGGTCACACAGCTAGTGAGTGTCTGAAGTCAGATTTGAACTTGGGAAGATCAATCTTTCTGACTCTAGACCAAGCACTTTTTCCACTGTGCCACCTAGCTGCCCCATTCAAAGATTCAGAATTGTTTTCTTTCCCTCAAGTAATAAGAAGGGAGCATTCTGGTATTACTTCCTATACCATATTAATCAAATACTCTGCTCCCTGTGTCCTTCATCAGATCCTTCCTTAATAACCAGTTCTAGATTCAATATCTGAAAGCATTTCTGCAATCATAAGAAGATCCTGAGACAAAGAGTAAAAAATGGTTTGAAGAACTGGAAAGTATTTCTCATCACTTAAAGTAGAAAGCATTGGGGTTGGCTACCCTGGGGAAGGAAAAGTTAAGAAGTCTTAGTCCAGACCTGCAGCCTTATCAGCATATGAAGCTCTGGAGTTAGGAGACTCTCTCCCTCTATGGAGATTTGTGGGAGATATTTTACAGCTGTATTTATACAGTGCTTCAAGGTCTGTAAAATGTTTACATGTACCATCTCACTTGAAGCTCCCAACAACCCTATGAGGGAGGTGCTGTTGTTATCCCCATTTAGCAGATGAGGAAACTGAGCCTGGTAAGTGTTAAGTGCCTTGTCCAAGGATGCATCAGTCAGTTAAGCAAATGACTAAACATGCTGTGCAGTGTAAATGAATATACTGGAGGTCAACTGTCAGTAAGAAATTACAAATATGAAGAATTCAGAAAGATTTTCATGAGCTTATAGAAAGTGAAATAAGCAGAAGCAGAAGATCAGTGGTGACCAATTACATAATAATCACAATAATGTAAAGGAAAATAACATTGATAATGCCGTGATAAGTCGTGACTTCAGAAGATTAATATGGAATCAAGTGACACAGGCAGATAGGTGGCACAGTGAATAGAACACTGGCTCTGGAATCAGGAGGACCTGAGTTCAAATCCAGTCTCAGACACTTGACACTTATTAGCTGTGTGACCTTGGGCAATTCATTTAACCCCAATTACCTCACAAAAGAAAGAAAGAAAGAAAGAAAGAAAGAAAGAAAGAAAGAAAGAAAGAAAGAAAGAAAGAAAGAAAGAAAGAAAGAAAGAAAGAAAAAGAAAATCAACTGAGGTGAGGAGCTGGGAGTTTTTTCTGTGTACAAATCTTGCTGTTTGTTAGAAAAAAATCAATATAAATGCAAAGCTAGAAGAAAGATTTTATTCTCATTTTTATATGAGAAAAAAATATGGCATTCAATTAAAAGAACTCCAACCCGAGGTATTTAAATAAACTGTTGGTGCTAAGGGAGGGAAATAGACACTTGATGGAGGAAAGAACATTAAAACTAATCACAACAATTTCAAATAGAAATTTAATTAATGGAATTAATAAGACCAAATGGAACCTTAGAACCATTTTATTCATCAAAAACTTGACAAATGTCAAAGAAAGGGCTATGGCAGTCAAAGGTAACAACAATTTAGAATATAAGCTCCTTATCTTAGAGAAAAGGATGGCAAAAATTTATGAATAAATAGTGAGAATTAATGAAGGGAAAAATAGTTAAAAGAAACCTTGGTAATACAGTCGATTAAGCAAAGTCATTTTAAGGGCACTTAAGAGTGAAACTGTAAGGACAATATACAAAAGATGGAGAAGATCTGTAAATTTTTTAAAGTAACAATTCTTTTCACTCTCAAAGTCACTAGTGAAGTTTAACCTCAACATTTATACACCCTGATGTGAGGTTTTGCTTTGGGGCTCACTTTGAGAAGAGTTGTGAGATTTGGCCAGAAGAGACTCTGGGAAACCTTTGAGCCCCCCAGCTTTGAAAAACCCAGATGTTGATGCTTCCCTCTCTGGTAACTTGAGTAGGTATGGATGTAATGGTCAGATGGTTGGAAGCCCATCTGCTGATCTGTTTCTTGGTCTGCTTGTAACTTGTGTTTGTAACTAGGGTTTGTATTCTCTGGAGTTCAGGGTGCTGACTTTTTCCTATGAACTAGGTAAATGATATGTGTTTGACTGATTAAAGTGAGACTGTTAACCCATTTTGAATTGCTTTCCTTTAGAAAAGCAGATCTAAGAACCTGTGCTAGCAGCTGCCCTGGGTATGCTGATACATGAGTCTAAGGTATTTCAAGTTAGGGAAGATACTTTAGTCATGGAAAAGCTATTGGACCTTATTATCAAAAAAAGGTGATTGGGAGAATAAAAAGTAACTACTCACCTATATACCTACTTTCCCATCTACATAAAATTTTATGGGTATAATTAACACATACATGAAGAGCATTCTTGATAAGGGTAATAGAAGAGGAAAGGAAGGCTCGCAAAATGAATATTCCACAGTAGACTAGATCTTTGCTATAACATAATTGACTGAAAGATGTACTACAAGGTTCTATTACGCTTACTGCTCATAGATTTTTTTTTAAAACAGTTAATAGTTCAAAAAGCGTCTTAAAAGCTCTACTCCAACACAGTGTCTCCCATGCATACATCAAAATCATGCAAATTTATTTGCTAGATAATGACAAAATAATTTTATTCAGTGACTTTCTGATTATATCAAGTGAGGTATAAAAACACAGAGACAGCTGTTTGCCAAAAGTGCTTACCAGGAAACTATGTTGGGGCCTGGGCTGTTTAAGCTTATTATTAGTGACCCAGATAAAGGCAGAGGAGGCATACTTATCAAATTTGTAGATGATGTAAAGCTGGGAGGGCTGATTATATTTTGGATGATAAATTTAGGATCCAAAAATATCTAAGTAAACCAGGGTGTTAGGCCAACCTTACCAAGCTAAAATGTAACTGTGATAAAGGTAATATCTTATGCTTGGTTTCAAAAAAATCAACTTCACAAGTACAAAGCAGGGCAGATATGACTATAAAGCAGTTACTCTGAAAAAGATCTAATGACTTTTCTTCACCAGAAATTCGATATGAGTCAACAGTACAATATGTCAGTCTGAAAGCTAAATTGGGATATATTGAGAGTCATTGTGTCTAGAACTAGGGAGGTGATAATCCCACAGAATTTTCCCCAGGACAGACCACATCCAGTATGTTGTGTTCAGTTCTGGGTAACACACTTTAAGAACATTGCTAAACTAGAGACTATCCATGGAAGGTTGGCCAAATTGATGAAGGGCCTCAAATTCATTTGAATGAACTGATGAGGTCTATTTGGAAGGAAAAACCTTCCTAAAAATTAGAGCAATACCAAAGTAAAATAAATTTCCTTAAGAGAAAGTAGTTTCTCCCTCGCCAACGGTCTATACATGACAACCACTTGGTGAGCGTCTTATAAAAGAGATTTTTGTTCAGGTTTATATTGAACTGAGGTTCCTTCCAACTAGAATTCTTTAAGGATTGCAGAGAGGTTGTACAGGGTGACACAACTAATTTGCGGTCAGAGCTGGGTTTCAAACCCTGACATCAAGTCCAATATCTTCTCCACTATCCTCCATGGTCTCTCATCAAACCTTATCTATTACACAATTGTTTTTTTGGTTTTTTGCTTTAAAACTTTTTTATTTCTATTTATTTACACAAGATTCCGTGTCACAAATTTTCTCCCCATCTTTCCCCTACCCACCACCCCAAAACAGAGATTCCATGTTTATCCCCTCCCCCAATAGACCGTCACCTATATACTCCCCCATCACCCCCTCTGACTTTCCAGTAGGGCAAGATGGATCTCCTTACCCCAGTGCCTGTATATCTTAATTCTCAGCTGAATGTAAATAATAATTATACACACACACACACACACACACACACACACTTTTTTAACATTTGATTTTAGAACTTTAAATTCTAGATTCTTTCCCTACCTCCCTCATCACCCACCCCCACTGGAAAGACAAGCAATTCAATACACATACATGCATACTTACCTATAATATCTCCACAATGGACATATTGTGAAAGACTGACTATATTTCCGTCCTTCCTATCCCACCCCCCCCCACTTGTTCTATTCTCTAC
>CM053597.1:140738050-140818615 GCA_028646575.1 Pseudocheirus occidentalis | reverse complement strand
ATTCTCATTTCCCTTCCCAATTTTTCCTCCACTTCTCTTATTTGTTTTTCAAAGTCCTTTTTCAGATTATCTGTAGCTTCTAGACATTCTTCAAGTGTCTTGGAAGCATTTGGTGTGGGAATTCTGACTGTGTTGTCTTCCTCCCATTCCATGCTTTGATCCTTTTTGTCCACAAAAAAATGATTCTAGAGTTTTATTGCAGTTCTTATTTTGCTTCCTTTTCCTCATGTTGGCCAGTCAATTAATTGGTTGGTTTTTTAGCTTTGTGAAACTCTGCTTCCAGGGGGAAAGCTCTGTTCCAAATCACTGGGGTTTTCCCAGCTGCAAGAGCTATTAGGGGGGTGTTGCAAGGCCCCCCCAAAGCTTTGGCTTGATGAAAGCACTCCCCAGGACCACCACCCAAGACCATGATCCAGATCCAGGCTGCTCAACGCAAGAGCCCTTGGCCCTGAACAATCAACTCATCCTCCCTATGGGATTTGCAGGCCAGGGGCTCTGAAGCAGCCCAGTGGGGGCAGCCACGGGTTACAGCAGTTCCTGCCCTTCCCCTACAGCTTCCTTGCCCTAGGGGTAGATTGGCCTAACTGCTTTTGCTCCCCCAAATTTAGCTTGAAAGCTTCACTCACTTTCACTGACCTCTAATCCTGGCTTAATAGATGTGAAGATTTCTCCAGGTGTTTTAGATCTTCTCTGAAGTAGACTCACACTGTGGCTTGGGAGGCTCGGCTCCTCCCGGGCACCCTGGAGCCTGGCCGCATGGTGGTCTCAGGCTGGGCTGGTCTCGGCTCCCAACCTGCAGGCCTGGGTGATGAGCCCTTCCTGCCAGCTGCCTTTCTCTAATCCCTATTTTTCACACCTTGGTAGATGTGGAGTTGCTGGAGGCTGTAGGTCTTCTCTCTTGTAGACTGGCTGCTACTTGGCTCAGCTCCTCCTGACTATCCTGGGGCCTGGCCGCACTTTGGTTTCAGGCTGAGCTGGCCTGGGCTCACGTCCTGCCATGATTATCCCCTGCTGCCGAGCTGCCTTCCACAAAAGATGTGTTTTCTGTATTTTTGTGAGTTTGAGAGACCTAGAATTTGTCCGGAGTCATATTTTATGGGTGTTTAGGGTGGCTGTGTGTGAGCTGCGGGAACTTGCTGCTTCTACGCCGCCATCTGGGTTCCGCCCCCTCTGTTACACAATTTTACTATGTCCAGCCTAGCCACAGAAGCATTATATAAACATATGAACAAGATTCTGGAAAAGAAAAAGTATAATCATTTTTTTTTTACTTAGCAAGCAGGATAGCTATGTAAGAATAAGAAAAACATAAACCAAAACTCCAAAACAACCCAGTCAAGTCGTTTTTGTTTTTTACTGAAACAAATAGCATTATACAATGAAAGCTGAAGAGATAAGTACATGTTCTGAATTTAATTGAGCTTTATTTATGGTCTGAGATCCCCCCCAGAACAGTATAACACATATGCTTGAATTTGCTAGCTACCATGACGCATCAACTCAGATTACGTTTTACATAACAGATAGAGGGAAAATGGAAATTTATTCACAAGGACACATATTATTGCTGAAATGCCATAAGCTATCTTGGTGAATCAAATCTGGTTACAGTTAACCTTCCATCTAACCTTCCAACTAAGCCTCTAGTTTTGCATTAGGTAATCTCTTATGAAACCAAACACGCAGCAAAAAGTCGTATTAGGTTTCTAGGATGGCATATAAGAAAACTGATGAGCTTTGAGTGTAGATTGAAGCAAACTTTTTTCACCCTATTTTTCTAGTTTGTGTGTGTGTGTTTTGCAACATGGCTAATATAGAAATACGCTTTGCATGACATCGTGTGTTTATTTGACAAATTGCCTGCTTTCTCAAGGGATATGGGAGGGGTAAGAAGGAGGGAGAGAATTGGGAACTAGAAATTTTTATGAATGTTAAAACTTAAAAATATATAATTGGAAGATAATAAAGATACTTAAAATAACATAAATAAAATAAAATTTAAAAAAACAACATGCACTTCGTAACCCCCTCATTACCTTACATGAAGTGCTGAGGCAAATTAACATAAATGATATTTGAACAAGACCTACAATGATGAAGCCCATTATGTCTCTGACAGTGCTAACTTTTGTGGGAGAATGAAATGTATTTCATGATACTACCTTCAAAAGTTATGAATGTACCTCCAAATTATCCCTGTGTCCCTTAATAATATGTTTAAGATGAATTATTCACTTGTTCAATCATTTTTCAGTCATGTTTGACTCTTTGTGGCCCCCTTCTTGGTAAAGATGTTGGAGTGGTCTTCCATTTCCTTCCCATGCTCTTTATATAGATGAGAAAATTGAGGCAAACAGGGTCAAGTGACTTGCCCAGGGTCACACAGCTTTTAAATGTCTGAGGCCAAATCTGAACTCAGGAAGACGAGTCTTCCTGACTCCAGGCTTGGCACTCTTTCTACTTCACCACCTAGATGCCTGAATTATTTATCATTTTAGAGAAATAGGAACTATTTGACTCCATGCTGCCATGGAGGGGGAAGGGGAAGGGAGGGGAGAAAAATTGAAACTCAAGGGACTCTGGAACTGAATCTTGTAAACTAAAAGTAAATAAACAAATCAATTTCATTTAAAAAAATTAATTTATTGGGTCAGCTAAGTGGCAAAGTGAATAGAGCACCAGCCCTGAAGTCAGGAGGACCCGAGTTCAAATGTAGCCTCAGATAGTCAACACAAAGAAAACTAGCCATGTGATCTTGGGCAAGTCACTTAACCCCAATTGCCCTACCTTCCCCCTCCAAAAAAATATTTAATTGACTAATATTATTGATATAACTTGTTGAGTCATTTTTCGGTTGTATACCACTCTTGGTGACCTTATTTGGGAATTTCTTGGAAAAGTTGCTGGAGGGGTTCACCATCTCCTTCTCCAGCTCATTTTACAGATGAGGAAACTGAGGCAAATAGGGGTGAAGTGACTTGACCAGGGTCACATAACTAGAAAGTATCTGAATTTGAATTCAGGTCTTTCCGACTCCAGGGCTCTCGATCTATCCACTGCACCACCTAGCTGCTTTCAAGGAGAGAATGAGTTAGGTTTGTTTTTTTTTTTTAAGTTTATTGACTGCACTTATTGCACTAACTACCTCGAGATCTGGGTCCATTGTAATCTCTTAGTACAATCAAGCATCAGGTTAAGTCAACATCAGTTCCCTGAAGTGGTGTCCTAAGAACAAAATTCAGGAAGTGGTTAAACTAAAGCAGGCCAAGGGAAATGTTCACCCAGACTTTACAGACGCATTGCTGTTGAGTCTTTTCAGACTATCCAACTCTTCATGACTCCATTTGGAATTTTCTTGACAAAAACACTGGACTGGTTTGCCATTTCCTTCTCCAGCTCATTTTACAGATGACAAAACTGAGGCAGTTAAGTGACTTGCCCAGGGTCACACAGCTAGGAAGTGCCTGAGACCAAATATGAACTCAGGTTCTCTTGCCCCAGATGTGTCATTCCTATATACTACCCCACTTACAACAAAAGGAAGCTGAAAAGTAGGTAGCTGGAAAAGAAGACAAAATAAGCTGAGCCTGGTGAGAAAGCATGGTGTAAAAAGTTCTGGAAAGGACGAGCCTGGAGGGTTATCCCTAAAGGAGGGAGGAGCCTTTCAATCAGAGGGAGGAGCCACAGGGGTTGGGGTGTATGGATTCCTGGCCAGAGTGGGCTTTAGGAGTTAAAGGGTTCTTGGTATGTTTTTTTTTTTTTTGGAGGGCAGTTGGGGTTAAGTGACTTGCCCAAGGTCACACGGCTAGTTTTGTGTGTGTGTGTGTGTGTGTGTGTGTTAAGTGTCTGAGGCCGGATTTGAACTCAGGTACTCCTGACTCCAGGGCCGGTGCTCTATTCACTGCGCCACCTAGCTGCCCCTTGGTATGTTCTTGATGAGAGCCTTCTTAAAGGGGCTACATTCAATTTTCTCTTGAGGGTAAAAGAGTACTACTAGTCCTAAGCTATGTGGCAGTCAGAAGCAGCTACCAATTCTAGGGAGGCTTGGCTTCTTGGTGATGCTTCATCTCGAGGGGCCAGGATGGAAAACTGAGGCTGCAGGTGACCAACAAAGCTTCTGAGCACATATCCCTGTTTCTGGTTTGCATACATACGAGTACCAACAAAACTTTGTCTGCTGACATAAATGTTATAGTCAGAAATGGTTTGAATCTTTATTTCTGTTCAATGGTATCTAGAGCCAGACTAACTAAAGTTTTATTCCCTCATACAAGTCACTTATCAGAGATCCAGAATATGGCAAAGAATCAGGAAGGTGGAGAGAGTTCTGTGTAGCCAAGACAGGTGCTATCAAGTTCAGGGGCTGAAGATCAAGTCCAGCTGAGATATAAATATATTTACTTTTATCCAGACAATGGGAGATTACATTTCCCCTAAAATGATCTTTATTTCATTTAGACAACTGCCTGGTTTATGATCAATCTTAACTTCCTAGGTTGTATAAGCAAGCACATTTTTTTCTATCCACTTCACTTGAGCAAAGAGTCGTCTTTTCTGATGCCAATACTGTCAGTTACTCACACCCGTGGGATTTTTCTGCACCATCTTTATAGCCTTTATAAACATGTAGCAACAAGTACTGTAATAAGCATTTATTAGATGACTGTGCTAGGACCTGTACCAAGCGCTTTACAAATATTATCTCATTCAATTCTCACAACCCTGAGATGGGCACTATTAACATCCCCATTTTACAAATGAAGAAACAGAAATTCAAGGTTAAGTGACTTGCCCAGGGTCATACAGCTATTAAGAGACTGAGGCCACAGTTAAACTCGAGTCTTTCTGATGTCCAAGTCCAGAGCTTCATCCCCTACGCCGCTGAGTGGCCTCATGTCAGGTAACCTGCTTGATTTGCTCTCAATTAACTGGATCTACAAATTTTTTGCAAAAAGCTTTTGTTATCTAATTACACTTAATACTTTAACTCCAAATGTACTCACACAATTCAGTGGTGCCTTATAAAGCATATTGAGGGAAAATTAAGGTCATGCACATTGCTGGACTGGAAGGTAATAGCAATAAGCCAAAGGATAAATGTAGTGCTATCTTCAAGGGTTCAAGTAATCTACAAGCTTATTTTTCAAAATATCTCTGTAGTACTTAGCATAATTCCTTTTTGTTTTTTGGAGAGCAATTGGGGTTAAGTGACTCGCCCAAAGTCACACGGCTAGGTTTTGTGTCAAGTGTCTGAGGCCGGATAGGAACTCATGTCCTCCTGACTCCAGGGTCAGTGCTCTAATTCACTGTGCCACCTAGCGGCCCCACTTAGCATAATTCTTAAAGGTAGGAGAAATTTACTCATTCAATTAATGAGCTTTCCAATACTAGTTTTCCTTCTTTTAGAATAGACCACTGGATGGGGCGGCTACGTGGCACAGTGAATAGAGCACTGGCTCTGGAGTCAGGAGGACCTGAGTTCAAATCCGGCCTCAGACACTTAACAACAACAAAAAAAAACCCTAGCCGTGTGACCTTGGGCAAGTCACTTAACCCCAACTGCCCCCCCCCCCCCAAAAAAAGAATAGACCACTGGAATACTGGGATGTTCTGGACATCTGAAGACTTACATTCACATGCTCTAGCTATTTCTGAAGTACACTTTCACTGCATTTCTAATATGCACATACATGTATCAGCTTAACTCTAATGTAATAATACTGAGATTAATGAACATTTATAGTTCATCACAATTACAAAAACATAAAAGTTTCAATAAAGAATTTTACACAGGGACTTCTAGTTAGTGCAGTCATAGAATAAAGCAGAAGTACCTACTCAGCAGGTCTGGCATGGTGACAGAAAATGAAACCTGGCTGCTTTTGAATTTGGAAAATTATCTACATTGACCATATTTTCATGGAAACACCAAAGCCGATTGCATTTGTAACAAAAGGCAGGGAACAGACAAGTTTCATAGCAAGTAAAGACTGTTTTCCTTTTTCTTTAAAGACATGAAAATCTTAAAATTGGATCAATCATCTGGACTTAGAGAAACTGCGTCTTTTCATTAGCAGCTCTAAAATTATTATTTGTCAATATTCATTTTCCAGATGAATAATCTTTAAGAAAACAAGAAGCCTAAGAAAACCTAGAGCAGTGGGGAACTCCCTAAGTGTCCTGACAAGATGTTCACAGCACTTGTGAGAGCTCTGCAATCTGCTCAGATTCCAGCCTAGAATGTTTATATCATAGCCTTAAAAAAAAAAAAAGAAATATTCTAATCTATAACAGGAAATACAGTGGTATTCTCAGCAATGACTTAAAAAAATGAGCCAACATTACTAACCACTATTTTCAAGAACACTTTTAAAAATAAAAACAAATAGGAAAAGCTTGGTTTTAAAATAGGTTCCCTGAAAACATCAAACAAAAGACAAAAAATTGTCATGATGGCAAAAGAAATAAATGACAGACTGATAGGTTGCACAGTACCTTGCATAGTAATTAGTGTTTGCATAGTAGTCTGCTGAATGCTCAATGCTTAACAAGCTAGATCAAAATCATGGTTATCTATTCACTCTAATAAATCTTAGAATATTTCAAAACATTTCTAAAAAAATTCTAAAACCAGCTTTGGCTAAATAAGTATAGTAATATTCTTAAATTTTAAAAATTCTCCAATATTTTATTTTAAAGATATTTAAACAATTTTATTTGGCAAAGAGATACAAGCTCATCTTTAACATTTCCAGAAGGAATGCTCCTTACTTTAAAACGCATTTATGATTTGTAGGACAAATCCCATCTTCACTTATCCTGTGCCAATTCTACATTTTGTACAAAAACGATCAAATTAGATGAAATTTATAAAATTGTAAAAACCAGTCCAGGCAACATAACTATACAATCTTGCTGAAAAAGTACTAGTATCAAATCTAGCATAGAACAGTTTATGCCATATACTAAGGTTTAGTTCTTCAAGTCATTGCTCATTGCCGGCTTGCTTTTCCATTTTCTGTTGTCTCCATCCTGAGAAAAAGAAGAGGAACAAAGATGTTGGAAGAAGGAAACATCTAACTGGTCTTACTCCACTACTTCAAAAGATCTTAATTTTTCAAAAAAGCTCCAAAACTGAAATGATGAAAATAAAATTTCAACACATTCAAATGGCCAAAGCAAAAATCTTAATTCAATAATTTTTCCTTCTTTCTTAACAGTCAACTTTCAATTGCAATTTTTAAAAAAATTTACTAAATGTCTGCCAATGGATAAGGATACAATGCTCTGCCATGAAGGGACAAATACTCTACTAGAAGAACACAACATGTACATATGATAAGTACAAAGAAATTTCAAAAACAAAGAGGGCAGTAATGATTGGTGGGAGTGAGGAGGAGAATCAGGAAAGGCCAGGAGTAGGAGGTGGCACCTAAGCAAGACAGAATGTGCTGTACAGGGAATGGGTGGTCTGATCAGAATAGAGTGCATAAAGAGGAGATATGGGACTGGAAAGGTCAGGGGGAGTCATATTATGGAAGGTTTGAAAAGAAATTTATCCTCAAAAATAGCTAAGAATCAACAAATTCTGACTCTGAATTTAAACCTAACTCTCCCAGTAAGAGTTACTGTGTTAAAAAGAACAGCACTTCACTTTATTTCTTTATATTTTATGGCATATTACTGACCCTCTTTTATAATTTCACAAGTTTTTCTGAGCATTTTTATTATTTTTTGTGGACTTTTTTTGGGGGGGGGATAAAGGGGAAAGGCAAGGAAATTGGGGTTGACTTGCCCAAGGTCACACTGCTAGTTTTTGTGTTAAGTGTCTAAGGCTGGACTTAAACTCAGGTCCTCCTGAGTCCAGGACCGGTGCTCTATTCACTGCGCCACCTACCTTGCTCCCTTCTGAGCATTCTAAAAAGCCATCCTCTGACAGCAAATATAAGAACTTCTACATTTGCCAGCTTTAATAATCTTAACATATTAACAAAAGACTAAGCTTATTGTTACTGACCTCTTCACAGGATTTCATAGTACTGATAATGTCTTCTCCCTGGGATTCCTGTCACTGTTCTCTCCTGGTTCTCATTTCATATATGTCCTCCTTGGTTTCCTCTGCAGTATCTTCGTGTCTCACCCCATTCATTTGGATATAGCTAATGGCTCTGAGCTGGTTTCTCTCCCCTGCTTTCAATATCATCTCTTTTGATCTCCATCAGTTCCCATGGACTCAGATATCACTTCTCTGCAAGTTACTTCCAAACCTCTTTATCCAGCTCCCTTCTCTCTCCTGAGCACCAGTCTCACATCTCCACCTGCCTCCTAAGACATTTTCCCTTTTGGTGTCCCAATGGTATCCCAAATTCAGAATACTCCAAACAAGGTTCATCATCTTTCCCCTACTGCAGTGGAGGTTCTCAACCTTCCTAATGCCACAACCCTTTAATACTCGTATGTGAGAGTATCTGCATGTGGGTGGACCTGCCTGGAGATGATGGATAGAGGAGCGGTGTCTCGGTTCCTAAGACCATCAGAAATATGCGTTTTCCGATGGTCTTAGGTGATCCCTGTGAAAGGGTCATTCAACCCCCAAAGGGGTCACAACCCACAGGTTGAGAACCGCTGCCCTACCTTTATTGTTTCTGACAAGGGTTCTATCCTACTTTCAGTCCCTCAGCTCCCTAACCTATGAGCACTAGGACTCTACTCTCACTCACTAATCAGCTCTGCCACCCCATCTTTCACATCTGTACTCTCCTCTCCACTAACACAACCACCACTGTTTCAGCTTCTCTTCACCTTTTGCCAGGACTACTACTGAAACAACTGGTCTCCTTATGCCAAGCCTCCCCACTTTCTAATCCAACCTCCATATAAACTGACACCTTGACTTTCCTAAAGAACAAGTCTGGGGGATGGCTAGGTGGGGAAGTGAATAGAGCACCGGCCCTAGAGTCAGGAGGACCTGAGTTCAAATCCAGCTTCAGACACTTGACACTTACTAGCCATATGAGCTTGGGCAAGTCACTTAACCCCGACTGCCCTGCCCTCCAAAAAGGGAATAAAAAAAAAAAGAACAGGTCTGACCCTTTCACAGTTCTGTTAAGAAGTTTCAGTGGTTCCCTACTGCCTCAATGATAAAAACATAGACCACTCTGGCATCTAAAATGTTTGCTGAGCTGGATTTCCGAAGGGAAAAGAAGCTTTTGTGGCAGTGCTTATTCTGCAAGGCACTATATTCAATAATACAAACCCATTTTCCTCTTTAAGATGTTGATATAATTCAGCTCTATTGTTGACAGAATTCAAACGACCAACAAATTCCTGGTGTTTCCTGGAGTTGGCAGTATTAATCCTATTACTCCATAAAGACAGCAAGGACATTGGCCCTAATATTATGTTTGAAAAGAAAAAAAGAAAAAAAGGTATGGAAATTATTTCAATAATCAACTCGAGTTTATACTTGTCAAGTTTGTGGCAGTTATCCTACATCATAGAATTCCAAGAAAAGATTAACTTAACCTTCGTATCACAGTCATTTAGTAAAGAACGCTTTATGACAAGTGATTAAATAAAATGACTTTTCTGAAAAGAAAAAAAGGAAAAGAAACCTATAAGCTCTCTATTTCCTACCCACCAAGTTATCTTCCCCTCATTCAAAATAATTTATCTCTTCTAAGACATCAAATTTAATAAAAACAGCTAGGAAAAAATATTTCCATTATTTCCAAGCAATTTCTTAAATCAATACTCTCCATATAAGATTGAAGTTTGATAACATAAAAGTATATCTTTGTCTCTACTGATAATCTTCACAATTTGAGTGAAGAGAAAAATAAGGCAAATGAAAAATGCAACTATACCAACTATATAGATTCAAAAGTACACTGTGAACACATAAAGAAAAAAAATACAGCCATGTAGTGTCCAGGAGGACCAGTGGATCTGACATGTTTCAATTCTGTAGCTACCTAGCTTCACTTGACCTCTCTCAAACACAATTTCTTTCATCTGTAATAACTATTCTTCACAGAGATATTGTGAGGAAACTGTTTCATTATCCTAAAAGTCAATATAAAGGTTAGTTATTATTATTACAAGAAGCTAAACTCAATCTAAAGTTTTTGTTACCCATAGAAATATTCTCAGAGTATTTTGCTAAGAGTCTAAGGGGAAAGGAAAGTTGTTATACTGACGGCAAAGTAGGCATCTGGTGTATCATGAAAAATTTTCTTCTCCACTCTCAAGTACCAGAATGTGTTTTGACATATGGGAAGCCTTCTTTAGCTCTACTTCCAGGATACAGTTTATTCAATCTTGAAGAAGTATTCTTTTCTTCCTCAACTGGGCACTTAAGAAATAGTGGCACTAAACTAGTAAAGGCCAAATATGTTGACATTGTCAAATAATCTACAAAAGTCACAAAATGATGTTAAATACACTCTGACTTTAGAGTAGTCAATTCAAAGTATAATTTCATTCTCCTCCCAATAACTGACTTGAAAATTACAATTTATAATATATACTTATTTACAAAAACATGCCAGAAAACATCAAAATTAATTAAGCAAATCTATATTAATGCCATACTTTGTCAGAAACTTCACTAAGAGAAAGGGAAAGATAACAGGGGAAGGGATTGTTTCTCTGTTGTTCTCCATCCTTTTTATTCCTAGCACTAAATGTCTGCTGACTGACTGACTAATAACAAGGGTATAGGGATGTCTTTCAGTTTATCACACAAGGCCTATACTAGATCTACATTTGTTTTAATTGTATTTTAGTGTTAATTGTGATAGAAATCAAAGTATGAATCTGGAAATTTTAGAACATAGAAGGTAAGAAGGAACCAAGGAAGAGACAAAAAAGGCAGATGAAGAAAGGATCACTGGACCATAGATTAGAGCTGGAAGGGGCTTCTGGGGACTGTCAGGGACAAGCCTCATTATACAGATTGAGAAAACTGTGGCCAGGAAGTTCAGGAGCTCAGCTCAAGATTACACAATTAACAAGCAGCACAGAGGTGTTCAGGGTGTGTGGTCACAGGACCTCTTTTAAGGCAGGAAGACTCAAGATTCCAGAATCCCAGATGAAGCAACACTGGCTTCTTCTAACTCCCAAAATTAAAAAAAAAAAAAAAAGAAAAAAACAAGGCCCCCTGGCAATGACTGTGGTCAGTTGACCTTGCTTCTGCTCCTAAATCCAAGACCAGGCACTAGTAAGAAGCATCCTGGCTCAGCAGAAAAATGGGCTGATTGGGGAACTGGGAAGATTGTAGGCTGAATTCCCTTCTGAAAAATTACTAGTTATTTGCCAACTGGCAACAGCCCCACAGTGCCTCTATTTCCTTCTTTGTAAAAAAAAAAAAAGGAAAAAAAGAGCACTAATAGAGCTGTGATGAGTCTCCAATGAGGTGATATAAGTGAAATTCCCCTGCAGATCTCCAAGTGCCATGGAAATGGCAGCTCTTTTGATTATGGAGAATCACGAAGCCAAAGATTTAGAACTATAGGGACTGAACAAATCCTTAATTCATTTTCCTGTCCCTTTCCTTTATAACAAGCCCCACCAAAAACAAAACAAACAGAAAAACAAAACACCAGTTACTTTCAAGGTAGAAACATTTCTCAAAAACTTACCTTCTCACCTGCTTGCTGATGCCTATAATTCCTTTAACAGGGACAGACAGCTTATTCCATAATTAGAATTAAAAGGTTTAAAATGCAAGTCAAGATTTTAAAATGCAATGAATAAAGAATAAATTGCTTAAAACTCATTGACATTAAAATAATCAATACAAATATTGTTTTGCTTTTTAAACAGGAGTTATGAGGTGGTCAACAAGTAAGGGGAGTGACTGAAGTAAACGGAAGGACTGACACTTGGGGAGAAGAAAAATATAGAATGAGAGAAACAGGAACAAAGAACAAAAGAAAAATGTCTTGATTCTGTAGCCAGTCAGTCTTGTTAGCCTTCAACAAAAAGAGAATGGGTACAAGGTATTTTTGTCATAATACCGCTGAAAATGCATACAATTCTACCTTGCATAATTTCTAAAGATTTGATTTTGTTTTTACTTTAAATTGGACTTCATTACAATATTTTATTTTCAAAAGAAATAAATGGTGCTATCATTTGTAATTCTCATTCCAACATTTTTCCAGGCAATGAACAGACTTCAAATTCAAAGGTATAGCAGGGAGGTTTTTTGGTTGCTTCAAGATAACAAGTATTCATTTGGATCATGCTGTCTAAGATGACTGGATTCTAAGAGTCTCTCACAACAGGGTGTCCTAGCTCCCCTCACCTTTTGCCTTTTCCACAGGTGGAGTTTCATCCATTTCAACAAGAGGCTTCTTGTTTGGAGGTTCTGGAGAATCAGGAGAATCTTTAATAACCTCTGCTTCAGCTAATTCTTCTTTTCCACGTTCTAAAATTCCTTTTAATCTTTAGGAAATTCAAACAGTGAATTTTAAGTTATGTTTTTTAACCTGATTCTTAAATCAGCCAGTCTTTGGAAATCAACATTTCTCTACACAGGATAACTTCAAAACAAAGACACTGCCCTCCTCCAAATCTTTGTACCTCCAACCATACACATACACCTAGAAAATGTATAAAGTGATAGGAAGTTTTTTAACTCAATTTAAGTCAATTTTAACTCAGGCAAAAATAATTACATGAGTAGGACTAAATGTTGTTATGAAACTTTCAAAATACTACTTAAAAACTCACAGAGAGAAGGATAACATAAAGGAAAAAAATTTGAAAGACTTCAGAAGTAGGATCACATCAGTGACAGATGGGAAAGTGTTCTTCCTACCACTTAACAGAGAGTGATGGCACAGGAGACCTGGCCAAAGTACTGATTTGTCTGGTCTGACTACATTTATTTGTGATAAGAGAGGGCTTAGAGATGGGGAAAAGGAGATTACTGAATAACAACAGTGATGTAGAAAAAAGGAAAAGAGTAACAGTAAAACAATTTAAAAATAAAAGAGGAAAATAAAAATAGTTCAGAAGGGAAAACAAAATAGGGCAGCAGTTTCATTACTACTTTGTGAAATTTAAGATACCCTTTAAAAAAAGTAAAGCATGTAGCAATTCACATAAGTTCATATACAATATGATATACATCATATCAATATACAATCTTTGTTGTCTTTTTTATGTTGAAATGTTTTTAAGTTTTATTTTTGTTTTTAAGTTCATAATTGAAAAAAATAAAAACAAAATGTCACTAAATCAAAAATGGATTTACTTTAAAAGGCTAAAAAAAACAAGGAAAATCTAAAGGGGACAGACGAATTAACTCAATCATAGGATTAACTTTACAACTGCTAATAAAAAAATCACTTCTACCATTGATTTCAGACTTTTTCAGACTTTTCCCTCTATGACAAATAGTGTCTTAGGTTCCAAAAGTTAGCAACCAAGACTCTTCTTCTCCTGAGGCAGAGTTAGGAGGGGAAAACACCTCTGGGACACTCAGGAGAGAATTTCTAGGCTACAAAGGATATGAAGAGAAATTTTCTTTGTCAACAAAGTGGACTTATTTTTACATGCTACTGATCTCAATTCCCTTGAGTAGGAAGAAAGGAGCCCCTTAAATAATAAAAAAAACACACACACACCCTAAATTAAAAGTGCTTAACTGCACTATTTTTACTTCCACATGACTCAGAGCTTCATCTCTTATAGGGTAGGAAAATGACGCACATGAAAACAAACAGCCAATTGAGCAATTAATATACTTATAATTATAGATTTTTTTTTGCTCAATTTATCAAAATTTAATCTATTTCACTAAACAGTACAAGAACTGAATATACTGTTAAGGGCACTATTCAATTAATAGCAAAAATTATGCTATCTTATATAACTTCCAATTTTGAAAAATATAAATTCTGAACAGTCCTCCTTACTTTTCCCTAAATTTAAAGTGACAATAAGCAATATATTTCTCTATAATTAGGGAAAGGACATGTATGATACTGAGCAAGTTACTGTGGTATGATCTGAGGGGAAAGTACTAGATTAGGATTTAGAAAATATAAGTTTCAATCAGTCAATCAACTAAATCCTGGCACTGCACCTCCTACTTCCTGCTGGTGCAACTTTGTGTCAGTCCCTCTTGTTACTCATTTGCAAAATAAGGGGTTGGGATTAGATGCCTCTAAGGTCCCTTCAAGCACTAAATCTAATTCCGATGTCCTAAAGACAGCATGGCTGAGAGAATGCTATATTTACACAATGATATAAACAGATGAAATGAACTTCGAATAAATAGATGTCTGAATATTCAAAAATGGGGTAGGCAGAATGTGTCACACACCAATATCCTCTATGGTTCATTCATTAACTTTTAAAAGTCACCTCTCAGAATCTTGCCAGGACTTCTCTTGCTCATGATCTTTCACCGCCTTCTCTGATTTGTCTTCTTTATCTTCTCTCTTCCTTCCTCGCTTCTTCCGCTCTTCTTCTTCTGGGGGTTTGCTTCGACACGCCATCAGACATTCTAAGACTCGCTGATGTTTCTCAGAGTTGTTAATGTGAGCTCTGACAAGAGTTTCCAATTCATTCCACATAATACGATACTGTTCATCTCTGCAGTAAAGAAAAACAAAATGATTTTTTTCATGTAAAACAGAACACAGCAGAGCTAAAATGCCATAAAGTTAACCAACACTGAGGAAAAAAAGAAAGGAAATGATAAACAGGTTTTCGTTTTCTCCTATGTGACACTTACTGCGCATCCAATTATATTATTTGATAACTAGAAAAAAAATTACTGTAGTATAAATTTTAACCTCTTAAATTTAAATTATTTGAAAAGGGTTAAAAAACAACAACAACTACCTTTTGGGGCCTTTTCCTCTTGTACCAACTGTGGAAATAGGCAGAGGATCATTTTTTCTCTCCATATCAACTAAGTTGTATATTGTTTTCTGACAGTTTAACACGTCTTCATCCGTTAAGGTTTCTTTGACAATAACGCTGGCTAATGGAACTACCTATTAAAAAAAAAAAACCTCAAATGTCTTGAACAACCAAAGCATCTAAAGTCAAAGTGAAATATTTCATGATTTTAAATATTCTAGGAATTGAAACCCAACCTTCAAGCAAAACTACCAACAGTTCATTAAAAAGTTATATTGCTTATTTAAAGGGGGGGAGGGTACAGCTGTGCTCCCTAGACTAAGACATTTTTTAATGAATTCTTGAATACAAGCAATGGACTGGAGGATCAGAAGACCTGAGTTACACTCTCAGATTTGCTAACAATTATGTATGCACCCTTGGTAAATTACAACCTCTTTGGGAATCAGTTTTTAGTTGTAACATGAGGGGGAAGTCTACAGGCTAGGGACCTTTCTAACTCTAAAATTCTATAATTCTATATAATAACTATAGAATTACTTATTTCATAGAAACAAATTTAGAGATTTTCTAATCTAATGATCCTCAAACTTTTTGGTCTCAGAAACCCTTTATACTCTTAAAAATTATTGAGGACCCTCCAAGGAAGTTTTATTTATGCAGGTTTTATCTATCAATACTGACCATATTAGAAATGAGTTACTGTGAAATAGTTTATGGTTTATGAATTATGAAATTATTACTAAATTATGAAAATGGTTGTGACCTGATAGATTCCCTGAAAGGAGGGATTACAGAAGTGCTGGTCTAATCTAGTCCTTTTATTTTGTATACAAGGAAACTGAGACCCAAAGATGACTTGCCTGAAGTAATAAATCAATGCACGATGAGCCAGGACCAGAACCCAAACTTCCTGACTCCCATACTCCCATCCAATTTTTCTACCACAACAGGCTTACCTTCTACTGTATATATTCCACAGCTAGCATCCCTTATACTGATCAACATAAATTATGTAATTGTTATGTAATAAGCTAAATATTTATTGTGCTTGGCAAAACCGCGTAGTCAAAAAAGAAAACTGAAACTGCACAACTTAAAATTACTTACTGCTTGCATGTTGAAGATGGTGGTTTGTGAAATAATCATAGGCCAATAACGAGTATGTTTTTCTAACTGATCTTTTGCTCGTTCCAAAGGGACCTCAACACTTCCATCGATTTTATATCTGGGGTCTAGAAAAGGAGTTAATCTGTTTTCCCTCATAAATTCACCAAAATCCTAATGATAACCAAACAAGATAAAATTAGAAACTATATTTTCTAATTTACACAGTATGGATTAAATGTAATAACCTCTCTTAAAATTTAGGTTTTATGACATGCAATGAAGAAAACACAAGATGCCATCTTTTGTTTCTTTTGTGTGGTGTATGTCAGAAACAAAACAAGATCTGGCAAGATTTATCAGAAACATTTCTGATAAATCTAGATAAATAACTTTAAAAATGTGTATATGCACACATACATATAAGCTTATATGTGTCTTTACAGGCATACATACATATATGTGCATAAACACACACACATAGCCAAAACGAAAGATCTGAGTCAAAATAAAGTTATGCTGCTATGTTTGGATTAAGGAAATCCTTAAGATTCAGAAAAAAGTAGGGCTGCATTTACATGTTTTGAAAACTAAAACTTCCGAGAAGTTCAATTTCTTTAAAGGACAGAAAATTAAACAATATAAAATACTAGACTAAGATTGCTGACAGGCTTTTTTGTCTCCCACTAAAGTCAGAGTAATCATATGATGAATATGTAGTTATCATTAAATATTTAAATCAATCTTGTTGGCAAAACCATTTACTTTACAAAATTAACTAAGCAGAAACAGAATCAAACAAACAAAATCAAACCACCTTACTCAGAAAAGTCCCTTTAACAGCCTGGTAAATTCAAAACATTGAAGCAGTACTCATAGACATTAGAGCCTTACTGTAATCCGGTAATCTGTAACTCTCCCACCACACCCTTCACTAATTGAAGGAGGATCTTCTAGAATGGATCGAGAACTGCTCAAGACGTGCAAAAAAATCTCTCCTCCATGGCTACTAAGCATATGACTAATGACTTTGGAACCTGATTTTCGTGGCTGTTCCAGTAGAACAGAACGACCTGTCAAGAGCAAGATCAGCAAATTAATTCAAACTGATAATTTTTTCTTCTTTATAAACATATTTCTGGATAATTCATTTTATTCACCCAACCACAGATTTTATCTAGCAGGTCCTTTCCCTTCCAGGTTTGTATCCTAGCCTCAGTTAACTGTTTTACTCTAATTTTTCAGACTTACATAAATGAAGCTATCAAAGTGTAGTGTCTAGTAAAATATCTTATTGTGCTTATTGGTGTCATAAGTCATTTGGACACCAAAAAGGAAAGTGAGAACACTTCTGGCCAGTCTCTACAAGAGCAGCAATAAAAAGGGAAGTCCCACTTTTGTTTCATAATGCTTCATTGTTTCCACAAGTACTTAAAAGTTTTGAGTTCTTGCAGCTGTTAAGGCTTTTCTGAATGAAGTTTATGTTTCTATCCTGTTCAAAGTACCACCATCATTTCTAAAAGGAAATTCTTTTGAAGATTTCTGCAGTAGAATACTTCTGAGCAGCTGCCACCCTAGAAACATTCAATATTTAATTCTAATACCTTTATTAAAATCTGAATTTTATGTGGTCATTCTATCCTCCAAGTGCATAACATAAAAGTGAAATTAAATTTACTACATGGGTATAATGTCATTCTTAGTTACTTATAAAAGTGATTCAATACAATACTACAAATTAAATTCCTCAAGAGAAGTAGGGCAACACAGTGGACAGAAAGTACAGCCTTGGAGTTATCAAGATTTAGGTTCATGTTCTTCCTCTAATACATACCAATTGTGAGATTACTGGAAAGTGATTTAACATCTCAGTGTTACTCATAAGACTAAAATTTACAAATATACACTGGCAGAATGAGTTTCTAGGTCAAGAATTCACTACTCTTATCAAATCACAGGTCAGAACAACAAAAAAAGAGGCTTTGTGCTATAAAGGACTTTAGTTCATGACAATTTTAGTTTGGGGGAAAAAATTACTTTGAATCAAAGACATAATTCTAAGCTATTTTCCCTTCAATATATTAATTTCAAATCTGAGGGGCAATTAAAAATCAGAAAATATTTTATTCATTATGTTCATTAATGAAACATAATACTCTTGAGAAAGATCAGAAACACATGCCATTTTCTGAATCTCTGAGAAATCACTTCGATGACTTCTTTAATGTTTAAGCTCAAAGAAATGAGTGTCAAAAAGGTTAAAAGGACAGAGAGGGAAACAATTTTTCAGACCCTGATCAGATTTTAGAATCTGTTAGCAATCAACTGTGGTGAAATGGCACACGCCTATTTCAAAGTCTTCTCACTTTATAAAAATCACACAAGTAATTATACCAATGGAAACAAAGGAAAAAATTACCATTCAGAAGAAAGTTAGTAAGACAGGAGGAAGGTCTGCTGTTCACATCTACAGGTGAAATTCTATATGCTCCTGTGCAATAATGTAATTCTGAAACACAAAGTAAACACTAATGTAAATAAGTATAATTTTGTTACCCCCATGATCTTTACAAAGATGAAATCAAAAGAACGAGTGCAAAAAAACCTATTTATCATTTTAAAAAATTTCCTAAATATCTTGGAATTCTTTTTTTTTGGAATTTATTTTTAATACCTTGTTTTGTTAATTATTTTAAGTACTTACCAACATTATTTGTCCTTGGTGTGCACCATTTAAGTGTTACTGTTTCTTTAAATGAGCCTTCTCTGCTACTGCCTCCCAAATGGAGATCACCTTTAACATAGCCAAAAAAAAAAAAAAAAAAAAAGCAGAGGAAAGTACAGCATAACATTTCAGTTCTCTATGGGAAGATACTAATCTAATTCAATTCAACAAATATTTACTAAGAGCCTACTATGTTCAATGCATCACACTACAGAAATATTAAAAGCAAGTGCCTTCACTACACAGGGGATACCAAATTCACAGAAAAGAGATACAAAAAGAGATACCAAGTGATTTCAGGGGGTGGGGAATGCTAACAACTGAGGAATCAGGAAAGGACTCTTGTGAGGAGGCAGCACTGAAGCTGAGCCTTGAAACGAGCTAGGGGTTACCAAAGCCAGAAATGGGGAAGAAGAGCATTTGTACCAGGCATGGGAGCAAACACACAGAGGCAGAAGATGGGACTATTATGTAGAGGGAAGAGCGACTAACCCAGTCTGATGAAATGGGCAGAGAGCATCAGTCTAAAGAGAAGTAAGAGTTGGACTGTGAAACAATAGTAAACAAGTAAACAAAGAAGTATATTTTGGCTGAAAGACAAGAGAGAGTCACACGGCCTTCTTGAACAGGGAAGCAGAAAAGCTGATAGATGGAAGCTGGAGGAGAGCAGGGGACTTTTGGCTTCTGCTGGGTCCATAGAGCCCTGCATGGGCAGCATAAGAAGCCTAGTAACCTCTTCTCAGAATGTTTTTACATGCATAAAGTAAAATCCATAGATTACAAAGGAAACCAATTATTCTGAAATAGTTATCAAAGTAAGTTCACAGACCCCTTGAAATCTACCCTAGACCCTTTGGGGATCAGAGACTCCAGGCTAAAAACCCATGGATTAGGGAGCAGAGAGGCTTCAGATGCTGTTGCAAGTCTATGGAGGAGGCAACAAGGGCCTGGGCAATTTCTGGAGCACAAACGTAGGATCCTCACTGAGTTCTTGACCTGGACTGTCCTACTCACAGACACACTAAAGACAGAAAGCAACCAAGTAGCCAGATGTTTCTCCAAAGGCAGTCCAGATCCTTGATCCTCCCTCCCCTGGTAAACTCCAACTTCTAATGTCCTTACAGGACATCTTACCCCCACCTCTGTGCTTTGGCCCAGGCTATCTTCTAGGTCTGGGATACAAACAATCATGGCATGAAGATTCGAACTGGTATCAAGTCAAACCTCAGAATCAGGATGACCTGGGTTCAAATCCTACCTCTGACACATACTAGCTATGTGACCCTGCACAAATGACTTAACCTCTCGGGGTCTCCCGGCAACTAAGTATATTATAAATAGCAGAAAGTTTGCAGATCTATACTGCTAGAAGGAATTTCCTCATCGGGAACTCCCAAAAGCTAATACTATCATGGGTACAAACTCATTCATCACTCACTGGTTCAAACACACATATACTCTCTTTTTATACAAATGTGTGTGTGTGGACTCGATTCAACAAGCATTTATTGAGCACCTATTCTGTCATAGGCTCTGGAAACAGAAGACAAAAATGAAAAGACCTCTGTCCTCAATAAAGCTCACATGTCACTGGAAGAAAATAGCTAATGTGACTCTAGGAGACCTAGACTGACCTCCACCTCCACCAGTTCCTACTTTCCTCCTTTTCCTCCTCCCCCCTCTCTAAATCACTCAGTACTCTTTTCCCTGTGTACCTGTTATTCTCCACCAATAGAAAATAAGTTAGGTACAGTGGCGAGAGCACCAGGCCTGGATTCTAGCAGGCCTGAGTTCAAATCCAGCCTCAGACACTTACTACCTCTGTGACTCTGGGGAAGTCACTTCAGGTTCGCCTGTTTCCTCAACTGCAAAATGGGGATAATAACAGCCCCCACCTTGCAAGGCAGTTGTGAGAATCACAAGAGACAATAGTTGTTAAGCAGTTATCACAGTGCCGGGCATGCAGTAGGCACTCTATAAATGTTAGCTATTAATAATAGCTATTCCTCATTTCCTTGGGGGCAGATACTATTTTCTGTCTTTGAATTCCCAGTGCCCAGCACACTGCCTGACACACAGCAGGTTCTTAATAAAGACTTGCAGAGGCTCTCCTAATGCCAAGTCTAGCATTCTTTCCACTCACCATCCCCACTGTATCAGAGAGAACTATAAACCAGCTTGTTATGTTCCTGCACCCACTGCTAAGGGAAACTGTATACAATAGAAAACAGTACCTTTTGGGGTAAAGATCTGCCTGCAGTGAAGACAGATGAGGAAGCCTAACAACATCACAGTCTACAAAAATCATTTGTAGTCAGCAAACTAAAACAGCATCATATGTGAAGGACTGATAACTTAATGTCTCAGGGCAGCTCGGTGGGGCTATGGCCCTGGAGGACTAAGTTCAATTCCGGCCTCAGACACTTAACACTTACTAGTCGTGTGACCTTGGGCAAGTCACTTAACCCCAACTGTCCTGCCTTCTCCCCTCCAAAAGGCAAAATTTTAAAGATTAAAAATAAATAATGTCTCCTTTGAAGCTAAAACCAAAAAGCAAATGCTCTAATAAACCAAAACGCAGAGGTCCTGGAAAAAGAAAACTCTTGTAAAACCTCCTTTGTGACTTTACATTCACCCAATCTCACCTCAGCCTCACAGAGGTGATAATTAACAAACAAATGGAGACTTGCTCAGCCAATCACACTTTTTTCCTAACTCTGCCTCTTCCTCCTCCCAGTCAAAATATTTCATGGAGACCAGCACTGATCTAGAGTACGTTACTAGAGACTTCAATGACAGGTAGATGTCATACTCACTACACCTGTGCCAGGCTGGAATGGCAACTTAGTAAGGTAAAACATTAAAGAGTCTACAGTTAAGCCCTACGGTTTTTGACCACCACAGGTCCACCGTATTATCCAATACATAGGTACACGCAGATACACGGGGTCAACGGTTTAGTTTAGAAATTGAGAGGGGTCTTTCCAAGCCCTTTATACCCTACAGACCTACATCAGGATGGGCTATATCACAGATATACTACACTTACATGGATAATATGCCACTTTGGTAGGAATACACCTATGAAAAGGAGAGAAAGGAATGGAAAAGGGAGGTTCAGGTAATGCTTGGTGAGGACTTGAGAGGACAGGAGGATAAGTATAATTTCTCTCCCTGCCTCTGGGGTCAAGAGAGACTAATATTAGAACAATACGGGGAGGCAGAAACATAGAGAAAGAAGAGGAACTGGGAGCATTTAGCTGAAATGGAATGCTGAGGAAGCATCATGAAATGACCCCACAGAGGCGGGGGTAATGGTAGGTGTCCTAGAGGCTTTTATGCTATAGTCCAGTTTTTTGGAAGGTATGGCAGATTCTGTGTCTGGAAAGCATATTCTCTACCACTGCCTGAAATACTACTGAACGCATTCTTCTAACATGTGTGAACCCTAAATACAACAAAAAAACTTTATTTGACACCTCTCTCTCCACTACCTGAGAGTTATAGAAATACTAGTTACAGCAAATGGTAATAAAAAAGAGAACAAAATTAAAAGGTATAATATTGGCAAAGAGGAGATAAAATTATCTCTATTTGCAGATGACATCCATGATTCACTTAGAAAATCCTAGATTAGTGAAGAAACTGAGATAATCAACAAAGTAGATTAAAACTTGCTCCAGCAGTGCACTTTAAGATTTTAAGAAAACTGGAAATTGCTGGGAACCAATAGTACTTTGCACACTATAGGTCCTTAAGAGTTTGCTAAATGAGTAATTTTATTGATTAACTCCCACGATTAAGAAATGCACAACTGGGTTTAACAAAAGTTACAATTTTAAATGTTTTCATTATTACAGTCTACTAAAAAAAAATTCACTATGATTTACTTACCACTTTTTAAGAAATCTACATGGGCTTCTTTATGATGAAGTAATTCCACATCATAATTGGCAGATGTGTTTGCATGTTGTTCTTCCTTTAATTGGAGACATTTAAAAATCAGTTTTCTCACATTATTAAATAATTAATAATTCTGGCTTTTGCCTGAAGGTAATATATAGTCAAATACATTAGAAAGGGGTAAGTTCTAACTCTGCAGTAGTTTGCTCAGTGACTTATTTAAAGATGCAAGAATTTTCCCCCCAATATGGAATCTAATGAAGAAAAATAATTCTCAAGGTTATTAGGAAAAATAATCTCATGGTTGTCCTATCAGAACTAAAAAGAAGTTCCTCCCTCTGGAATTACTGAAGCAAAGGTGTCAAGGCCACACCAGCCTACAACACTCCCAGTGTAGCAGTACTAGATTAAAATGTAATTGGGAAAATAATTAACAAAACAAATGAAAAGAAAATAAAACATTAATGTTACTATGTGGTTTTCTAAGCCAAGATGCACCTGCAGGGATCCTTATATAGGATTTAAGGGCCCCTTTTTCTATTTGAGTTTGATACTGCTGGCTAATAGAATTACTTTTGCTTCCAATCAGTCTAACTAGTATTGTTTTTGGGGCACTGTTTAATGTTAAAAGGTTGTATACAGAGCAAATAAACTATGTTTACCATTATCATAACACCTTATATTTCTACATTGTACAAAATACTTCTAAAAATATTATCTAATTTGACACTCATAACAACCCTCTGATATAGGCAGGCCAGGAATAAATCTCTCTTTTTTTTTTTAATAAGAGGTCACACAGGCTCAGGTAAATAAAGTGTCTTAAGTCACATAACTAGTAAGATGAAGCCTTACAATTTTAACCTAATTCTGATTCCCAGTCCAAGTCTTTCAAATTCTCAAATATCGTATGATACACAACTCCAAATATGACTGAAACAAGTGAACTATTTACTAAAAAATGAAAAGAAAACTTTTGGCTAAAGATAGCATCTTTAAATAGCTGCAACAGATGAGCAAGCACCATAATCCACCAATTAGCAAATACAGAACCATCATCATATTAGGAACTTGTGTTCATAAAATAGTGAACACAGACTCCAGCACACTGTATTCTAAAAGGTTCAAAGTAGAAAAAAGTATCACATCAACAGCACACAAATTCTATCAAGAGACACACAATCTATCTGCCAACCTAAAATTATGTTTTTGTTATAATATACACTGAAATTATAATTTAAGATATTAAAGCAAATCAGTTCCACTGTATTTGCTACCTGCTACATACAAAAGATTCTACTGAGGAAGCACATCTTCCATTGAAGCTTTAGCCAATGTAATTCAAAGAGGATTCGTTTTTCCTTCTCAATATTATTTAAAGGAAAAGACGAGCTAAAAAGACTCCTATCACCTTATTACTCACACTACTGTTCAAAGTGTAATAGCAAAAAAATTAAGTGGATAATTAAATCACTACTTAATGATGAAAGCATTGGCATTGGTATATAGTATAACAAACAGCCTCAAGAGTCCTAAGAATATTCACCTCCAGTCTTTCTTGGGGGAAGTATTGGGGGCAGAGATTATTTTACTTCTGTCTTAGTATTCCTAGCATCTCACTTAATAAAATGTTTGTTGAACTGAGTAATAAATGTACAAAAATTCAATTCTTCTTAACTTTAGAAAGCAATAAGCCAACTGAAAATCATGGCCTATTATTTTGTGATCAGTAGCTATTAGTTATTAACATCTTTATGTTAAATGGTTAAGAAAATTACAGAGGAAAGAAAAGCTCCACTAGAATGCACAAAATCATGAAAATCTAGTAACACAGCTATCAGGAAAAGAATCACAGACACAGTAATAATATGAGATGAACGGATTAGATTTTGTACAAAAGAATATGAATGGGAAAAATTTACATAGCCTAATCTTAATTGGCCAAACAACATTATGGCAGTTTGTTCTGTGATCCTTCAAGGCATATATCAATAGTTACTGACCTGGTCACATACAGTGAATGTGGGCTAGCAAAAAAAAGAAAATATGATATGGAGAGAAAAAAATGCAAAGATCCAATTAAAATAAACAGTAAACTTCAAAATAATTTTTAAAAATAGGAATACAGTCCCTCCAAGTTGAGAAAAATTTTCATCTTACCTTCATTGGTATATTGGTAATAGTGGTAGAAGCCAAATCAAAGTGTTGCTGTACTAAAATATTCAATTTAGTAGCAAGATGCCGTCCTGCTCGAACACTATGTACTTCACTGGTTAAAACTGGAGACAACTACAAATAATAAATAGTATAGAGCTTTAATGAATTAGAATCTGTCACCAAATACTTTTTAAACACTATTTTCTAATATTGCTTTGCAAAACTTAAAAAATTAAGACCTATTTAATTAACATTATCACTTATTTTGTTTCTACATTTTCTTAATTTCAAGTACAAATGGAATTCAAGAAAAAGAATATAAATGGAATACAAAGCAGATATGACAAAACAGTCTTTTAAGAAGATTTTTCTTTTTCCCCTACAGAATGAAGGATTCATTATTCACATCCTTCTACTGGGAATGGTCTGACAGTTTAAAACAGTTATTCCAAATCACTAACAGGAGGAAAAGAACTTAAAACAATTCTGAGATTTTAATCTTACAGCCATCAAACTGGCAAAAAGGATAAAAAGTAACAGTGTTAGAAGGCTAGTGGAAAGATAGGTACACTAAAATATTGACTGGTGTACTTCAGAAGTAATACAACCTTTTATGCAAAACAATCTGGAATCATTCCAGAAGTGGCTCCAAAGGTGGGGAACCTGGGGCCTCAAGGTCACATGTGTCCCTTTAGGTCCTGAAGTACAGCCCTTTGACCGAATGATAAACTTCACCACACAAATATCCTTATATTTTGTTTGGTGAAATCTGGATTCAGTCAAAGGGCTGCACTTCAGGACCTAGAGGGACACATGGGGCCGTGCAGTCACAGGCTCCCCACTCCTGGAAATTCTTCATGCTCTTTGATCTACAGTCTACATTATTAAGCATATATTTAAAAGATCAAATATAGGAAGAAAGTAGTATTAAAAACCAAAATGTTTATAGCAACATTTTTGTAGTAACAAAGAACTGGAAACAAAATAGGTGCTTCCTAACTGAAAACAGGGTTACAGAGATCAACAAGAATTTAAAATGTCTATGCCCAACACTATACTCTGTGAAAAGGATGCAAATATAAAAGGGAAAAAAAAAACCCCTCTACTTTCAAGGAGCTTAAATATTGTGCAACAAATAGAAGACGAAGGATTCAGTTAAACCTGAATACATGCACTGATGCATGATAAAGTGATAAAGCAAAACCAGAATAACATATATCATGTTACTAAGCAATAACATAAATGAAAAGAACACTGACAAGAAGTTGAATGATGAGTAACTACAAAGATACTTTCTTGGTCCAGGAGAGCAAAGAGAAGTCAGGGACTAAGAGTGCAGAGGGCTATGGCCAGTGTCAAATATAATCAGAGTACCTGTTATTTTTGCTTAAATATTTTTCTTTGTTACAAGGGATGTACTAAGACTGGAAGAGGAGAGGGAAGTTGCTTTACCTGGAAATTACTGTGATGCAAAAACAAAAAATCATCAATAAGACATTTAAAAACACAAAACAAACAAACTATGTTGTACACAACAACTTATAACTATCTGTTCAGGTAAAGAGTACTACAATCTGCACCAATGAAATAAACACATGGCTGAAACCTACAACCAGTTCCTCACAAAATTAATGTACGTCCCAATTAGAGAAACCAAGAACAAAAACTATTTACTCAGTAAAGATAAGATACCACACTGGTTTGAATTATTAGTTTTGTTTAATTTTCCTTGTGAGAAATAATTCTGTAGACTACAAGAATTAGCAAGATGGTGCAGTGGATAAAGAGCTAGACTAGGAAGACCTGAATCTGAATCCTGCCTTTGGGATTCTGGGCAAATCAGTTCACCTCTGTAAGCCTCAGTTTCCTTATCTGTAAAAAAGAGATAATTATAACACCTACTTCACAGGACTGTTCTGAGGACGAAATGAGATGATATAAAGTGCTTTGTAAATCTTAAAAAATTACATAAATACTAGCTACTATAATTATTTCTGTCAGCTGCAGACAGTAATATATTTTATACACACCAAGAACCCTAAGTCAGAGACGTATCAAAATAATTCTCTTTAAAAACAGGATGCTAAGTAGTCTTCCTTTCCTTTACTATCATTATAATACTGACTATAGGTCCTTCACATAATAGACCACAGATCCATTCAAGTAGATCTATAATCTTATCAATGTGTGTATTCCCTCCAATAATGAAGATATCCACCAATACATGTCTGTTCATGCTGCATAGCTCTATTCCATTGGCCCCCATTAAGCTGTGTCCCAGAGGGTCCATTAAGGCTTCTACAATTTTGCCTGACACCACAAAGTACCCAATTAATTGGTTTACCTATCTTTTTTGCTTATATATTTCTCTGGTGACAGTAGCAAACATTATTTTTTGCAAAAATATATGTTTTATGCCTTGCTTAATATCAACAGAGGGTCAAAGTTATCTTTACTTTCACATCACCTAAAGAATCTTTTAGGATCTTTACAGTATTCATATTGCCTGGTAAACAGCCTTTAAGACAGCACTTGAGCACAGTGGAATTTTACATTATTTGAACTTTTCAGCTAATCCTATGACTAAAAAGATGTTTTCAAAATTATTTGTGATCTGCCTTCTTCAACAGAATTCTGCTTCCAGTTTCAAGTACAATTAAGCCAAAATGCTATCATGTAAATGGTTTCAGAAATATAGCAAACATTTAATGCAAACTTCATACTCATGTTCTCACTGTGAATTATTTACAATTCATAACCTTTCCTTTGGCAACTTACTTAAATCCTTACCTCCTTTTTAGGACGATCTGACACAAGACTGTCTTCACCAACTGGGTAGGTGTGGATCAAAACTAATTCACACTTTTGGATCTGCATGAGACTTAAGAGATAAATTTTTTACTTAGAATATCAGATTACATCTATTTGCTTCATGTGAAAAAAAGCTAAATTTCTCACATTTTGTATGAATAATTCCATGGAACTTGCAAAATATAAAAAAGTACCAAAGTAGTTATTATTGTTATTGTAAAGGCTAAATATTTAAGAAATTTGCATGCTCAATAATCACGTTCAATTAATAAGAATTTAACACCGTATAATTTAGAACCGATTTATTGTGTTGGAAGGTAAATTGGAGCATAAACATATAATTTCCTAATTGTTTACTATAGATGCTTCTATAGAAAAAAAATAAAGATACTACTATGTTTTGAGAAAAAGTTTTCATTAATAAATCTTTTCCTAATGATTCACTGGTCATAACCAGAGAAGACTTCTCTTGCTTTATCCCCACAGTAATTCCTAAGAATACAGACATATGGACTCAGCAGCATTGCTGGCAAGTTAGAATTTGTAAGAAATACCACTCTAAGGCCAAGAAAACTATTTATAGCAGAGAAGATACTTGTAGATTTTACCTTTTAGCTCCCTTTCCATGTTTAAGGGAACAGTTACAAAACAAGTACTGATGGTTATGAAAATACTGGAGAAAATGAAAGGGAGAGGGCAAACAAGCTATAGGAGAAATATGTTCAATTAGCTGAGGATTTTGTTGTTTCTGTCATCTTTAAATTACATAATTGTTATTCCCCAGGGTTCTGTTAAACATAACACCTGTGCTCTTTGTGGTTTATACTCACTGATCTGAATTAGCAGCAAGTTTGTTATGCTCATGAATGGTTTCTTGAACACAGTCCTCAAGCATTCGTACATGACTATCACTAGGGATTAAAAAAAACAAAGATGATCATAAGAGACTACACTTAAAGAAATTTCATTTTTTTAAAAAGTCTAATCCATTACATGTATTTTATTACAGACATAAAACTTTTAATGATAGGTCTCAGAATATTTCAACAAAATACCAGTATAAACAGCTTACTGCTAGAAAACGCAGCCAAGTCTACTGAAATAGACTGAATATTTGCATTTTAAAAACCATTTTCTACTTTAAAAACCTCCTGTAAAAAAAAATGGCTACTTTGGCACAGAAGATGTGTAACCTCTGTAACAAGAGGCTCATTTTCAACAAAATTTTAAAGTCATTTCTACAGTATTTTAACAAAAATGCAAATAAGCAAATTATTATATTTGTTTTGGAAATTTCACACCTTTTTGCATTAGTAATGCAGATTATTCGTCCTCTATTTCCAACACGTTCTGCATTCTCCATCAGCATAGTTCGAGCTTCGTGTTGATACTCAGTAATTTTGCAGAGGGTTTCTACTGCTGCAACCAGACCATGCAAGATACTGCAGCATTCTGGATCTGCACGAGGATTAGGTGGTCCAACAGCAGCTAATGCAGCCATTAACTAATTAAGAGAAAAGGGAAAATAATTGTTAACAACTAAGGAATCACAACTTTAGGCCTATCTTATCTTGTTGTGCTCCTAGAGAACTTGACATTGCATAAATTATAAATAAGTTAAAAATTGCAACTATCCATGTTGTGGGAAAATCTGGCTATCTCAAGGCAATACAATGGAAAGTGCTCACTCAATATACTATAATTAAAATTATCCATTAATATTTTACCTTCCTCAGAATATTCCATCTCTCTCACTTGGCCATTGATCCTTTCCCAGAATTATATGCCCTTATCAAATTATATATGAGAGTGTATGTAAACACACACACACATACATACACACTCTCATCAGAATTATATAACCTTTCCCAGCTAATTTTATACCAACGTCATTTGATTTTTTTCAAAGTTTATAAAACAGTTTAGCTATAGTAAACTACAATGGGGAACGCAGTTATGACATGTTTTAAGGTCCACGATCCAATTCTTTCATTCAATTAAAAATTGTTTTGGCTAAACAAGAAAAACAGTACTGAATCATCTTTTTCACACAAGTATATCCTCATTCTTTACAGATTACTAGAATAAACAAAAAAAGGCTCAGATGTGACTTTAAGTGATTTGCCTAAGATCACACATATAGCAAACCAAAAAGCCAGAATCCAAATCTCTGACTCCAAATCTAGTGCTCTTCCCCATGTTCCATGTTGCTTCTCAAATCTGCTGAACTACATTAAATACTCCAAACCAAGTTGGCATATACCTTGACACTTGTTGAATTCACAGAAAATGGAGCAGAAAGATGAACAGTAAAAATTAGGGTTCAAGATTAAGAAATTAAGAGTTCAAAAGCCTTTCAAAAGTATTATATAATGAAAAGAGCACTGAATCTGGAATCATTCAGGTCCTGGGTTCAAATCTCACTTGCGATTATAGGCTAGTCACAAATTTCCTTAGCTGCAAAATGAATAATTTGGGCTAAATGGCCTCTATTATCTTTTCCAACTCTAAATCTGTGATCCTGTGACCCAGAAATGTCAAATACATTTTTGATAAGAAGGTGAAGGAAGTTACTAGACTTGGCAAGCATCTGACTTTGTAAATAATAAAACCCTATCTAAATAGATAGAAAGTAACCAGTTACTGACATGAGAGTAAGTTTATAATTAGCAGTTTATGTGCACCCAGATCATGGGGGGGAACTAAATTGGGGACCATATGAATGGAAAAGAGGTATGGATATGAGATGTTGTGGAAGTAATAAGACTTGTCAAGTAATTGAATATGATAAATAAAAGTGAGGAACTTAAGATGACCACTCTGCAGCTGTAAACCTAAATAAATGGAAGGATGGTGAAATTCTCAAAAGAAAGAGGCACACTAAAAAAAAACAGGTTGTATTTGCATGTTGTATTAGACATAAAATCCAAGATGTCTAGGGAACATATAGCTTGAAAACCCCAGTAGAAAGCTTAGCACAACTGGACTATGGGAAGTGATGAGAGCACTGAGAAGGCATAAAGAAAGAGCTCAGGAAAGATCTTTGAGAGTAACCTATTACTAGATAGGTTACTTAGATAATGATCTAAGAAAGGAGACAGAGCAGAAGACAGCAGTGTCCCAAAAACAAGAGAAGTGTCCAGGAGAAGGAAATAATCAACAGTGCCAAATGTTCCAGAGAGGTGAAGAAGGTTAAGTACTCAAAAAGTCACCAGATCTGGTAATTAAAGAGACTTATGGAAAACTTTGAGAGAGCAGTTTAAGTTGACTAAATGATGAGGTCAGGTAAATTCATAAGACAAAGAAGTATGAGCTCCCTTCTTATTTCCCTTAGAAAGAAGCAAACCTTGAAACAGAATACCACTCCATGGTCAGTGAATTTATAAAGTTAAGTATTCCATGGACGGCAAATTAATAAAGTATTCTCTACATGCAATAAAGCCTGAATGTATGTGTATTATGAATTCACGTTGAAACACAGCCTTAGTATGCTTTCAAAAACAACTGCATCCAAAAGAGGTATCAGATACATGTATTTGGGGGGGTAGGGGATGGAATTTCTCATAAATATCTCAATTATCTTGAAATTCAGAGGAAATGATACAATGGAAAGATCTGACTTTGAGAGGGCTTAAGCTTCAAGGTATCAAGCCTCAGCTACCTCATCTGTAGAGATAATACAATACTTTTTAACTCATGGGTTTATTAAAAGGAAAGTGCTTTATAAAAGCTTAGTTATGATTACTTTTAAAATTCCTTACAGCTCTAAATTCCATGACTCTATGATACATACGTTCCAGGATTTAGAGTAAATGAGTATCTGGGAAGTTGGAGTAAACATGAGCTTTATTAGCAAACAGGTAAAAAAAAAAAAGCAACACACATGCACATGCATGTGCACGCGCGCACACACACATGCGCGCACACACACACACATTATGGTAATACAGAGACTTGACCACACAGCTCCAGGGTTATTCAAGTGTGGTGGGGGGGGGGAGGAGGGGGTAACACTATTTAGGTGGAAGTATACACTAGAGAGAGGGATAGGGTGGATGTAGGGGTAGACATGGGGTGGACATAGGAGTGTAGCTTCATCTAATCAAGAGTCTAAGTTACTCAGAATATCAGAATGAGTCAGGGCAGTGGAAGAGTACAAGCTGTCTGCTATGCCTTACATGTTTATGATCATTAGCCTAAGCGATTCAATACTGGAGTCCTATTACTTAGAACTACAGTACTAAACAAAATGTTTCAAAAATAACAAATATCACAACACATATTCCTTGATTATGCTCTCTGTAATTTTTTAAAAAAGGGGGATGGAATAATTTTCTTGTGTAAAGTTTCCATCAGTGGCAAAACTTAAAAATGAAATACTTCAATTTAGGGTTCCAAGTATTTGATTCTTATCTGTCTCACTTACAAAACATATTCATAGTGGAAAATACAACAGGATTCAAAATATTAAAAACTGGTGTTATCCCAAACTAAACAAAAGGTTAAATATTTGAGAAATACAACTCAATCTGCAAGGTCGATAAGATGGTATAATTCTAGCTTTTCATTTAAAAGACTATTATATTACCCAAACATTGTTTTCTTTTCTTTTCTTTTCAAATTATCACATTTCAGAAACTAAACATACCTCCTGCAAATTCTGGTCTTCTTGAGTCCAAGAATTTAAAACATGAGGTCCAGAGTCACTAACAATGAAATTTACCTGAAAGGTTACAAAGTTGTATTTAAGGATTACACTGAAATTACAAAAAACAACTGTTCAAGGATTAGTCTGACTCAAAGTTACCAACCAATTACATGGCAATTACATAAAGAATTACCTTCAATCTATAAAGAAAAGAAATATATTTATAGTTCTTTCCACATCGTGGGGCACTGCTCCCTCAATCTGGAAAATCTAAAATTTTTGGCCTTCCTTCACACCAAAGAAGTCTGATTTTTTTCTTTATAAATTATAGAGTGTTTACATTATTGTAAAATTTGGGCTGATATTATACAATACTATACATACACTTTATGCATTTCTGAGTTTTTAAATTTTTTCCATGACTTCCACAAAACTCCCACAACATTCTCATTTAATTTTTTATGCTGACCCATGATATATCAAAACTGCAATAGGGAAAATGGAACAGGGAAGGATAACTATATTTACTTATACATGTGTATACACACAGACATGCATATATGTATGAATACATGCACAGTAGCATAACCAAATAGCTATAGGCTGGACCATAAATCAGGAAGATCTGTTTTCAAGTCATACTTTTGACACATACAAGCTGCATAACCAACTACAAGTCACTACCCTCTCAGTAGCCCAGTCAACTCTCTAAAGATAATTTGCTAATCTACACTGATGAGGTAAATGAAATCACAAGACAAGACCATAAAACAGGTATAGATAGGCACATATCTAGATACAGGTAACACACACACACACATACACACCTTTATGTGTGTATACATACACACATAATACATACACATGCACACACGCACATACACACATGCATACATACCTGGAAAGAAACAGAATGAAACAAGTTAGAAAATATAACTTTGTAATTCTACAACAGTTTAATTTTACTAGTATCTCTAGTCTTTGTTCTTTTCCTTTAATTGGTTTTGGGAACCCTTCTTAAACCAGCCACTGCTCCTTCTCACAAGGTCTCCCTGACGCTAGCATCACTTGCCTTAGGTATGTAACTCTATTCCTTGGGCAATTTACAAGATACTCAGACTGGCTTCCTTGACTCCAAACAGTATTTTCCTTATAACTCTGGTATCACCTTTCCTGGGATCTATCCCATGATGATGGCCAATTCACACTGGTATAGAAAGTTTCCTCAACAGGAATTTCCTACACTGATGAAATCACAAGTTCATTCCCTTCCCTCCTCTAAAAAAACAAAAAAATCAGATAATCTAAAATTCCTTTATATATGACTTTAGAATACAGCCAAATACACACACCTGACTTTTATGTCAGACTGTGCAATCTCCACCTTACTAAAAGAAATCTGAAATCCAGCTGAATAACTAAAGAGTTTCTTGAAAGACTACTTTTCTCTTCTCCCAATATTACAGAAAGCAATAAATGAATGAAAATTCATTTTTGCATAATCAAGCTAACATTCTTGAAGATGTAATCATGAATCATGGGAAAGTTTTAACAGAAAAAAAACTATCAATCTTCCATATGCCTTTCAACTAATAGATTATCCTCATTTTAAAAAGTATTTTTACTAATGGCCTATTGTGACTCTCCTTAGTGGTATAAAGATAATCTGGAGGTTTTCACTGCACTGTGTATAAATTCTAGCAGTTCCCCACAAGCTGGAAAAGCTTCAAGTTGAGATCCAGCAAGAGACTGTATATCTGTTCACAAAGGAACAGCTTAACCAAGCACAGAGAAGCTCATCACTAGAAGGCTATTCATCAGATGATTTTTTTTTTTCTACCACAGCAAAGTCTATTGTAACTTACATTGTCAAGGGAAAACAAGCTCATCTACTTACTGTGTCCCCTACAGGATATAGAATCCTTCTTGACCAGGCTTTGTAAAGGGTATCCCTTGGGACTGGAATAATCTCCTTCCTCAAATCCAATTCCTGGAAGATTTTGGTTCTTTCCAAGTACAGATCAGCTATTACCTCCTGCAGAAGACTTTCTGAATCCTCCAGTTGTCAGGGCTCTCTACCTCTTTTTTTTTTTCTTTTTTTGCTTTTTGGAGGGCAGTTGGGGTTAAGTGACTTGCCCAAGGTCACACGGCTAGTTTTTGTGTTAAGTGTCTGAGGCCACATTTGAACTCAGGTCCTCCTGACTCCAGGGCTGGTGCTCTATTCACTGCGCCACCTAGCCACCCCAAGGGCTCTCTACCTCATTACTTTCCATTTATTTACTCTGTATGTTTTATGTATGCATCTATGTGTATATGTTATTTCTCCCCAATAGAATATAAGCTTCTTGAGTGCAAAAATGGTTTCATTTTTTTTCCCGTTAAATCTAGTGTCAAACACAGTGCCTAGTATGTAGCAGGCTCTCAATAAATATTTACGTACCTGAAATGACAAGATCATCTTACTGAAGTACAAAAAAGTAACAACTTGAAACCCTTTTGAATTCTAATACTGACAAACTCTCCTGCTTACCAATGAAGTCATCATATATTAATCTCAAAAAGATAACATATTAAATGGGATACAAGACTTACTAGACCTTTTCAGTCTAAAGCAATACCACTATAATTAAAATACATAAACAAATCATATCTCAAATTCATGATTTCCAGCACATTTAAGGTGTGAATAAATACTTACCAGCTTTTTGAAAGGAAATATATCATACATAATCCTGCAGTATTCCATGGAGGATTCTACTGAGCAAGTCCATAATGATTTAGATATCGGTGCCAGTGGTATGATTCCTTGAGTCCTATTTTTCACCAACATGTCAAACTCTACATGTTGTCGGCATGATTCTGCCATGTATGGACAATGATCCACAACAAATACTGTTTTATGAGACTCAGAAAAAATTTTCATTTTTTTTATCTACAAGAAAATAAACATATTAGATGAAAAGCTTTTTATAAATGTAAACAAATCTGATTAGTGTCTAATTTCTCCTTCATAAAGACTTAGTAAGGGGCATGAGTAATATTCACATTACAAGTTGGAAGCATAATTTGATAAGGTCTCAACTATAATCAAAACATCTCTCAATTTTTGTTATAAGCCACATTATATTGGACTTTTACTCCATTAAAATTAGAAAAATTAATCTTTATATTATTAACTTTTTGGCTGAATCTGTCACTCGTCATTGTGTCCTCAATATATATTCAACGTTAACAATTTCATATAGTCAGCTCTCCATATTCAACCCTTCCACAATTTGCAGCAGAAAGCACAATGGTCTAATAGTCGAAAGAAGTGAATTGGGATTTGTGACCTTGTGCAAATCACTTAGACTCTTTGGATCCCAATTTCTTTTCTGTAAAATGGGAATAATGTTTGTACTACTTTGTCTGCTTCTCTAGCATTTTTACAAGGGTTTACAATTTACTTTTTTTTAACAAGAACTCTATAGGGGTTATTGGTTTTTTGGTTTGCTTTTTTTTTAACCTGACCTGTTTATTTCATGAGTTTAAGAATCATTCAATGAGGAACTTCTTGCCAATTATTTTTTGCCCTTGCTCAGAAACTTAAAGTCTTCCAGATTTGCCCATGGTACGGAGAAGTGGCCTGCTCAGGGTAACACAGTTAAATGATTCAATGATGGGACTTAAATGGAGTTTTTTCTGACTCTGAGACTTTCTGTTCAGTGGAGTTGGAGATCTTCAGTACAAGTTTAATTTCTCTTTTCCAGTTGGAGAATCTGAAACTCAGAAAAGGCAAATTACTTGCCTGGGGTCCTGTAACAATTCGAATTGATGTCCATACCTTTCAGGATTGTCATGAGGAAAATGTTTCATAAATTTAAAGGACTATGCTAAAAAAAAAAATTAAATCAAAGTCAATACTTTCAGGCTTTATTCCTTAAAAAAATCATTGGAGCTTTGAATAAATGTATAAATTAAGCTAGTTTGACCTTTTTTTTCCTTTGCAACTTCTGATGACCAACAAAATGAACAAAAAGCAGGTAAGGGAAGACAACATAAGGTTTCAAAGAGACAAAAATCATATAAATCAACTCCTAAAAAATTAAAAGTTAACTATCTGATGACTTTCCAAAGCCAAATCTACACAAACACAACCTAACCTTTACAAAAAGTGACTTGCTGCGGTACCTGTTTTGTTTTGACTTTTTGATAATGGGCAATTTTTTCCTCATTAAAAAAAACTATTAAATTGATTAAATAGGCGATCTTGGGAAAGCATATGGCAAGAAAAATTGTGTTCTTCAAAAAGAACCTTTCTACTTGATAGAATTTGTTTCCAGAAGCTATTTTCATTTCCTGCTTTCAAGTATTTCAGTTTCATATAGAACATATCTGCAAGGAGGCTCTTTCACCGAATGAACCAGACCTAAAATCTACAGGAAGAGCAGAAGAGGGGGAAACCGCGAAGTGGGTGGGTAGGATTCAAACTTCAGGAGAGAGATTTGCTTACTTTTATGCCTGGTCCTGCTGTGGGAACGAGCCAAAGGCTAGGATCCACAGTCTTTCTGGAATAGGCTGCTGAGAGGTTGAGCAGACGGCCAAGAGTGTCTGCTACCACCGAGATGAGAGCATCGTATTCATCTTCTCGCACCCCGGTCCCTTTCCAGTTCCATACATATGGACACGCACGCAAAAACACAAACACATTCGCGCGGCGCGCGTGCGCAGCTCGCCTAATTCCCGCCCCCCCACGTTAGGTTTCCCCTTAGCCCCGCCCCTTCGGCTCCCGTCGAGTTCCCCTCCCCCTCAGTGGTCACGAAGCCCAGGCCACGCAACACCGAAAGGAGGCGGAGACAGGGAGGGAAAAAAGTCTCGGCCTCTAAGGGCTTTCTCCCCGATTGAGACCCCTAGTCACCCCTTGGAGTGGATGGTCTGGGTCGTCGGGGCACCTTTGCTAGCCTTGCAGCACGAACCGCAGCACCGGCTAAAACGTATCCAGCCCCCAGAGCGCAGAAGGGCCCCCCCTCGCCTGTTCTCTCTCTGCCCTGCTTTGGTTCCACTGGCAACGCTCGCGAGACTCACCGAGAGTTCGAGAAGAGCAAGAGGGAGGGAGGAAGTGGAGAAAAGAGAGAGGAGGGGTGAGACGTTCTATGCCTCTCGCGGGAGTAGTCCAAGAGTGTCACCGGTCAAATCTCCGCGCCGCGACCCAAAAGGGGAAAGGGGCACGGGTAAAGAAGTCTCGCGAGGCTTGAGGTGCTCTCGCACCTCTCGTCCCCCCCCCCCCCCCCCAGCTCTTTGGCGCTGGACAGCCAGGCCCCCACTCCGCGATGGGGGGTGGATCCGGCCGCCTCCTCTCGCTGCTGTCTCTGCACGGTTCTGCCGTCACCTGCTGAGGGGACCTAGACCGGCTTTGCGGCCCGATAGGGAGGAGTGGAGCCCGGCCCTCCGGGGGCAGCCGGGGCCCCGCCGGCAGAACCCACCCACAGCCCGACCCGGAGGCGGAGGCGGCGGTGGCTGTGGCTGTGGCTGAGGGGGAGACGAGAGTAAGTACCGGCCCCGGGGGAAGGGAGAAAGGGACTACAGCCTGTCGGAAACCTGGCTGGCTCCAAGCGGGCGGGACGGCCCTTCGCCGGTTTGGGTTTGGGGGAGAAGACTGACTAATCATCGCCTCATTCCTCCTGCCGGGCCTTCTCTCCTCCCCGGGGCCGGGTCCGAGTCGCTCGTGGGCCGAGGGGAGGGCAGGGGAGAAGAGAGGCCCGGGTGTCCCCACCTTGGCCTCCTGTCCGTCCTTACTCAGGCTCCCCCCGGGAGACGTGTGTGCGAAGCAGATGAAAGATATAGGGGGAAAAAAGAAAAAGGTATAATGAACGTAGAACGAGAAACCCGGACATTATTAAAGTCGGCGTACGCAAAGTCAGGGTGGGCCTGAGTGGCCCAAAGTAAGCTTGATCCAGCTGGCTCGAAGTAGGTGCTTTAGTGGCTTGTTGACTTTGATGACAGATAAATATTGTCGCTGGTCAGCTTCACTTTTCTTTCCCTATCCCTAGCACAGTGCCTGGCACATCATAGGAGCTTCATAAATGGCATGCTGACTTGACTGATACAAGATAAGTACTATCCCTGGTCATCTTCTGTTTTCTTCCACACTGGCCCATAGTAGGGTGCTTCATACAAGAGAGATGTTACAGGTCAGCTTTTCTTCCCTGTCAATCAGTAGCACTGTGCCTAGTAGACACTTTATAAATGACTTGCTAACTTGTCAACTTTTGATACAAGATAAATATTGTCACTGGTCCACTTTGCTTTTCTCTGTGTATCAGCCTGGCACAGCAAGTCAGTAAACATTTTTGTCTGTGTTAAGCACTGTGGGGTACAAAAAGAGGACAAAGAGGCCTCAAGGAGCTTACAGTCTTGTGGGGGAGATAACATGCAAGCAAATATATACAAAGCAATCCACATACATGATAAATAAGAAATATGCTGGAATTAAAGGGGGTTAGAAAAGGTTTGTTGTACAGAGGGGAATTTTCTTTGACACTTAGAAGAAGCCAGGGAGGCCAGTATTTGGATCAGAGGAAGAAAATCATTCCATGCATAAGGGACAGCCAGTGAGAATGCCAGGAGTCTAGAGATTGGAGTGTCTTGTTCATGAAAGTCCATGCAGGGAAGTAAGGTGTAAGAAGACTGGAAAGGTAGAAAGGGGTTAGGTTTCAAAGGTATATATATACCAGACTGAGCATTTTGTATTTGCTCCTGGAGGCAATGGGAAACCAGTAAGGGGAGTGAGTTTATTGAGTAAGACATGACCAGGTCTGTGTTTTAGGAAAACTACATTTTGTGGCTGAATGGGGGGGGGGTGTATTGGAGTGGGGAGAAAGACTTGAGGTCAGCAGACTATTTCAGGCACTTAAAATATTGAATTTAATTTAATTGTAAAGAAGACTGGATTGAGAGTCTGAAGATCTAGGGTCAGTCAAGTCAAGCGTTTATTAAGTGCCTCCTGTTTGGAGTACTTGGAGTACAAAGAAGGGTAATAACCAAGCCATTGCTTTCTAGGAGCTAGAGCTGGTTGGGGAAACTTTTGGCCTCAAAGCTGCATGTAGCCTTCTAGGTCCTCAGGTCAGGTACAGCCTTTTGACCAAGTTCAAGTTTTAGAGAACAAATCCTTTTATTAAGGGAATTAATCTATGAACTTTGGAATCAGTCAAAAGGCTGCACTTGAGACCTAGAGGGCCACATGTGGCTTCGGGGCCACAGGTTCCCCCACTCCTGAGCTAGAGTCTTAACTGGGAAGACAATATGCAAACAATTCTGCACAAATAATATATATATATATACAGAATAAATTGGTGCTTTTCTCAGAGGGAAGGCACAAAGACTGGGAAAGGCTTTTCACAGAAGGAGGTATTTTAACTAAGACTTGGAAGAAGCCAGGAAGCTGAGATGAGGGAAAACATACTAAGCAAAGGGGATAGCCATACTCAGAATGGGAGAGGGAGTTTCTTATATCAGGAGCATCAAAGAGGATAATGTCATTGGATCAGAGATAGTATGGAGAGAAGCATAAATTTTAGACTGGAAAGCTAGGAAGAGGCCAAGCTATGAAGAGCTTTAAAAGCCAAATTCAAACCTCTTTGTTCCTTACTATTTCTGTTGACTTTGAGAAAGTAACTTAACCTCTCCAGACCTGGTTTCTTCATATATAAAATGAGAGGCTAAACTATATGGTCTCTAAGATCCTATATGGTAACTATTCACATTTATGTAGCAGTTTAATCACTTTACTACAACAGCTTTATGAAGTGGGCACTTGCAAGTTAATATCTTCATTTTATAAATGAGAAAACAGTGATCTGAGCAGTTACATCCCTTGCACAGTCACACATCTAGTAAGTAGCTAGAATTTGAACCTTATGTCTTTTGACTCTAGACCCAGCACCTTTTCCACTATACCACCACATAAAGTCATAGTATTAAGCTATGGGCATTTCACTGTAAAAATGAATGTGGCACTCTCCATCATTATCTTTAAGAGAGAGGAATAAGAATCACATAGATGAAAGAGGGTAGGGGATAGGAACCCCTTAGAATTCAATAGGATTTAGGATAAGAAAGAAACCTAGAGATCTTGTAATACAAATTATTCATTTTACAGCTGAAAAAGTCCCAGAAAGATCATAGGATCAGTTCACACATCATAGACACAGAACTGTAGTCCTCCTGCAGATAATCAGATGTTGGTGGCAAATTGTTCTGACATTTCTCCTATCCCCAGCAAGCATGCTAAATCGGCCATTAGCTTTCTCTTTCCTAGGCCTTTGTGCACAGTGGAAGTTCAGTGTTTTAAGTTCATTGAACAAACATTTATTAAGGGCCTGCCATTTGCAAGTTACTGTGCTAGATGTTGAGGAACATAAAAAGATAAATAAGAAGGGCACAGATCTCAAGAAATTTATGATTTCTAATGTTTTTAGAGAACTTTTTAATAACCATACTGAAGTTTTAAATCAAACTAAGTAGTAGATGATACATTACTTCTAAACTTAGATCAATATTCACTAGGTTTCTCTCTAATAGACAGTGAACTGAATAAAGAAAAAAGTAACTGGATTTCTTTTTAAATTCTTCTTAATCAAATAAGAAAACTGAGCAGCTGGCAGCTACTATTGAGGGTGGGTGTTGTGTTCTCTTTTACCAGAAACAGAATGTACTGAAGCCTCTGCCAAAAGTGTCATCGTGCATGTTATAGCATTAGGCTATAAGGTAGATGAGAGGCAGTGTAGCTAATGCAAAAAACAACTTTATCTTTTAAAAAAAAATTGTAATTCATACTTATGAGGGAGAAGTCTAAAGGTGGATCCCAGCTAATTAGTTGCTTAAGATAAATTGAAATAATTATAACACAAACTTTTATAAATTGGAGGACAAATAGAGGCTTGAGCCTTTGTGAAAGAATTTCCCCTTTGCTCCCCTCTGCCCCCAATGGTTTGTTATGAAATAGCATTTTATTGTTTAGTTTTAAACAAGGCAAATGTATTTTTTTTTTTTGAAGAAGCAAGGGGGGGGGGGGCGGCTAGGTGGCGCAGTGAATAGAGCACCGGCCCTGGAGTCAGGAGTACCTGAGTTCAAATCCGGCCTCAGACACTTAACACAAAAAAACTAGCCGTGTGACCTCGGGCAAGTCACTTAACCCCAACTGCCCTCCAAAAAAAAAAAGGCAAAAAAAAAGAAGAAGAAGAAGCAATGTGAAGGTGAAACCAGAGGCTTTAGAGTCTGAAAGGCCCTGCTTTCTGACACATATTAGTTACTGTGTCTTCTTTTAAGTCACTTAACTTCTCAATACCCAGGTAACTCTGTAAGACTATACATTTAAGGCTAGTTACTGATTTGCTTTGGTGGAAGGAGTAACTTATATTAATGAAATAAAAGGTCTGGGCCAATAAAAAACAACATATAGTATTTTTATGTTTTGCGGTTTCAGTTACAGGAAATGAATATGCAAATGGTAATGTTCTCTGTACCTCTCTAAGCATTTTTTTTTCTGGAACATTAAATTAGTCCAGTACAGTTATTAGATACTCTAGTTCTCTTCCCTAAATAAGTGGGTTTTTAAACTTTTTTATTATGTAATATAGTACAACAAATTCCCTCATTTCTGTGTTAGCATTTATTACTATATAAACTTCAAAAGAAGAGATCCAGAATTTTATTCTGGGTTTTGATTGTGATATTTTAGTCATAAACTTTGAAGGGGGAACTCATTAGACTGGCAAGATAATGGTGTTTAAAATAATTACCAACAAATTTAAGTGGATTATATACTTAAACATACTGGTATTAGCTTGAAAAACTACTGAATTTGCCTTTTTTTATTAAAATTGTCTCTTTTATTCAATCAACAAGCACTTCAGTGTAGAAATAAATTTAAAAGATTGTATACAAAATTATGAACTTCTGTTATATAATTTATTTTAGGAAGATATTAAATTTAGCATCCCCTTTTCCTTTTGTTCACTTCCCTACTATACCTCTTGTTTTCTTTGGGTGCATTAAGGATATGGTTCATCAAATGAGATAATATTCATAAAACTCTTTGCCAACCTTAAAGCTGCTGTATACATGTCAGATATTAGTATAGAGTTTTGTTTTTGTTCTTTACTAAAAAAAAAAACTTTGGGGCAAATATCTTAGGGAAAGGGGGTCTTAAAATTTTACTTTGCATTTTGGCTCTTTGGCAGAGCTAACCTAATCTAATACAGTGGTTAAAGGACTGAATTAGTAAATCCCTATTTAGAAAATACAGGCAGGTAGGTGACACAATGGATAGAGTGCCTGGCATGGAGTCAGGAAGACTCATCTCCCTGACTTCAAATCCAGCAGGGCACATAATTCAACCCTGTTGTCTTAGTTTCCTTATATGTAAAAAGAGCTGGAGAAGGAAATGGTAAACTATTCTGAGTATCTTTGCTGCTAAAAGAAAAAACAAAAAAACAAAACCCAAATGGGGTTACAAAGAGTCTTGACACAACTGCAATTGACTATTCTTGCTCTTGGGGTTTGAGTTTTTGTAGGGTGTACTAAGGATGCTATTAAAATTAGGCAAATAGGTCATTCTCAGAGGTCTCCAAGTAGTTAAGCACTTGACTTGAAATGTTTTCCTTTTTTTTGTTCTAAAACTGCCCATCTCAAGTCAGTTTTAGAAATTATAGTGTATTGTGATTTTTTAAAATTATTGTTATATTCCTTATGATCCACAGTTCATTTCAGTGTTTGCATATTATTTTTTATCAAATACATTTTATTACTCACAGCACTCAGCATAATATTGGCCACCAAAGTGTATTTATGATGACTATTGGTTCATTAATTTAAGCTACAATAAATCTATCCAAAGTCCATTCATTGAAGAAATATCTATTAAACAGCTACTATGTGCATGGTACTGCTAGGTTCCTTATGGGCTGCAAGAGTAAATAAACCATATTCCTTGTCCTTGAGTTTAGAGGCTGGATTGAAAAATAACACAAGTGTAATATGGGCGAGATATAATAAGTGGTAAAAAAAAATAGTATCCATTTGACATCTGAAATAAGTGCAAAGATCCTATTGGGGGGGAAGCATTTGCAACAGTTAGATCACATTTGAATTTGCAATTGTATCCAATTAAAACACAATTTTATATCGCTTCATTTGTCATTCTTTACAATATAGTGGAGCTATGTTACTCCTAATCTTTTTTTATGCTGTTGATTTTTCATTCATAATATATTCATCAAATTAGTACTGTGTATAAAGTACTTTAAAGTTTGCGAAGTTCTTTACATATGTAGTAGGAGCAGTGTCTATGGGAGGCCCCTACCACATGGGCTGGGCTGGTCTACTTCTTTTCCTTAAAAGTCATTGAAAAAATTACTCAACAACTTAATTGCCTCAGAGAACTAAAGACTGGCCAGTGAAGTCACTTCCTAGTCACCCAAGCACAAAAAGCTATAGTGAGTTCAATTATCTAAATGCAAATGACTTTCAAATTTATACATCCAGTCCTAAACTCTATTTTGAACTTCAGTTTCATATTACTAACTGCAGAAATGGCTCTCCCTACATACTGTATAGGCATCTCAAATTCAGCAAATCCAAAATAGAACGTCTGATTTTCCCCCAAACCCATCCCTCCTCCACACTTTGCTATTTCTGTTGAGGCCACTGTCACCTTCAGCCACCCATCTTCTCCATGCCCCAGATTCATTTGGTTTCCATTCTAGATTTTGCCTCCACAAGGTCTCTCCCCACTCATCTCTCTGTTCATAGAGGTACCCACTACCCTGAATCAGACTTAGAATTCTTTGTCAGGATTACTGTAGTAGCTTCCTAATTGATCCTCCCTTCTTCCATTTTTCCTTTGGTCTAATATATCCTATGCATAGCTATGAAAATAATCTACCTAAGACCACGGGTCTTTCCTGCTTATATCTTAAGTAGCTCCCTAATCCTTTCATAAGATACTACAAACTCCTCGGATTATCATTTAAAGTTCTTGACAATCTTGAGGTACAATTCTTGGCATACCTTTTTATTAAATGTATTTCATGTCATTCCCTTTCATTTGAAAAAACCTGATCTTCTGTTTCCTCAATTTAGCATTCCATATCTCATCTCTGCTTTTACACAAACTATTCTTCAAGACTGAGATGTACTCTACTAACCTGTGCCTTTTAGAATCTTTAATTCACTTCTTTATCTAGTGCTACTTCCTTCTTGAAGTATTTCTTGATTATCTCCCTCCCCCATTATTTGTGCTATCCTTCCTACTCAAATTACCTTTTAATTTACTTATCTGTGTAAATGTTGTAATCTCATCCAGCGGTCTCCTCCCCCTCCCAGTTAAGCCTTAGTAGACCTAGAAGCTTTCTTGGGTATTTCCAGAAGCATAATGCCTTGTATATAAAGTATTCAAGAAATATTTGAACTATAAACTAGCCTATAGATAAATCTAAGGAAAGACAACATACATTTAAGTGCTAAAATTGTATTGTTTCTGATCGTTCATTTTTACTTTTTTATGTTTCTCTTTACTCCTGTGCTTACTCTTCAAAGTTTCTACATGTACATGTATACATATATGTGTCTGTATATTCAGTTGTGCAGTACAGTATGTATATATACATATACATATAAATTTATATGTGCATATACACATATACTGCACAGTTGAACTGAACTTCATTTATGTGAAACTGAGACAGAATAGGATCTAATTTAGCTAGTGAGTCCAAATCTGAACTCAGATTTTTGTTACTGCCAGTCTAGCACTTTTATCCAGGATATTGTCCTACCTAGCTGCCTTCAACTGTTAATCCAATGGCATTTTCACAGTTCTCGCTCTTCATGGCTTCTTTGCACCCTTAAGCATTATCCACTGTAATGGACTGGGAAGCTTAGAATATGATATTCTAGAAGGCAAAGTATGTAAAGTGGTGGCTAGTAAAATGTGTGTGATTCTGACTGACTCTTCAGCACTTGAATTCTTTCTTTCTAGCTGTGTGCAGCATTTTTCCACTGACCTGGAAGATTTGGATTTTTACTAAAATGTTTGTGTGAGTTCAGTTTCTACTTTGCCCTCTGATTCTAAGTGATCTACATAAGTTTTTTTTTAATATCTTGAAATATATATATATATATATATATAGGCTCTTTTTTTAGTCATGACTTTTAGTCCATTGATTCTTAAATTAGCTCTCCTTGATTTGTTTTTTGTCTTTTGACTTTATTTTAATATTTCTTGTCTCATGGAGGTCATTAGCTTTTATTTGGTCTATTCTGTTTTCAGGGAGTATGTTGCTTGGGCAAAGTTTTATAGCTTTTCTGTCAAACTGTTTATTTCTCTTCCAATCCTGTCTTCCATACAAAGAAAAAAGTTGTCTCTTCCATATCTTTTCCAGTTTTTTCCTCTAATGTTTTAAAATTATTTACAAAATATTTTCAGATTATTTTTACAAAATATTTTCAAATTATTATTATTTATTATATGCTGAATGAAACTCTTGTTTCATTTCTTCTAGGAATTCTGGTTGAATTTGTGCCCAAGCTATGTTTTTCTTTGAGGTTTTGCTTATCGCTATTTGTCTTCTGGGTTCATGTCTTGAGTATCCCTGTCACGTGCTTATTCTTTCAGCCTACTTCCTGTCTAGATAAAATGTTAGGCCTAGGCTCTGCACACTTCTAGAGGAAATACCTAGACTGATCCTGCTGCCTTCTTTCTTTGAATATAAGTGTTATGTTATTCCAGGATCTGAGGGACAATTTAAGCTAGTGATCAACAAGCATTTAGTGCTCCCAGAGTGGTCCAATCCAGGAAAAAGACTGATTGTTGCCCCCATGTCTGAGCAATAAGCCTGTGGGCATGTCCACTTTATTGTTTTAATAGACTGCTGTTCCACTCAGCCACTATTCATTAGCTGGAAAGCTCAGTGCTGGTTCAGCGAAAGAACAGTCAGCTTCCCTTTGGTCTGAGATTTCTTCCCTGGTTATTCCTCTGACTAGGTTAGAAGCTGGATCTCAGATCCCACTTCACTCCTACTGCCTGAGCCACATAGATGCTGCTTGCTTTTGAATTTGTAACTTGATAGGTATACAACCAAAGCCAGGAAAAACTCCTCACCCTGGAATGCAATAAGTCTCCTTAGTCTACCCCAGTCTGTGACCAAGAACTGAGCAATGGTCAGCAGTGTGGTCAGTTGGCACCTGTTTGTCAATCCTATACAATTTTAGGCCCTTTTATGCTACATCTGGGTCCTCTTATTACCCTGGTACACAGCCTGTCCCTGTGTTGGAATGCTCAGTTAGCTCTGGTCACCACTGCCCACAGACTTCTTTGTTTCTTTATTCTGTTGTGGGATGGAAAAATAACTCCCTGTAATTCTTGCCTCACTGGAATTCTTAGGTTTCATGATCAGGATTCAGTTTGGTGTGTTTTCTAGTTTTCTTTGAAGGAGTTTTTTTGAGGGGGAGCTTGCTGTGTCATTCTTCTTCCTACTCTGTCATCTTGGCTCTGCCTCCCCCCAACTCCACTTTGACCATCCTGTGACCCTCTGCCAAGCCATAGCTCTACCACCTCCCCCAGGGTTCTGCTCTTGACTTTTTTCATTAAAGAATTTTAGGGTAAGGTAGGCCTGTATGGAGACAGAAACCCAGGAGGAATGAATAGTTGATGGTGCAGGGGAGTTTTGAGTTAAAAAAAAAAAAAGAGGAAAAGAGGGAAGCTGACAAATGATTACTTCTGATTCTTTGCTGAGGGGGAGTGGAGAGAAGGCAGTGTGGTAGTTTTGAGAAGGCTGGAAGCAATTACTGCAGAGAATGTGATAGTAAGATCAGAGTAGAATAAAAGCATGACAGTATGATTAGGTAAGGTATATTCATATTGAACCCATTTGGCAGAATTTCATGGCTTCTTGCCTCAGGTTTTTTTTGTACAGGTGAGTTATCAGCAGAGCAGGTAGATGCTGGAAATAACCCATAGTTAGAATTACCATATGTTGTTTTAGTATGAGTCAGTGGTCATAATTTGGTCCTACATATTACTGCACATAATTTTTTTCTTAATCCTTCATTTTATAAACCATGTGTAGTGGTTTTTATATTTTTGTAGAGGAAACCTAAAGACATGGTTAAAATAGAATAACAAAGATAACATGTATCACACAGAGATGCCCTTTTTCTAGAGAATGAACCATGCTGATACAGTGTTGTTTTAGGGCTTATAACTAAATGCCAACAAAAAAATGGAAATAAATTTGATGTTACTATATGCAAGGTAATATAGCAACAATAGAACAGAGGCTTGGTTTTACTGGCTTTTATTTCCAATTCTGTAGAAATGAGCTGCACAATTGAAAAAGCTCTTGCAGATGCTAAAGCACTTGTTGAACGATTAAGAGACCACGACAATGCAGCAGAATCTCTGATTGAACAAACCACGGCTCTCAACAAGCGAGTAGAAGCAATGAAACAGGTTCGTATTTCTATTTTTTACTTTGTTATAAAGGCAGACATTCATTTATTTTAGATGTATCTTGATCTGCATTGGTGTTTAGTTAGTACCTTTTTGCATTTGTAATTCTCTAGATGTAGGAGAGGACAAACTATTGCTACAGGCCATATCCAGGGCCTGTGAACTAAGAATGGCTTTTATGTTTTTAAGCACAATAAAACTATTTAAAAATCATTTTTAACAGTCCTGGAACTTAAAAGTAATTTGACATTTTAAATTGAGATCTTAACTTTAAACATTGGTATACGTAGCTTATTACATTTAATGTTTATGCTCAGTTTTAATATCTTTTGGTACAGATAGTCTGATCTTTTTTTTCTTATAATTTGGTTTCATATAATTTTTCTGCCAAATGCAGTTTGGTGAGTGACCTTCAAAGCTGTCTAGTCCAAACCTTCCATTTTACAGAAGAGGAAACTGAAATTTAGCAAGGTTAAGTGACTGCCCTTCCCGAAGTTTACACAGGCAGTCAGCTTCAGGTGCAGCATGTAAACTGAAATTCTCTGCTTCCAGAATCTTTCTACTTAGCCTCCTATTATAACCCCAATGCTTTTATAATTTGAAGAGGTAATACATTTTGTCCCTGCTGACATACTTGTATAAAGTATAAGAAATTGATATTGCCCATGCCTGAGTGACTAGATAATTCTTTTTAATAATAGTTTTGCATAGTAATGCATTTCTATAATCAACAAAAAATGCACTTTGGGGGGGGCTGGGTGGCACAGTGAATAGAGCACCAGCCCCTGGAGTCAGGAGGATCTGAGTTTAAATCCAGCCTCAGACACCGCACAAAAACTAGCCATGTAACCTTGCGCAAAACACTTAACCCCAATTGCCCTCCAAAAAGAAAAAAAAAATGCACTGTTAGAAGTACTTTTATAATTTTTCATTGTGGCAGTCTTTTCTAAATAGGATATTTACAATTAATAATATGCCAGAGGTATAGTATTTCCAGTGCTAGAAAGTTATTCAAGTACTCTAAGTACATACCCCAGGTATGTACATATTTTAAACTAACATGTTTCCTAATAATAATTTTTTTGTCCTGGTAGAAGTTCTTCACCTTCTGTTTCCATATAGATAAGAAGCAGTCTTCTTACAGCAGGCTCATTTGTAAATTACAAGGAATATATTTTCCCGTGGAAACATTGTAATTAAGTTTCCAGGCCAATCCATATAAATTTGCTTAACATCTATAGTACCGATAATCCCTAGTACTATACTGAATCTGAATACTATATATGTATAACTGGGAAAAGGCATATGGAGTTCCATGCTCAGATACCACAGACATATCTTCCCCGTGTAAACACACGCTCCCCCCCTGCTCGTGTGTTTGGCAGTTTGAGGGGGGAAGGAGCCCCAGTAAGACTTGAGGATATGGTTGATAATGGGGTGGTTTACCCTAGCCTATTTAGCTCCTCAGCTCTGAAACTTCAAAATATAGGGCAGTGCCTTTTTATGTCTTTTCCTCTGAGTGCCTTTGGGTGTTTAATGCACTTTGAGTATTTTTAATTGTAAGCAAATTCAATTCACAGAATTCCAAAGTTACCGAAATTTTTTCTTTTTTTAAATTTTCTATTCTAAACTTTCTTTCTCTACCCCTTGCCCATTGAGAAGGCAAGAAGATGTTTTTGTTGTGGTTTAGCTGTGTCTACTTGATGACCCCTTTTTGGGGTTTTCTTGGCAAAAATATTTGGTGTGCCATTTCCTTCTTCAGCTAATTTTACAGATGAGGAAATTGAGGCAAATAGGGTTAAGTGACTTGTCCAGAGTTGCACGGCTAGTAAATGTCTGAAACCAGATTTCAACTCAGGTTTTCCTGACTTCAGGCCCAGCACTCTGTCTGCTACTGCCCCATCTAACTGCCCTCATGATACCAGTTAAAACATATGAAGTAACTAAAAACATATTTCTGTACATTAGCCATACTTGGGGATGGGGAAGAGATTGGAATTAAAACAAGAAAAATTTTAAAAGAGTAAAAAATATGTTTCAGTATACACTCTGAAGCTATCAGTTCTCTTTTTGTTAAGTGGATAGTGTATTTCATCATGAATTCTGGAATTGTCATGGATCATTGCATTGCTCAGAGTTGCTAAGTCCTTCATAGTTGATTGTCTTCATGATCTTACTCTTTCTCCTGTTTTCTCCTACTTTTTCTCCTGGTTCTACTCACTTCATTCTGCATTAGTTCATATAAGTCTTCTCAGGTTTTTCTGAAACTATCCCCTTTTCTTAACGACACAATAATATTCCATTATATCTACATACTTTAATTTGTTCTGCCATCCACCAGTTGATGCACATCCCCTCAGTTTCCTAGTCTTTGCCATCACAAAAAGAGCAACTTTAATATTTTCATGCATGTGAATCCTTTTCCTTTTTTTTTTTATCTTTTTCTGGTATAGACCTAGTAGCACTATTGCTGGGTCAATGGATATGCATGGTTTTATACCCCTTGGGCATAGTTCCAGATTCATATGACTATTAATAGCTTTAATGTCTTCTCTGAAAACTGCCTTCATGGTTCTTATTCTTATAAATTTGACTCACTTCCCTGGTTATAGAATTTTAAAAGGAAAAGATCCTTGTTTTATATGTCAAGCTTTCAGCATTGAGATTTTCAAATTTTAATATCATATGAAGTCAAATTATATACTGCTAAAGTATAATTTTGCAGCCCAGCTCCACTAACAACAAATTCCCAAATCAGATTTCCAGGAGTAGTTTCTTGAGAATTGGGATCATTAGGCTAGGAAATTTTTCCTCTTTCCCCAGTGATAAAGGGAAATCACAGCAGTAATAGACTCAAGTGCTGCAAATACACAAGTAGTCAACTATAATTCCCAGTATACTTTGGGGATAGGTCAAAAGTTTTCATTTCAAGGCTGTTGGGCCTGTTTTCTTCAGGAATGCCACTCTTTTCTTAATGTAAGTCAATAATAAAATATAACTTACTTTTTGGAAATTTACTATATAGCAAACTTTTCAAGAATAGATAAAGATTATTATGCAATATATAAATGTCTAACAAACAAATTAGTGGAACAGACTAACATTTATATTTTGTTACTGTAATTATCTGAAACAGTTAACATATCTCCCTGTTTACTAGTGATGTAAGTTCTTTTTTAAATTTACTTTAATTTTTTGCTTTTTGAAGGGGGGAAGGCAGGGAAGTTGGGGTTAAGTGACTTGCCTAGGGTCACATGGCTAGTAAGTGTTACATGTCTAAGGTTGGATTTGAACTCAGGTCCTCCTGACTCCAGGACCAGTGCTCTATTCACTGCACCACCTAACTTCCCCTAGTGATATATGTTCTGTAATGTAAACAGTTCAAAGAACTGAATATAAAAATGACTGATTCATTTTTAAAATTCATAATAAAAAATTACATAAAAAAAGAACTGAGAATATTTTGTCTCATTTGCATGTATTATAGGAATTTTCCCAAAGAGGCTCTGTGCCATTAAAGATGATGAGTTTAGTTTTAGACATGTTAAGGGTAAGGTGCTAAAATCTAGTTGAAAATGCATAACTGGAACAGTGGGGAAATATTAGAGATGGAGATTTGGGAGCTATTGCATAGAGATCATATTTTAAGCCATTAAAGTAAGGCACTTGTATCCATAGTGGATACAAGGCTAGCATTAACCCCTGAAAGACCTGACTTCTATCGATTGTTGCTTTCAGCATATGTTAACCATGTAACCATGGGCAAGGAAATTAACTTCTCAGTACACCAGGCAGTTTTCTGCAAGTTATGGACAAATTGCTAAATTATATCCGTGGAAAGAAGGAAAATTCCAGCAGGAGTTCCCCTATGCCAATAAAATCACAGCTCATGACCTCATCATTTATTGATTTGTAAGAAATAGTAACTGATATGAAAAAAATTATGTTCCAGTTTTTTTTTAGTAAAATGAATATTTCTTTTATGAAATTATTTTTCTTCTTTAATCTTTACAATTAGTATCAAGAAGAAATTCAGGAACTTAATGAGGTTGCAAGACACCGACCACGATCTACATTAGTTATGGGAATTCAGCAAGAAAACAGACAAATCAGAGAATTGCAGCAAGAAAATAAAGGTAAGTTAAAATACTTCTATAATTATGATGAATTGAGTAAAACCTCTTCAGTGGCTGTGAAACTAAATTATTTTCTGAATTTAAAATAAATCAGTAAATTTGTGTAGTGATTTATTATAAGCAGATGTCGATATAGCTAATTGAACTTGCTTTGCAGTTATTCACTTTTAAAGAAATCGATTTCAGTACATTAAATATCATGATATTTTTGTCACTTTTAAGTCTGCATCAGGATCCTTTCTCTACTTGTTACCATTCATTTCCCCCTTATGGTCATACAGTAGAATATATTCTGATTTTCTGGTTCTGCTTTAATTGCTTTGCATTATTTTACAGTATCAGAATTTTAGAGTTAGAAGGTAATTCACTGGCCATATAGTCCAGTCCATTGCCTGAATAAGAATCTCATCTGTACACTTCCTCTCCTGTCACTCATTTTTTTTCTTACACTCACTCCTCCCCTTGAGAAGGCAAGAATTAAAATACCCATTTTGTATATATGAAGTCATACAAAATGTATTTCCACATTATTCATGTTCTGAAAGAGAAAAGGCAAAAAGAAAAAATATGCTTCGATCTGCACTCTGAGTTGATAATTTCTCTATCTGGAATAGATCGCATTTTTCATCAAGAGTTCTTTGAAATTGTGGTGAATCATTGATTATCTTTACAATCTTACTGTTTCTGTATAAATTTTTCTCCTCATTCTGGTCATTTCACTTTGCATCAGTTCATACAGGTTTTTCTGAAACCATCTGCTTCACTATTTCTTATAGCACAAAAGTATTCCATTACCTTCATATACCATAATTTGTTCAGTCATTCTCATTCACTTTTCAATCCCTTGCAGTTGCATCACTTAGCTGAAACTGTTCTCCCCTAAGTTAACAGTTATCTTGTAATTGCGAAATGTGATAGCTTTTTCTCAGTCCTCATCCTTCAACTCTGTAATATTTGACACTTCACCAGCTTCTTCTTTTTGGTGGTCTTTCCTCTCCCATCTCCTTCCAAATTTCTCTGTTTCTATTAAGGAAACCACTGTTCTTCCAGGCACTCAGATTCACAACCCCAGAATCATCCTGTACTCCTCATTCTCCTTCTCCACACATATCCATTTACCTCCACAATATCACTTGCATCTACTTATGAAGCCATTACCATAGTTTAGGCCTTCATCAGCTCTTCCCTAGACTATTAATAAGCCTCCTAATTGATATCCCTGCCTCAGGTTTCTTCCGCTCTCCAGGCTTTCACATTTATGCCAAAGGGATATTGCTGAAGCACACTTCTGAGTAGATCACTCTCATACTTATATTACAGGTGAGTCCAACAGTGGATTGGATGGGGATTAAGAGCCTGGTGCCAGATGCAAAAGAGATTGCAGGATAGAAGAGTCAGAGATGACTCCAAAGCTCTTAGGCTGAGATGATGAAATTTCCCTTAAAAGAGAATTTATAGAGGGGTCATTTTGGGGTGGGGGGGAGATGATGAGTTTGGTTTTAGAAATGTTAACATCTGGTTGAAAATACAAACTGGAACTCTGGAGAAATATTGGAGGTGGAGATAGAGATTTGGGAGCTTTTGCATAGAGGTCATATTTGAAGCCATGAGATCACTTAGGCATGGTATATAGAGAAACTAGTATAGGGCCCTGGAAAGAATCCTAGAGAACATCTATACTTGACAGGTGAGAAAAGAATATAAAACCAGCAAAGCATAAGTCAGAAAGGCAGAAGGAAAATTATAAAAGTTCCTTGTTATAGAAACCCAAGGGAAAATGCATCAGGTGCCTTTGAGAGGTCAAGGAGAATAAAAGCAGCATGACAGCCTCATTTGAGAAATAGTTAAAGGACATTAACAGGCAGTTATCATGAAGAAATTACAAGAAATTTATTATAAAGCTATATATAGTTATGAAAAAGTACTGTCACTATTGATTAGAGGAATGCAAATTAAAACAACTCTGAAGTATCATCTCATACCTATCAGATTGGCTAATATGAAAGAAAAGGAAAATGATAGATGTTGGAGAAGATGTGGGAAAATTAGAACACTAATGCATTGGTTGGTGGAGTTGTGAACTGATCCAGCCGTTCCGTAAAACAATTTGAAACTGTGCCCAAAGGGCTGCAAAACTGTGCATACCTTTTGATACAACAATACTACTACTAGTTCTGTATTCCAAAGATCATAAAAAGTGGAACAAGATCCACATGTACAAAGATCCACATATTTATAGTGGCTCTTTTTGTGGTGGCATGAAATTGGAAATTGAGGGAATGGCTGAACAAGTTGTAGTGTATAAATGTAATAGAATACTGTTGTGCTCTGAGAAATTATGAGCAAGCAGATTTCAGGAAAACCTGGAACGACTTACATGAAATGATGCTGAGTGAAGTGAGCAGAACCAGGAAAAGATTGTACACAATAACAGTAACATTGTGGGATGATCAACTATGGTTTACTTAGTTATTCTCAGCAATACAATGATCTAAGACAAATCTAAAAGACTCATGATGGAAAAGGCTATTCACATCCAGAGAAAGAACTGTGGAGTCTGAATGCAAATTGAAGCAGACCATTTTCACTTTTTGGGTTTTGGAGGTTTTTTTTGTCATCATTTTTCCATTTTGTTCTGATTTTTCTTTCACAAAGTGACTAAGGTGGAAATATGTTTAATGTGAATGTACATGTACAACCTATATCAGATTGCTTGCCATCTTGGCGGGAGGGGAGTAAAAAGGGGAGCACACATGAGCACTTTATTTGGGAGTCAGATGACATACTGTTTACTACTTATGTGACCAAATCACTGAATTCCTTAGTTTCTTCATCTAAAAAATAAGGGTTTCTGGTACATGACTTTCAAGGTACCTCCCAATTCTAAATCTTGTGAAACCATCAACCTTGTTGATGGAGTCATGAAATCCAGGTGTTCTGGATAGCAGTATGAAAATAGTCATAGCCTTCTTTGTGGTAACAACTGGAAAAAAAAGGTGTCATGTCCATCCATTAAGAAAGGACTGAAAAAAAACTGGTGAATAAGTATCCTGGAACATTATTATGCAGTAAGAAATGATCAGTGAGGAACTCAGAGACGCATGAAATTTGAATGAATGCAAAGTGAAGTGATCAATTAATAAAAAAAAAGCATTTCCTTTTTTGTTATGTTTTCTATTTTTTAAATTGATTATTTTATTTATTTTCTTGTTTACATCATTCATTTCCACAAGATTTTGAGTTACAAATTTTCTCCCTGTCTTTTCCCTACCCCCAACTCCAAAACAGTGATCCCACTGTAAAGCCCCTCCCCCAATCTGCCCTCTTTTATGTCCTCTAACTTTCTGGTAGGGCAGGGTGGGTCTCCCTACCCCAGTGCCAATATATCTTAATTCCCAGTTGCATGTAGTTAATAATAATTATTATTATTATTATTATATATTTTTAACATTTGATTGTAGAACTTTAAATTCTATATTCTTTCGGTTCTTCCCTTGTCACTCATTCCCACTGGAAGGACAAGCAATTCAATACAGGCTGTACATGTGTAATTACCCAGGACATCTCCACAGTGGACATATTGTCAGAGGCTAATTAGATGTCCCTCCTTCCTATCTCGCCCACCCCTCCTTGTTCTGTTCTCTACCCTGTCCCTATCCCTTTACTGAAGTATATGCTTCCAGCAATCCTCCCCTCCCCCATCCCCCGACCCTGCTTTCCCTCTGTCATCCCATCTCTCATCCCCATTCACCGTACTCCCCTGTGTGGCATGATACCCAATTTAGAGTTTATGTCATTCCTTCTCTAAGCCAAATTCAATGAGAGTAAATGAAAGTAAAGTTGTAACAGTTATCCCTTACCTCTTCTATATGGGATGATTAACCCCATTTTGTCTCTCCCTGTCTCCTCTCATTCTAGTCCTCTCCCACTTCAGAATTTCACCTTCTAAAGTATTCTCCCTCCCTTCGTATTCAATTTATCCTGTACCCTCTATGTACACATACACACATGCTCAGATATTTATTCATACATATATACCCTCCTGTATAGACATATGTGTAGGTATACATATATATAATTTGTATTCCTTTCACCTATCCTCATACTAAGAAAAGTTTCATAAGTTACTATTATCGTTTTTCCATATTGGCATGAAAATAGTTCAATAAGTTCCTTATGATTTCTTTATGATGTTTACCTTCTCATGCTTCTTGTGTTTGAATGTCAAATTTTCTGTTCAGTTCCGGTTTTTTCATCAAGAATGCTTGAAAGTCCTATACCTCATTGAATGACCATATTTTCCCCTAGAACATTATACTCACTTTTGCTGGGTAGGTGATTCTTGGTTTTAATCCTAACTCCCTTGAACTCCGGAATATCTTTCCAGGCTCTTCAATCCCTCAGTGTGGAAGCTGCCAGAACAAAAAGTGTTTCTTAAGTGCTTACTATGTGCTACCCACTGTGATAAGCACTGAGGATACAAATAGAACAAGCTTGATAGTCCCAGCTCTCAAAGAACACATGCTTTTAATTAGAGTAAGCAATATATAAAAAACCGTTCATCTCCAGGGCAGATTGAAAGGCCTGGCAGTATTAAGGATCAGCAGCTGACCAGATGACAGTGTGAGAGATTGGCAGGTCAGATGATAAGTCCTGGAGGACTTTATGAGGCAATGGCAGGGTGAATGATAAGGTGTGCTGGTGGAATAGTCAGCCACTCTCATTTCTTCCAAGCTGTGTGAGCAGGCAGCAGCTCCCCGGGTCTGGGCATCTCAGGTCAGGAAAGGCAGTGTAGAAGGGAGAGGGAAGGGAATTGATGGGGGAGGGAGAATAGTATTCAGTGTCAAGTTACACTGGAAGGACTCTGGGATGGCTAGGGGGCTGGTAGAAGTGGCAAGAAGCAAAGACAAGGAAGAAGAGCAGAAGGACCTAAGAGAATATAGGATTACTACAAGGTAAATTACAAGATTGCCAAAAAAGGGAGTTGAAGCTTAAGTAATTGGGGGAAAAAAAAACAACAGTGAAGTTCCTGGAGAACAGATAAACAAACATCCAGGAGAACTTTGTACAAAATTACTGACACATCCTATGTGTGATGACTGGCTGTGATAGACTGGGCTCCTCAGCAATGCAAGGTTATAAAGCAACTCCAGAAGACTCATGATGGAAAGGATAACTACAGTCTGCAGATTGAAGGAAACTATTTGCTATCTCTCTTTTTTGTTTTGTTTTGTTCACTCTATCAGTTATAATTTTTCTTTACAACTTGACTGAAGTTTAATGTGAGGTATTTGTAGAGCCTGTATTGGTTAGCATGCCACCATGGGGGGTAGGGAGAAAGAATGGTAGGAGGAGAAAATTTGGAACTCAAGGGATTGTGGACAAATAAATTTTTAAAAAATTTAATTTAAAAAACATAAACATCCTTTTCCCTTAAAGACTGAGAGGCAGAGAACTTACAAGACAGAATATTGCATATATTGTCAGATTCAGTTACTGTATTGGATGTTTTTGCTTGTCACAAAGACTTGAAATGACTATAAAGAAAAAAGACATGAGTGAAATTTGCATTTTTGTCAAAGCCATGGAATTTGCCAGCAAGGTCATTAATGACCTTGGAGAAAGCTCTTTTAGTAAAGTGGTGGGGACAGACACAAAATAATACTTTTTTTCTCCTAACCCTAATACCCTGCTGAACTTCTACTTATGCCTATAGATTTATCTTCTAAGCATAATAGACTTCATGGCCAGAGTACTACTCTGTTTTCTACAAATCAACAGAGGCAGCAAAGAAGCAACTCTTCTGCCCAGTACCCTTTTCCTTTTCCTTTCTGTCTGAACAGCAGCTTTACCACAGCCTATTAGTGGTCAGCATCATTGGTGGACCTTACTCCCCCTCTCCCAAAAAACAGTACAAATAGTGATGGGCTCTTTGCTTTGGATTTTATGCAGCTACTGCTTACAACCCAGAACCTCTGTTGTTACATCCCACCACATCAGGCCCAGTGACATTGACCGTCCAGCTTGGACTGAGGATATGTGCTCCTATTGAGAATTTTGAAGCCACTCATGTCATTCATTCATTCATTCACTAAGCATTTTATTAAGTGTCTGCTATGAGCAGGGTACTGTGCTAGGTCCTTAGGGAGATACAAAGATATGATTCCTGCCTTCAGTGAAACATGCATTCTTGTAGGGAGGGGATATTGCACCTGAACAAAGGAGCATAATGCATTGTAAGTACAAAAAAAGTACTATGTGGTCCAAAGAAGGAAAAGACCGGTACTGACTTAGGAGAGGAAAATAATTGGTATTTGAGCTATGCTTTAAAGGATAAGGAGGATTGCACCTGAGAACCATGGCCAGCTTTAGAAAATTATCAGAGTAAAAGCTTGGAGACAAACAAATACCAGGTCCTAATTTTATAGAACCTGAGTTCAAAGAACTCATTAGAGGTAATTAGTCTAATTCCTTACCTAAATCGTGCTTTTAATGGATTGCTTCCATATCTTAGTATTTTAGAATGCTTCTCTTCCTTCTAGACTCAACTTAGTTGCTTTCTTCCCTACATATCCTCCCTGATTTTTTTCAGTTAGAGCTAATTCCTCTATCTCCAGTATCTTAGTACTCTCTGTTTAACCTTCCCCCCCGCCCCCACACTGTTCACTTGTATATAGTCATTTGCATATACTTAATGTCTGCTTTAATTGAATTAAATAAATCTCATTTGCAGGATTTCTATTAAATGATCTCCAAACTCAACTTGAAGACTTCTAGTGTAAGGAATACATCAAGTCAGCCCATGCAGTTTTTTAATGACTCTAGATGTTATGATCTTCCTTTATATTGAACCAGATCTTCTTCCCTTTAGCTTCTACCCATTGGCACTAGTTCTACCCATTCCTGCCAAGAAAAAAAATAAAACTATTTCTAGTATATGATAACCCTTTAAATATTTAAAGACAGGTTGTATTTATCTAAATCTTATCTCCAAGTTAAATCATGATGGAGATTGTAGATAGTCCAGTTGGGGAAGAAATGAAGGATCGGACTGTAGGTGATTTCACAAGCCCAAAACTTGAATTTCAACCAAAGAAAATTATACATTATTAGGAAGTAATAGGGTCAACTATTTGTTGGCCCTGACCAATGATGAGAGAGAGAGAGAAGATAGAGATTAGATAGATAGATAGGGGTGTACGTGTGCGTGTGCATGTGCGTGTGCGTGTGTGTGTGTGTGTATGTGTATCAGTGGAAGCATTTGTGTCCATTGGCACACACCAAGAGGGGCAAGTTGTGCCTCTGCTATAGCACTGCTGGTGTCTTTTAGTGATGTTACACTGGTCTTTGCTGACAGTCAAATTTATGCTACCCATCTGTAAGGGCCCTTAATACCTTCCATTAAAGAGACTTTGCGGGGCGGCTAGGTGGCGCAGTGAATAGAGCACTGGCCCTGAAGTCAGGAGTACCTGAGTTCAAATCCGGCCTCAGACACTTAACACAAAAACTAGCCGTGTGACCTTGGGCAAGTCACTTAACCCCAACTGCCCTCCAAAAAAAAGAAAAAGAGACTTTGCTTAGTAAACGTCTTCCGAGACCTGCAGGGAGAGGATACTTTTCAGCCAGCTCCACCTTCAGTTGATGAATAATCTCTTTTTTTGTTTGAATTTTCATCAAGTTTTAACAAAAGGCATCTTCCTTTTTAGAAAATGATTTGAGTTTTTTGTACCAAAAGAATTAACTTTGCCTTTTTATTCCAAAATTTGAGTAAAATGTATTTTGATTTTTGATAGAATTACGCACATCTCTTGAAGAACACCAGTCTGCTTTAGAACTCATAATGAGCAAGTACAGAGAGCAGATGTTTAGGCTGCTAATGGCCAGCAAAAAGGATGACCCAGGTATTATAATGAAGCTAAAGGAGCAACATTCCAAGGTATTTTTTTCCTTTTTGTCTAAACTTTTAAAAATGAATTGGGGACCTGTGGGTTAACTTAGCATTTTTTTTGTTTCGATAAAAAAAAACACTCATGAATAACCTCACTTAAACATTGTCTTTTCAACTGTGATTTCTTCCATTTCTGTTCTTTATCTCTAAATTTGCAAAGTGTTTCTCATGTTTGATCTCCTGCCTTAAATTCTGATGTTTACTTTTATCTTTTGTATGGTGTGTTAAAACATAGTTACATAGTTAGAGAAGTACAGATAAGTCTTCAAAATTCTGTTTTTCTAAGATTTGAGTACTTAAAGAATATTTTGATCTTCTGCCTTTGTGTATTTCAAAATGACTTCCAGAAAACAAAAATATTGAAAACTTTAGGGAAAAAAAGAAAACATCAAACAACAGACTTACTCAGGTGAATTTTAAACCCTTGAGACTTATCCTGAGATACTTTAAGTAGTGAGGCAACTTATTATTTATCCTAGAGGAACCTAATTTACCTGCTCTCAGAAGTTAACAGTTGAAAATTCAGGAAAAGAATAAAAGGGCTTTTGGTCCAGAATTTCTTTAACAGTAGCTTCATCTAGATCACCAAGGAAAGAAATAGGATTGTCAGTTTACTTTCTGTGAGATGAAAAAGCAAGAAAGGCAGAAATTAGTGTGTGTGTTTAGCCATTCGCTTCTTTAGACATCCATGGTTCTATTGTCTAAGAAAAGATTGGGAAAGTAGACTAACTAATACTAACCTATGTTCTTAGGAGATTGTCATGAATAATCATAATTAATATTCCTCTCTCACAGCTAGACAGATGAACAGCAAGATAAGGAAAAGGGAAGATCTAGAACTGAATAAACGATTTAAAAATATAGAGGTAAAAGACAGTGCCTTTTAGTGGGACCACTAAAGAATATACATATTTCTAAGCATCATATGGCAATTATATAAAAATAAATGATGTATCAGGGCACAAATTGAAAATAAATGTAAAAGTATAGTAGTATTAAATGTCCATTGTGGACCATAATGAAATAAAAAGAAGCATTCACTATATGAAAGACAATGATAATGATAAACAATAGAAATGATAACTACTTGAAAGACAATGATGAGACAACTTACCAAGATTTCTGAGATGAATCTATTCTTAGAAGAAAAATTGTATCCCTAAAAGTATACACTAAGAAAATTTTGCTAATAAACTGAATGTGCAGTTTTAAAGGTTAGAAAACTAACAAGCAAACTTAATATAAGCATATAAAAGAAAATCTTGAAAATTAGAGAAATAATGAATTGGAAACTAAAGAGACTATGGAACTGATGGATCCATTTGAAAAACAATTCATTTAAAAATGTGACTCTTGGGTAAAAATAAACAAACTAGATAAACCTTAAACTAACTTGATTAAACAAAAGAAAGATCAATCAGGTTAACAAAAATGAATGAGTAAAATCACAATGCAGAATAAAAAGTTTACCAAAATTTACTCTACACAGCTAGATGTCAGCAAAACTTTAAATCCTTTGTAATAGAGGATTATCAACATAACTATAAACTAGCCAATAACAGATCATAAGTAGTGATTTTAAGTAATATCATTTCAGAAAAGGAAATTGAACTAGCAGCTATTAAGGAATTCCTGGTCCAGACGGATATACATACAGTTAATTGGATTAAAATGAACCTATCCTGTTCTCAAGAATTGAGAAAGTATTTTTTCTTTTTTTTTTAATTTTTTTATTTTTTGGAGGGCAATTGGGGTTAAGTGACTTGCCCAAGGTCACACAGCTAGTTTTTGGGTAGAGTTTCTGAGGCCGGATTTGAACTCAGGTCCTTCTGACTCCAAGGCTGGTGCTCTATTGACAGCACCACCTAGCCGCCCCGAGAAAGTATTTTACTAAACTCCTTTTTTGCAGAAAAATACAGTCCTGATACTTAAACTTAGTCATTTCTATTAGATTGTGAAAGGAAAAGTCCATGAAAGACAGGGACTTGTCTTTATATCCTTCTTTGTATCCCCAGCACTTAACATAGTGCTTGGCACATAGTAGGTACTTAAGAAGTGTTTGTTGACTGATTATACTTGGAAAAGATAAAAAGAAGAGAGCTATAGACCAATATCACTACTGGATATTTTTTTTAATGTAAATTAAATCCTGGCCAAAGAATTGTTGCAATTTATGTGACAAATTATGTTCATTATGATCAAATGGATTTTTAACATAAAGGCTCTTGTAGCTCAGCATTAGGAAAATTAACAATCATTTTTAAAAATCCCAAGCCATGTAATTATTTTAATAGATGCATAAAAAGTCTTTAGAAAAAAAAAACTCACAAATGCTATTAGGGGAAAAAAAACCCTACAATGTAGGTATGAGCACAAAAGGATCTAAAACCAAAAGCTAGCATTCCTAGTAAATACAGAAGTAAAATAAGGATGCCTCCTTTTCCCACTGTTATTCGCCATAGTTCTCAAAATGCTTACAATAGCACTAAGACAAGAAAGAAACAATAGACAAAAAAGGAGACCAAACTGGTTTTGTTCTGTTGGCAGAGGACAAGAAGATTTACTGAGAAAATCTGAAGAAGTCAGCAAAGAAACTAATAGAAACAATAGCATCAGTAAAGTTAGAGGCTATAAAATAAATTGATAATTAATAGCAATTCTATTTAGTAATAACAAAAGTCAGGGGGAAATAATAGGGGTGTCCCATTCACAATAACTACAAAATATATAAAATAACCTGGTAACCAGTCTACCAAAGTACATTCAAAGCCTATACTGGTGCAGTTTCAAAACAGTACTTCAGGAAATAAAGAACAGCTTAAGTAACTGCAGGATTATTCAGTGTTCTCAGTTGCTGTTGCCAACATAATCAAAATGACAGTAATATTAGAGTAAAATCATAGATTCATCACTGTGCCAGTCGACTACCAAAGGGAAACTTTACAAGCTAGAAAAAATAACAAAATTAAGGAGGGATAAAAGATTGAAAATGTCAAGGGAAATAAGGCAAAAGGATAGGAATGAAAAGAGAATAGTATTTACCAACTCCAAACTATTTTATAAAACAGCTATCAAAACCATTTGGAATTGACTAGAAGAATTTAAAAAGTAGATCAATAGAATAAACTAAACAAGGAAGAATGAGAAATAATGAAACTTAATAACTCAGTATTCAATAAAACCTGAAAAAATAAATTATTTAGGCAAGAGATTTAACCAGAATTTCTCAGAAAACTGAAAAGCAGTCTGGCAGAAATTGAGTTTAAACCAGTATTTTACACCATAATCCATAGTAAGTTCAAAATGGATACCTGATCTAAATACTAACATATATACTATAAATAATAAAAATTAGTGAAGCAGATCAAATACTTTTCATAGGCATAGGTAGTATCTAACTTCTTAATGAAAAGATGAATTGAGACAATAACAAAAATTAAAATAGATAATTTGGATTATAAGTAAAGATTTTACATGAACAAAATTAATTCAGCCTAATTACAAGGGAGACATTTGGCTGGGGGACGGGAGGAGACTCTGCATCAAATATTTCTAAAGAGTTTGATAGATGTGTAGATATCTAACAATTATAAAAGAACAAAAGCCATTCCCTAATAGCTAAGTGGTTAAAAGATATGAACAGATAGTTCTTAAAAGAATTATCAACTTACAGTCATATGAAAGAATCTGCGAAATCACTAATATTAAGTACAGAGCAAAAAATCTCTGAAGTTTCATCTCTCACCCACAAACTGCCAAAGATAACAACAGTTGAGAGTAGTCAATATTATAGAGGTAGTGGAAAGACTCGAACACTGATGCATTGTTGGTAGCATTGTAAATGGATCCAGCCATTCTAGAAAGCAAGATGAAATTGTGCAAATTAGGTGAATAAAATATCCATTTTCTTTGCATCAAAGATTCTACTGCTAAGTATATATTGCAGGAGAGCCGGTGGCAAAAAGGAAGGCCCTGCATTCAACAAAATATTAATAATAATACTTTCTATGTTTGCAATGACCTGGAAGCAGCCCATCAGAGAATGACTTAACAAATTGTTATATCTGATTATGATAGAATATTGCCGTGCTGTAAGAAACAATAAACATGATTAATACAGAAAAACATGGAAACATAACAGTGAAGTAAAATTAAGTAAGCAGAACCAGGAAAACCATACACAGTGATGATAACATGTCAGTTGAAAACTAAAAGCTGTGAAATTATAATGATCAATCTTGGCCCAAAGAGGAGATAAGATATATCATCCTTACTTTTCTTCAGAAATGAGAGACAAAGTCCTCAGACTTTTTCACTATTTCATTAGTTTTGCTGAATCTTTTTTTAATAAGAGATTATTCTTGGAGGTGGGGACTGGAGAGAGGTATAGTAGGAAATGTAGGTGACATAAAAACAAAAAATCTCAATAAAAATATTTTTAAAAATAAGAAATCCCTTCCTATATGCAACTTGTGTAAATTAGCATTTCTTGTTTTTCTGCAGGACAGAGCCATAATTATTCAGTTAAAATATTAATGATGAAATAGATCCTAACTGGGTTGCTCTCTAAACTATGCAATATTGACTGGATAAAGTTATCCTTTATACTTTTCCTAGTATTTAAAATATAAGTAATGATTATTGGAATGTCTTTTTACCTATCTGAATTACTAAATGATATCCTTAAAGGCATTAATGTAAAATATTTCTTTGTTATTTGAAAATAACTTTGTGCACTTAGAGTAAGAATGGCTTATTACCAAATGGTTGTCTGTGAGGTAGTTTTTTTGTACATAGAAAAAGTCTGTGGAAGTTTTCTGTGTCACTGGAGGGAGTACTCAGAATGATGAAGTTACAGGGATTTTTTTGCATTTATGAGGCTGAGGATTAGAAGACGGCAAAACCAAAAAGCCAAGGCATGCTTAGTCTTAATCACTTTAAAACCCTATAATATGTAGTTCTTTAGATAATTTTTATCGCAGTAATAGCCATTATTTAACAAAACAATAAATTGAATAAACTATGAAATCTGGAATGGTACAATACAAAATTATATCTAAATGTAATCCTTGGAAAATCAAGGAGCATTCTCACTGGACATAAAAATCTAACTGTTGCAGAATAATGTAATGCTAAAAGCACATAATGTTTACATTATAAAAGATTAATGGTAAGTTGATAAGAAATTATTGATAAGAAAAATGTAATTCCTATGAAGTCCCAAAATACCTTACATTTAGAGATGATATAACTTTTGAAATATTTCTACCCCAGGACAATAAAACTTTTACCTGCCTGGAAAAAAAAAAAATCCTAGCAAAGAGATGCTGGACTTTCTAGTCTCATCTAGTAGTGGCTATAAAAGAAATGCATTGGGGGCAGCTAGATGGTACAGTGAGTAGAGCACTGACCCTGGAATCAGGAGGACCTGAGTTCAAACTCTACCTCAGACACTTGACCTTTAACTAAATGTGTGACCTTGGGCAAGTCACCAACCCCAATTGCCTTGCCTTCCCCCCTTCAAAAGAAAAAGAAAAAGAAAAGAAATAGGTTGAATTGAGATTGTAGCACTTACCTTGATCTCTTTTTGAACAATTAGACTTTTTTTTTTTTTAGTACTCTTAAACCCTCCTTTCACAGAACTGCTTGTTCAGTCATGGTATCAGTCTTCCATAATAATTAATGACTGTTTCCTTTCTTGTTTTTAATTCTAACTAATACATATTGATGTTTTTTGTGATTCTGATTTTTACCCAAAAAGAACAATTTAAAATACCATAATGGCAGCATTTTAGAACAAACAATCCCTCCCTTGGGGCTACACTCTGCTGTAAATATATATGCCCACAATTAAGTTTTTGAGTACGTATTTTGATATAAGTGGGAAGTTGGGAAGGGCTGATTTTTAGCCCAAATAATGACTAATTTTTAATCCTTTTTTTAATTGATATCTTTTTGGAACTCTTTTTTTAATTTTAAGTAATAAAGCAATTGGCTAACACGCATGAACTAACTCATTCAATTTTTAAATTACGGATCATATCCGTATTAACATTATAATGACTCTGTACTACAGATTGACATGGTACACCGTCACAGCCCAGAAGGAATCTTCCTTGGTACACCTCGACGAATCCTTGAAGCAACTCAACATGGACTGGAGAGAAGGCACTTGGAAGCAAATCTGAATGTACACTAATAAAACAATTGACTTTGGGGGATTGGTTGGAGGGGGGTGCCAATGTTTGATAGTTTAACTTTTAACATTGGATTTTAAAATAATGAAATTGTCAAATTACTAAAAATTAATTAATAAAATGTGCTTGTGACTGCCAGACAAAAGCGTGAAAGTGCAGAGTATAGCCCTCCACTCTCATTCATTCTTATGATGAAGTGTGTACCATGTATTTCAGAACACACGACATATTAGATTTTCTAAAGTTATGTAGCATGAGGTATAACGAGCCTTCCATTTCTTTGCTTTTGTTGAATGTTGCTGCATAAAGTTTTAGAGTTTTTCATTTTGTTTTATTTTTTTAAGAACTATTGATTATCAGAAATTTATTTTTATACTTCTGGGACATCACAGGAATCATTTTCTTGACAATAATTTAAGCTGATTTATCAAATCTGTGTTGAGGGATAATTAAGATAAAGTTAAAAATCATTATTTCAGGATTTTTAGTTGTTTCTACATTTCATAAGGTAACAGTTATATCAAGTGTTTCTTCCACTGAGTCTTAAAACTCTTGTTGCTTCAAGGTCAGGTGTGTCGTGCATTTTAAATGAAGTAGAAGTCCTACATCATAAAGATTATAAGGGATTGATGTAAGGGATTGAAGAATTCATTGTGTCATAGGGACTGTTATAACTTTTTCCCTTATTTTTAAAATCAGTATTAAAAGCAGAGGTGTTGCCTTTCATGCCTATTAAAAAGCCTTAAATATTTATTTATAGACCGTAAGTTTTCACTGCCATCTTGAGCCTCTAAAGTTATTCTTAACTCCTGTAATTTTAAGTTTGGTGTGAAGAGCCCAATACCTTTCTGTGACAATTCAATGTTACTAAGTGCTTGAGTTTATATTAGCATTCAGTTGTGTTTAGAAGTGGGATGATTTGACTGGGGTTTGGAATGTACTCTACATAAATTTTCCTTGTAATGGAATTTGCTAAGACAGGATTTGGAATGTAGAGTATTATCTTTCATGCTTCTATTTGGAATCTAAAGTATTTCCCTCACATGGACTCACCTTTAAATTTAGAGTACGTAGGTTTGATGAAATAAACTCTAAGAGTTAGTTACATAAATGTTAGTTTGATTGCTGCTGTTGCTTTTCTTCTTCTACTTACTTGTGAATGTCACTTCATTTTTATCATAGAAGTACTTCTAGTTGTCTGTGTAAAAATACTGCATTCTTGGACAAGTTTGTCATGAAGTCATAATCAAAACCATCAATACACTTTTTTATGTATAGCTTTTCCAACCAAACTAATTGAGAAACTTAGCCTACATTTCCAGTTGGCCAAAAAAGTTTTATGGTTGAGAATACTAGAGATGTACTGATTTTCCCTATGTGTTCTATCATTTACCACAGTGGCCAACATTTATATGGTAGTTTATTGTTATAAAATATTTATTATATAAATCATTTCATTTGAGCTTCACAGCTCTGGGAGATGGCAATAAAAACATTCTCACTTAATAGGAGAAAATTAAAACAGGTTTTTAATAATAGCAGCTGACAGGTAGCTGTATAAGGTTTACAAAGCACTTTATGTACATTATGTGTACATAAAGTATATGTATGTAGATATTCATTAGTCTCCTTAAAAAAACTCAGCTACTTTAGGTAATATCCTCATTTTATAAATTAGGATTTAAAGCAGAAAGGTTAAATAACTTGTGTGCCAACTTTCTCTTCCCCCCCCCTCCCCAGTTATCCAGCTACTAAATGTGAGAGCTAAGACTTAAACTATAATTTATTATTCCAAGGCCAGTATTTTTTCTATTATACCACATTGCCTTTTGTAGTAGACATATGGATCTTTGGGACCTTAGCTTTAATTCCCAGTATAGTTTAAACTGTAGCTTATTTTAGAAGATAAATTATAGTTTTATTTGGGCTAACATTTTTAGTAAAATACTCCTTGATCGCCAATCAAAGATTTTAGTATGTCAATTTTTCATAAGGAAAATGAATTATATGTGAAATGGTGGCTCTTTCATTTTTAAGATATTTTGAACTAATTTGCTTAAATATGATTGTGACAGTACAAATTTACAGGCTTTGAATAAATGAAATAAAGGTAAAAATAGGAGGTAGAATCTATTTCAAGTATTTCTTACTTTTTCAATGAAATTAGTCCATTATGATATTAGGAAGATTTGGTCTTCTTTTATGGAAATAATGTAAAGAATATAAACAATGACAATGTAATTCTTTAACCACTTTTTTTCAACTTATTGAGTAGGAGTTAAATGAGATTTGCTGTTTGTCTTCCAATAAAGTATATGCATTTTAACCTGACAGTCCTATAAACAAATATGTTTGGCACCTTTTAGGATACAAATTTAATATGGCAACACAAAGTAGGGGGAAGCTCTGGAAATATTTTAGATTAACTGAAGAAACAATATTCTAATCTGATATTCTTTCTCCTTGTTTCCCCTTTTATTTTTAAGGAATTACAAGTACATGTGGACCAGATTACCGAAATGGCAGCAGTAATGAGGAAAGCTATTGAAATTGATGAGCAGCAGGGTTGCAAGGAGCAGGAACGAATTTTTCAGCTTGAAGTAAGTTTTAAATCCTGAGTATAGCTGAAATAGCCAGTGCTAAATAAAAACTTTTGTCAGAGAGAGCAGGTCGCACCTCTTTTGTTTGGCCTTTGAAAATGGCAGCCATGTTTTAGCTAGTAATGAAACCCAATTGGTGTTTAGGGGTGAATAGTTCTTTTTTAATCTCAACAACTTAAGGGTGTTCTTCTGCCAACTATTTAGAAATGTGTTTTTGTATTCAATTATGAAATGTTCATACATTTTCATATGGATGACTGGTGGTATATATTAAAATACCTTTAAATGTAGATCCTCTTCATTATGTAAAAAGTTTATAAAGTCCTCCTGTTCCTGATTTGGGCCAGTAATCATTTGACAGACTAGTAGTAGTAATTAGTGATAGCTGACTTTAAAACCACCCCTGTTTAACTTCACTAAATCACTGTCCTTCATACTTATTTATTTTCTTACATCGTTTTTCTAAGTTTTTCACAAATAGGCAAAACATTCTTTCTAAATCTAATTACATTCTTCGGTAGGATATAAATGCTTTGGGCACTTAGTTTGTAGCTACAGAAATATAAGCCATTCTCAAATTCAGTGGAATAAGTATCTCATGGGAAAAAATCGTTTTGAAACTAGTGTAGTATTTGATGACAGATAGCTAAGTATAGTTTGTCTCTTTAATGAATAGCTCTGTAATTTATGCCACTAAAGCATAAAATAAGACTAACAATGAAATGGTCTAAGTTAATCATGAAAGATTAAAATAAAACTCCTTTAAAAATAATTATGACTAGAAAATTGAAGTCAAAAGTTAACCACCAAATTCTGCACTAGTAACCAACATTCCTTTTGCTAAAACAGTTCCTTTTGGGCATTTGTGAGAGACTTTGAGGGAGGCAAAAAGAATGTTTTTTTACTACTGTGCTATAGCGTAGTATAAAGAAAAAGACTGGGAATTCTAAAACAGGATCTAGTCCGAGGATAAGGTCATACAAGCATGTGACCTCCTTGAAACTCAGGTTTTGCTCTAAAAACTCAAGGGGCTGGATTATATAATCTTTAAGCTCCTTTTCAGATCTAAAACTAATATCATATAAAGAATATGGTACCATGGAAAAGGAAATAAAAATTATGGCAGGCACTACACATTCTCCTACCCCAGAAAAATACATTCCCCTGATGTAGGCTGATAGCTATATTTATTCTGTAGTATTATCATATTTGCTTTTTTCCTCCCAGAAAGTATTTGATTTTGTTATTTATATTCTTTTAGCAAGAAAACAAAGGTTTGAGAGAAATCCTTCAAATAACTCGAGAATCATTCCTGAACCTCAAGAAAGATGATGCATCAGAGAGTACATCTTTGTCAGCATTGGTAACCAATAGTGATTTGAGCCTGAGGAAGAGCTAAAGAACGTGGAAAGTCACTGAGCTTCTATTGCACAGCTCCTAATAAGGAACCAGGGTTTACTTAAAAAGTTGTTCATTGAACACCAGAAAAATCACAATCTTCAATCAGCCCTTCATTTCATTCTTTTTTGTATTATGTATAGGACACTGGCAAATGACATTTTAAAAAAGATATTAGCAAAAGATCAATATTTGGTTGTCGTTGACTTTATTATTCCTATTAAAATTTTTAATGGGAAAGTTGAAATTTTAAGCCATTGTTATTAGGTAAATGAAGTTCTCATATATAAAAACTACTGATCGTACTAGGGGCTCCTGCCACACTTAATTTTCTTAACATTTTTAATCTAAATATTAAATATATATGAAGCTCTGCATAGAATTTATGCAGTTATACCATTTTTTTAAATCCATTTTTTTAGCTTGGACTTTAAAAAAAAGGGAAATGTGTCCATTCCTAAATTTGATCTCTATTTGATAAGAAGGCTAGCAAATGGCATCATATTTTACATGTACTGGGCCTGCCTTTACGTTTCTTAAGAATGCCTTTCAAAGACATCAAGATTATTTAAAAAAACAAAACTTTTAAAAGGTTGCCAATGTTTTGATTTTGTGACATAGGCCATAAATTGGATATGTGTTTGTTCAAGCTTAGATCCTAAGAGGTGCTTTTGTTTTATCCAGCAACATATCATAGGTGATCATGACATTTTGGGTAATAACTGTCCATAACTTACTGAAGGTGAAGAAATGTAGAAACTATCTTTTCAATAATGAAAAAGAAAGCTATACTACTTTCTGAGAAAGAAAACATATAGAAGACAAGATTATTCAGTAGGTTGAACTACTACTTTAGAGGGGGAAAATATTAGGTTTGGATTCCTGAATAATTTGGTCAGATTTGTTTTCTGGTTGATTTTAGGAATATTAACCTATCCATTACCCAGCTATCCCAGTTGGAAGGCCTGATATTGGAAGCCAGGAATAAAGAGATTGGAAATGGGCAAAAAAAACCCAAAAAACCCCAACCCAGTGTATTTATTTTAGCCTTGTTAATAGTAAATGTCAACTTTCATCTGGTTTATAAAAAGAAAGCTTTATTCCTTAAAAAAGCATATTTTTCTTATTAAATGCCAACAGGAGCAAAGAAATTCTTAATTATAGGTCTCTCTGAATCTGCCCTTGAACTTATGGCCATCATACTAAAACAGATATAATTTGGGAACAGTTCGTCTTCTTGGGTTTTACATAAACTGCAAGTTATTTACTGTGAACTTTCAAAACAGAAAACCAGGTAAAGAAGTAATTGAAGTAGACAGTAAAGTAGAAACTAAATTTTCTCAAATTAGCAGATTGCAAATTCCATTTAGATTATCTGTTGAAGAAATACTATTCTTATAGCAGAATCTAGTAGTGTGCAAAGACTTGCATATTGCTTAGAGTAAAAGCAACAACTATTTAATACTCAAACTTACCTTCCTAAACATTGGGTGTTTCTTTTTTATTTAAAATAAAACCTTATTCCAGAGGCCTTAGTGAAGATTTTCAATAAAGAAAGATGTTTTTTTCCTTAAAATTGTTTGGTAACTGTCTTCTATCTTACTTTGAATAAGAAACAGTATTTGACTTGGTGGCAGATTTCTCCAGATAATTTTGATTTCATCCCATGTAACTTAATAAAATAAAACAAGCTGCACTGTTAAGATTTAGTATGTGGCAGTCTCGAGGCAGCTATTATTTTAAAAAATGCTTGATGAGTATTTTTGTAAATAAAGTTGTGATTTAATTTATCTCTTCTTGCTCGTCATAGATATATTGTTTTTGAGACTTAATTTTAGGGTTTTGCAGAGTTTCATTTTGTGTAATAAGTTTTCATCATATACGCATTATTTTTGTAATCCAGAAGCTTGAAATGTGTATTTGGAATGTGTACTGTATAATTTTATCAATAAAGATGATTGATAAAATTATTTTTCCAGTAATGTAAAAAACTTCTTAAAAAATGAATAATTTTTCTTATCCTCAAAGGTTTGTCAGTTGTATACATGTGTATAGTCAGTCCTACAGTTCATAAAGGCTTTTCTCACAACAAATTTGGTAAGTGCCAACAGCTACACACCTCATAAATAGAAGTACAACTCACACCCTGGTCTCATACTGACTCCAAATCCATTGCTCTGTTGATCAATAAGGATTAAGCACCCATTATGTGCCAGTCATTGTCCTAGGGATACAAGTACAAACAGTCAAAGTCCCTACTTGCAATAAGCTTACGTTCTCAAGGTGGGGGAAAAAAGAGTACATGTGTAGCATGATGGATAGAAGTAAGTGCCAAGAATAAGGTAGGTTGGGCAGAAGGGCAGTAGCAACCAGGGAAATTAGGAAAGGCTACCTGCAGGAAAGTGTGGTGCCCAAGCAGCATCTTGAAGAGAGGGATTCTGGGGAGGGCATTCCAGACGTAAGACCTGGCCAGAGCAATGGCGCAGAATCTTGTTAGAAACAGGACAGATGATATGGTACAGCAGGGGAAGTGATGTCCAAAAAAGCTAGAGAGATCAGCTGGGACAAAATTGTATAGACTTTGCAAAACTAAATAGAGGAATTTCATTTCTAAAATGAATAAAGCACTGGATTCTTTCTAGGAGTTTCTAGGACTCTGCTTCCCAATGAACCAGTCTCTGGGCCTAGCATATCTTCCAAGCAGAAATAAGGCATTTTGGAGGGAGAGTCTGCCCTTTCCCATACGTATCCTAAAAGTACCAAGAAAGGAAGGTTTACGTTAACAGTAAAGCAAAGTCAGGCTTACAAACAGCTGTGGTGTAAAAAACAGAAAGCCTTCCTGCTAAAAAGGAAAAAAAAAAAAAACCCTCTCTCTGGTTACCTGGATTACACAGTTGGCCTCTTTCAGCCTCAAACCAGAACCATGTTCTAAGTGTGCAACAAGATACCCCAAGTTAAGCAGCTAGGTACATGCTACTGAACCTTCTAAAAGTGGGTGTTTAATAAATTTTTCTGATTGTTTTTAGCACCTTCACACTAAAGTGCATTTTAACCTGCTGTCCCCAAACTGAATTGTATTAATAGTGTCTGACAGCCAAACAGACCCTATTTTAAAACAATGCCAAACTTGACAGTATTTTCAAGGTCAAGTTGTACCACCCAAAGACATTGTAAAAAATGTACTTGGCCTATAAGATTCTTTCCTTCCCTTGCTCTCAACATCAATCAATGGTAGCAAAGATTTTGTATTTATCAAAAAACCTAAATTCATTTATGATGAGACAAAAGCCAGTTTTTCCACTACTGATGAAAACAGGCAAAAAAAATATGCCTTCACCAGTTTACTTAGAAGTACCTTAAGTGCCATTTGCACAAATTGGAATAAAGAAGGAATTCTGAAGACCTCTATGAGAGCATACTGAGTTACTATATATAGTATTATATGTACTTAAAATTTAAATACATTCTCTAATTCATACTTTCTGTGACAGGAATAAGAATCCAGATATCAAATTTCACAGTTAAATAAGGAACATGCTTTATTCTAATTTTTTTCTTCCAAAATTGTAAACACAGATAAGGTAAATAACCTAGAGAAAAATTTTCAGAAACACGTATTTATTATAAAACATACAAATTTCTCATTTTGATTACTCACAAAATATGACAATCTGAAAGTTAAACAAAATGTGTTTCCTTCTTTAATTGAGTGCCCTAACCTTACAATCCCTAGGTAACAACAAACTTTGACTTTACAAATAAATATAAATGGAAATGTATCTCTTAGGCACAGGCCCCACCCTTAATGTAAAAAAAATGGGAGGGTGAAGAAGAGGAGCTTTCCTAGTGTAAAGTGTTATCAGTGAGCCATAAAACATTTCAGAATTCTATATCTGAATGAAATTCATTTAAACCCAAAAGGCCATAGGAATGGGATGATTTTGGACAGCAGTGGCAATTAGTACCAAAAAAAACTCGGTTTAAAAAAAATTTTCCAAGACTATTTTTAAAGGTAAAAATTAAACAAAAACCATCCTATGAATAAACAAATTCCAACTATCACAATACTAAGAAAACTGCTGAAAGCTACACTGCTTCAAGCACCAGTGGTTAACCCATATATACACTCTTGTGCAAGAAATTACAACTGACTTGAAATTCATACCAGTGAGCCAGTCTCCTGTCCATTATTATGGCAGAACTGGGCCAAGAGGCCTGTTGGAGTTTAGCAGTACAGCCTTCTTGTGGTGGGGAAAAAAATGGTTCTCAGACTACAAAGGAATAAAACTGAAAGTTGGTCATGTCCCAATACTAATGACCTTCATTAAAAATCAGACGCATCTTTAGAGTGTCATGCTTGCATTTTGCCCTCCCCTCCACTAAACTCACTTTAAACCACCCACATAACAAGAGCCTTGAGGAAGAGACTGTCCGGCAGGTTTTTTTATATTTGTGTCAACACCAACTAACAAGAGTCAAAACGTAAAAAACACTTGGCTTCGATTTTGTAAAAAATGGGGATGAAAGCTAATGAGTATAAATTCTTTTCAAAAAACACAACCCATTATAATACTCTCAAATGACATTTGTTAGAAGTTTTTAGTGTTATGCTGAAAATTCCCATAAAAAGGCAAGACTGGCCATTTATTTGGATTTTGAAAACTAAGTGTCACCAGACTTCATTATCTATAAATTTTTTACTTCTTTTCAGTCAGTTGAAACATCAAATATGTTTGTTCTAATTTAAACCAAAAAAGACAGGTTGCCTTTTCCATGATACAGTCTAATGAGAAAGAGTAGAGGTGTAATGAGAGAGAACAAACCAGTCACCTGATAATTAAAAGAAACATTCTTCATCCTATACAGATAGGTCTCTAAAATGCAAAGAACACTCAGTATACTTTAGGTATACTGACAGGGCATAGACTGTTAACTCCCTTCAGCAAGCACAAATAAAGATTCAGTCTAAGATTTGCATAAGCCACCACCATAATTAGACAAATTAAAAGAGAAACATTTTAAGGGCCTGGGAGAAATATTAAGGGATTTCAAGAATGAATTCACAATGGGCCAAAGCATACATTTCTCCACTCCATATCTTTACAAGCCCATGTACTTTTCCTTCTTTATTATCTATATTTATTGGGTTAAGTTGAACATTAAACTCAAAGTTCTCTTTTCAAATTAATTTAAAATGGGAAAATGCTTCCTTAGCATCCACAGACATCTGCCATCTCACTCCTGCCTCAACAGACCCCACCTCCTCAACAATTCCTAGACAAAAACATAACTACCTCCAAACACTGCTTTATCATGAGAACGTCCTGAACGCACATCAAACCTTCTTAACAAGCACATGGAGACTACCTAGCACAGTATCCCAGGCAGCACACACAGTGCCTGACCTTCAGACATTCTACGGATTTCCTAAGCAATCAAAGCAAATCACCATAGTTGACAAGCATTGCTTCAAATGTTCATGCTGATTTGGTCCTTTGGATAAAGGGGAAGCAATGACAGGGTTTCTCCTCCATCACAGCAGCAGAGGCGTTCTCTCTCCCGCCGTCTCCTCCCCTTGGAATAGTTGCTTTAACTGTGTTAACTTGCTATAGAGTCTCTCTCTGAGGGGACGAACGTGGTAGCTGGGATCCAGAATGTTCGTGACTCTACGTTCCCTCTCCCGTTTCCACATTTTATATGGGTGGGGAGGGAAAAATGGTTGTCCCCTCTCTCTCCGGATCTGTGATGTCACTCCACTCACTGCCAACATCCCCCAGATAGCCAGAATAACAAAGTCTACAAAATAGGAGAGATATACAGTTGAAATTCTTATTTTAAAATTTAACAGACTTAAATTCAGTTTTCTCATCTGTAAAAAGAGGCCAATAATAGCTCCCAAGTTCCAATGGATGAAATGAGATAATTGTAAAGCCCTTAGCGCAGTGTCTACCTAGCATACACTACTCACTATATAAATATTAACTATTATCATTAGTATGTGTTAATCTATTAATCTCCTGATATATGGCTACTATGATGATCAGTCACAAGGACATAGGTCTTAAAGGACATTTTGCATGCGCTGAAGGCAAACGTTAGATGCCACCCTTTTCTCTGCCACCTTTATTGATACCTAACTGGATGAGAGCAATAGGCCTTTCTAATCCCTTTTGAGTAGGTAAAAAGAGACAGAATGTAACTAAATCACTTTAATATTTGTTATCATTTCTTATAATTTGAAATGAATTAATTACACGGAGGTGTGACTAGAATGGGGTGGAAGAAAAGGTTTACAATATGGATACTGCTTCAACAATGATTTATGGCTCTATTCAATTCCCTTTCATTTTTAAATCTCCCCATTCCAGTTCTCAGACCCTCCCAAAGGCAAGCCAAGGAAGAGGGAGTGTTGGACAAAGAAATACCTGGGGTGCCCTAGAAAAATCAGATAGATCCTAATTGTGCCTATGTCCTGTAGCACAGAGGAGCCAAAGAGAAGAAATAAAATAGCTAATAACTAATATTTACATAGCACTTTAAGGTTGGCAAAGTACTTACAAATATCTTACTTAAACTTAACAATTCTAAGAGGTAGGTATTATTATTATCGCCATTTTGGCGATAATAATACTATTTTTATTATTAGTATTATTAATTTATTAGTATTATTTTATACTATAAATATAGTATAAAATATAGTAAATATACTAGTATATAATTTATTAGTATTATTAATACTAATAGTATGGTCATACTATTAGTCCTTTGGTTTAGATACTTACCATTAGTTTGAAAAGGCACACTGGTATAAGCTTTGTTGAAATTGGTGTTGACGGCTCTCTTAAGTACATTCAAAGTGATGTATGAAAGGCTCGTAAAGAAATAGCTGTTGATGGCTAAGACCACGGAGTAGGAGCCGGTAATCCCACAAGCCAGTATGTTCAGCTGCAAGACACGATGTGAGAAAGTCTGAGACTCCAATCTCCAAAAGAACACTGATCTCAATCAAATGTTATTGCAAATTAAAGAAAGAGTCCTTGCCTAACCTATCCAGGGTTGCCTGTAGAAAAGCCGTGAGATTTCAGTAAGGGTTACTGTCACCATGACAGACTGAGTTAAAATATTTAATCCGCCCATCAGAAATATGTTTTCCGATGGTCTTAGGAGACCCCTGTGAAAGGGCTGTTCAACCCCCAAAGGGGTCACCCTTTGAAAACCGCTGTTCTAAGATGATATTAACCTTAATGGAGGACTGAAATTTCCAGGCAATTCCTATTTGGTATAGTGACCCTTTACCCCTTTTAACAAATTACTTATTAAGTTATATGGTACTTTAAGGTTTACAAGACCACCTCCTTCCAGCAATGCTATGAGGTGGGTCAAAGTGTATATCCATTTTATAGATGAGGAAACAGACGGATCAAAACAATTTAGCTACAATCATATACCAAGTGCCTTCTCCTCCAATACGTCAAACTGAAAAAGGTCAAACTTTTCATTATGATACTAAGCCATAGAATATCACAGAACTGGAAGGTCCTCAAAGGCCATCAAGTCTGACCCATATTTCCCCAAAAACTGTTGTTCAATCATGTGTGACTCTTGATGACCCCACTGGGAGTTTTCTTGGCAAAGACACTGAGGTAAGAGTCACCATTTTCCTTCTCCAGCTCATTTTACTAAGTATCTGAGGCCAGATTAGATCTCAGGAAAATGAGTGTTTCTGACTCTAGGCCCAGCCTTTTATCTACTACACCATTTAGATGCCCCCAGAATTACCTACACACACACACTCAATTAGTCTCTATAATCACAACAGTCTCTTTGGTTTCCTCATCAGAATTAGTTCCTTTTGTGTCTGCAAAAATGTCCCCCTTACTTTTTTAAACAAGTTTTTATTACTTTAGTACATAAAACATCAATGTCTAGAACCACACAATGAGTAAAAATCATCGTGACAAACTTACAATTCTTAGGCAACCTATGAAAACTACCGGAATTGAAACAGCCATACAAGAAAAAGCCACCCAGAACACAGCATCATCATGAAAAATCTTCAAGTCTCCTGGAAGAGAAAAAGAAAAAATCATTAGTCACAAGTAGTCCACATGAAATATAATCTTTCCAACAAAAAGGAAACAAATGTACTTTAGCAACTTATACACGGTTGCAAATGAAAGTTATAGACCTCAGATTTACAGTGTTTGGAACAGAATAAAAAGTTGAAAAGGCAATAAATTATTTCTTTATCTTATAAGGTCTACATATACATGACTATGTATACACATACCCATTATATATCTGTGTATGTACATACACACACACACACATATATCACTAAGTGATGCTATTAAGTAACTGGTATTACACTTAGCCATCAACTCTCACCAAAATGGGTCTCATATACAACATTAACAGAAGAAAAGTACATTCCAAGAACAGCCTAAAGTGAAAACTGTGTTCAAACCAAATCCCCATACGTGAATCAATGGAATATGTGTCTACAGAATACAATCAAGCTCCTAAATGTCACAAGAAACATCCTTTTTTTGTAGGAAGCAGAAGCAGCAGCAAGAAGGTAAGTCAGCACAGAAGATGACAACAAGCCAATTCCTTTGGTGCTGGCAGGGAAAAGGACAATAATATTAAACATTGGGGCGCCTAGGTGGCACACCAGCCCTGGAGTCAGGAGGACCTGAGTTCAAATCTGGCCTCAGACACTTAACACAAAAACTAGCCTTGTGACCTTGAGCAAGTCACTTAATGCCAACTGCCCTGCCTTTCCCCCTCCAAAAGGCAAAAAAAATTTAAAAATTTAAAAAAATATTTTAAAAATTAGTAAACATTCTTCTCTAGGATATTTTAGGATGTCCTAAGCACATAAGACTACCCATCCCCTAAATTTCAATTGAAACACCTTTTCTCCAGGGAGCCATCCTTTAATTCCTCACCTTGGTAACAGCCACCCCTTCTCACCCCTCTACCCTCACAACATAACAGTACACATTCATAAAAATGTTATCAACATGTTTATGTTTTGCCCTTATTAGATTATAAATGCTTAAGCACAGTACTCTCTTCCCAGTAGGTATTTAATGTCTGATGAACTGAAACTTTTTACATAAACTACAAAGGCAGCCCACATAAATTTGGGATTATTTTTTTTAAACATGCTCTGTGTTCAGAATTGCTGGTAGAAATGCTACAAAACATAATACATAATAATACTTGCTCTCAATAACCTTAATAAAATTAAGCCACTTCTGTATCCCAAAGAAGTCAAAGAAAAGGGAAAAGGATCTATTTCAACTGGGGAATGGCTGAACAAGTTTTGGCATACGATTGTGATGGAATACTACTATACTATGAGAAATGACAAGCAGGACAGTTTTAGAAAAACCTGGGAAGACTTATATGAACTGATGCAAATTAGGCAGAACCAGGAAAAACACTGCACACAGTAATAGCAAATTTGTAAGGACAACCAATTGTGAAAGACACACCTAATCTAATCAAGATAACAATGCAAGACAATTCCAAAGCATCCACGAAGAAACATGCAATCCATCTCTAGAGAGAACTGATGAACTCTTTATTTTTCAGAGGCGATGAATTCTGAATGCAGACTGAAACATGCTTTTTTTTTACTTTCTGTATTTTTAATGTTTTATTTGTTTTCTTTTATAACCTGGTTCATATGGAAATACAAGTATTCTAAGACCTCATATGTATCATCAAAATCAAATTGCCTTGACTTCTCAAAGAGGAGGGAGGGCCAGGAAGGAGGGAGAGAATTTGGAACTCAAAATTTTTAAAAATAATTGTTAAGGGGGGCAGAGCCAAGATGGCAGTGTAGAAGCAGCAAAGCACCACAGCTCCCACACAAACATGCTAAAAAACTCATAAAATGGGACTCTAAACAGATTTTCAAGCTCCAAAAATCTCCAAAAGACAAAAAGCACATCTGTTGCTACAGGTAGCTCAGCAGGTGGGGCTCTTCTCAGCAGTCTTGGAGCCAGGGCGAAAACCCCGGCTGGGTCAGGCCCCAGGGCATCAGGCGGGGAGCCGCGTCTATAGGAGAGCAGATGGGCTGCACTGGAGGAACAGTTACCACATTTATCAGGCCAGAAGGAAAAAAAGGCTAAGAGAAAGGTCAGTGGATTTTGCTAACTCGGGAGGAGTGGAGCAGGTCCGGCCAAACTGCTCCCAGTGCAAGGAAGCAGTGGGAGGTGGCTGTAGCAGCAGGAATGGCTGAGAGCCGCAGCGGCTTCCACTGGGCTGCTTTCAGAGCTCTCGGCCTGCAGATAGCAGGGGGGCTGAGGCGATTGATCAGGGCCAAGGGCTCTTGCGTTAAGTGGCCTGGATCTGGACCGTGGTCTTGAGTGGTGGTCCTGGGGTGCGCTTTCAGTGAGCCAAAGCTGGGGGGGGCTGCAGCATCCCACTAATAGCTCCAGCAGCTGTGAAGACCCCAGTGATTTGGGACAGAGCTTTTCCCCTCCAGGAAGCAGAGTTCCACAGAGCTAAAAAACCAAGCAATTAATAGACTGGCCAACATGAGAGAA
>CM053597.1:140710304-140737550 GCA_028646575.1 Pseudocheirus occidentalis | reverse complement strand
ATACTTACAAGTTGTACCTGTTGAGGCAGGTCACTTACCCTGTCTGCCTCTCTTTCCTTAACTGCAAGACAGATCATACTAGCACTATCTCCCAGGGCTGTTGTGGCGATTGAATGAACAGCAGCTCTCTGTACAGTGCCTGGCACATAGAAGTCTCTTAATAAATACTTATTATTAGCACGGGGCCAGGTTCATATAAGGTGCTTTAAAAATGTTTATTGATCATTGATTGACATCTGCAGGGAGCTTAGCACAGTGCCAGACACAGAAAAGGTGCTTAAAGTTTATCGATTAACATCTGTAAAGTGGTTAGCATATACCAGACGCTTAATGTTTATTTTTATCTGATAGGCGCTTCACAGTGTGCGGGGAAACAATTGGAGCTTAATAGATGTTGGTTACTGATTCGCATCTGTAAAATGCGATCAGCACAGCGCCTGCACCGTAATGGGCTTGTTCCTCTATTGGGGGGGCAACTAGTGTGGCTGTGGACTGATACCTGGAGCCCTCTTCGAGGGTAGAAAACAAAACCCTCCTCCCGAGAAGGCCAAGCCTGCGCCCATCTTGGGGGAGGAGCAGTCACCGCCATAGCACAGGCGCCTGCCGAGGACCAACAGCGCTCGATTCCCTCTCCCGGGCGGCGGACTGATGGGGAGACGCTCAGGATTCTCCTCCGGTTCCCCCCTCCGCTCCCCCCCAGCGTAACCAGGACCGCTCCAGAGTCAGACCCGCAGCTCTGGAGAAAGGCGGGAGGTGGGGGGGAGGGAGGAGAGTCGACGAGAGCCCGGGGCGATGACGTTTCCCGTAGGTCGCTCCCACCGGCAGACGCCGCGGCCCCTCCCCCTTTCCCCGCAGCTTGGGTCAGTCCACCCCAAGCTCCAGAGCAGGCGGAAATATCGCCAGCTCTCTCACCTCGTCACCTCAGCCCAGCCGCTGCGGGAGGACAAAGAAAACGCCAAAACCCCGACGCCCCATCACCCGCCCAGGAATAAAAAGAGGTGGCGACCCCTACGCCATTGCCTCCTCACCGAGTTGACGGCATCCTGAAGCTGAGTAAGACGATCCGCCATGTTGCCAGCGCAGACGCCTAAGCCTAAACCGCAGCCCTTCCTATAGCCCGCTCCCACCTGATTGGACGGCGCGGGCGACCAATTGAGAGACTGTTCTGCGGAAAGGGGGCGGGCCCATTGCCCAGCGGAGTGGTAGGAGGGGTGTTTGTGGTTGCTTAGACTCTTTTTGTCGTACCCTTCTCTTCCGGACCCTATTTGGGATTTTCTTGACTAGGTCTCTGGCGTAGTTTGACTTTTCCTTCTCCAGCTCATTTTACAGTTGAGGAAACGGAAGCAAATTGGGTTAAGTGACGGCCAGGATTACTCAGCTATGTCTAAGGTCATATTTGAGCTCAAGAAGATGAGTCTTCCCCAACTCGGGGCTCGCGTGCTGTCCCTGCGCCACCCAGCAAGTTAAACTGTGACTCTTTCCCTTTCTTAGGATGTAAGCTGCTTGAGGGCAGGCACTGCCTTTGCACTGCGCTCAGCACTTAAGGCGCGTTGTCTAGCGTTATTTGGGACATAAGATCCTAGTCTAGAGCGGGAAAGGGACCTTGGGTTGTCCATTTAGCACCGCCCCCCCACCCCAGCTGAGGTCAGACTAGTTCACACAGGTGGCTAACCGTCAAAAGTCAGCTGTGAAACCTAGTTCTTCTGGTTTGAAATAGGGCTGTGCTGACCTTTCCGTTGCAAACTGTGCCCGGCCATTGGGGAGCTGCGACAGTGTCCTCAGTGTTTTAGTGTTGTTTCTCCTGAAATCCTGGCATTTATGTTTGTTGGGGTGTTATGACCCAGAAGGATTTTAGCGAGTTGTAACAAAGTGACCACAGAGTCCAATTAAAGTTTTAAGGAGCTTTAATAGAAATTAATTTAGCCAGCTGTCCACCGATTCTCATAGCCAATTAGAAAGAAGAGAACAGCAGCCTGATCCAGGACTACAGACCTTTTATACCATATGGTCCCATTGTTTTGGAGGTGCAAATAAGTTGTTGAGGCAAGGGAGTTTGTGATTACAGGGCATAATGACAGAACATGAAGAAGAATGAACAATAGGAACATCTTTAGATAGGGGATTGTAGGGTAAGCAGAGAGAGGGATACGGGGCATGATGACCTGAGCACATAGGAGAAGAAAAATGAATACCTAGATTCGTTCCCACACCCCAGCCTGGCTCATAGGCAGGTTCATTGTCTTCTAACTTGCTGATTTCTAATTTCACAAAGTATCACTTAACTATTTCCTGGCTGCTTCATTCTTAAGTCCATGAAGTTTCTACTTAACTAGTTGCTGCTCACTTCAGGAGGACTGTGTTCTGTTGAATAGTTTTAAGTGCATAGATATATACATGTATGCAGAATTTAGTAATTGAAAATGAGTGGGTCACCTGTTTATTTGTAAAGGTGAAGAGTTCATTAAGACTGAGTTTAATATCTGACTCTTTTTTTGCTGTTCTTTTTTATCCTGGGGGTTAATAAATAATTGTTGACTGGCCGACTATGGTTGTGGAATGCTGTAAACTGTACCTGGTGCGTAGTAGTAATAATAAAAGCAACATTTATATAGGCTTACTATGTACTAGGCCCTTCAGGGGGCAAAAAACAAGGACAAAACACGGGGTCCCTACCCCTAAGAAGCTCCCAAGCCATAGTGGAGAGGGAATAGCATGCAAAATAATCATGTAAATGTGAAAAACAAAAATGTGAAATGAGTATGTTGTTTTGCAGATTTTGTTTCCTCTTTTTCTTTATTTCAAAGAATGGCTCCCTTTGGAGGGTAAAGGATTTTAGATCAAAATATTAAGTGCTCAAGGCACAGAAACAAGAAATGGACAAGCTAAATATACAAGTCTTAGAAGGAGACCTCAGAGAAGCCTTTAATGAGGACCAGATTCACAAATACATTCTTCCAGCCTTTCAGAGAACAAGCAATCTCTATGTTAGATAGGCTTTTTTACAAATATAAATAGTAAGCTACTCAATTCCTCCTATGAGGCAAATATAGTTTTGATGCCTAAACCTGGGAACTAGTAGGCTTATACTGTCTGGGCCTTAATTAACACCAGTGGGAAAAAAGTAAAATATTGCAAACAGAATACAGCAATTTACCAAAATAATTAGGAAAACAATCATAAAGAACCATAAGAGATTATTCCTCTCTCCAAAAATAGGAGTGGTGGTCTTTTTACAGAATCACAGAATCTGAGAACTGGAAGGAATCTCAGCAACCATCAATCCAATCCTTAAACAAAAGGAACTTCCACTATAAGATAGTGGACAGCTCACATCTACTTGAAGACCTCACAGGAGAGGGAACCCATCTCCTTTTGAAGTAACGCATTCAAATTTTGGACAATTCTGGTTGTTAGGAAGTTTTTCTTGACATCAAGCTTAAATTTGCAATGTCACACCCTTACTCCTGCATATTTGCCTTCTAGGGCCAAAGAGAACTAGTCTTTTCCCTGCTCCACGAATAGCTGAACACAGCTATTAGGTTACCCCTGAGTATCCTCTTCTCCAGACTAACCGTACCCACTTCCATATGACATGCATCCAGGGCCTTTAACCATTCTGGTTGTCCTCCTTGGACCACTATCCATAACATGTCTCAAAGATATACTTCCCTCCATTCAGCCACCAACCTGGTTCAAACTCTCACCTGAAATATTGCAATATTCTCAGTCGGTCTCCCCACTCAGGGACCAGAATGATTTCCCTAAAGCACAGGTCTGACCGTGTCACCTTTGTACTTAATAAACACCAGCTGTTCCCTATTGCTTCTAGCATCAGATATAAACTACATTTGGAATTTCAAGCTCTTCACAGCATGGCCACCGTGTCTTACCTTTCCAACCTTCTTACTACTGCCCTTGACACATACATACTACAATCCAGCCATGCTGGCTTTTATCCTATAGTCTTTCTTGACGTTCTTCACTAGTAACACTCCCATCTCCCATCTCTATGCCTTTTCAGTGGCTGCACCCCCATACCTGGAATGGTCTCCCTATTTAGCTCCAACTCTTAGAACCCTGGTTCCCTTCAAATGCAGCTGGAGCACCACTTTCTTGTAAAAAACGCTTCTAGTTCCCCAAGGGGCTAATGCCTTCTCCAAGGTTACTCTATCTATTTCATAAAAATGAAGAGGGTTCCCAAAGAGGGTTAGGGCTGCCTGAGACCCCAAAATACCAACATGCCGGGTCCTGCGGAAAGAATTCCACTCAAGTCTTCTCAGCCAAGGAAAAAGTAAAGTTTATTGAAAGTTCAAGTTCGCCATGTGGGTAGACTCTTAAGGAGCCAGTCTATGCTAAGCTAGTCTATGGCGCTCTCACACAGAGTAAGTCTGTGCTAAGCTATTCCGTGGCGCTCTCACTCATGTGTACTCATATATCCATGATGTCAATACAAAGGTGCCCTAAAGGTTGAGTTGCCCTTTTCCTGGTTTATCCTCTAAAGGCACTCTAAAATACAGAGGTGCCCTAAGGGTTGAGTTGCTCATTCCCTGGCGTCCTAAAGTCTCCCCTTATCTCGAAATACCACAAAACTTTCCCTTGTCCTGGACCATAAAATTCCTTGTCTCCCCATATCCTGTGTCATAAAAATTCCCTTGTCTCCATTATCTTGTCCCATTCATCATCCTCAGCCCGTGTCCTTATATTGCAGTACTTAGCTTGTCCCTAAATCTCCAACCCCCTTTAGAAACCTTAAAATTACATTATCCTACAGGCTGTATAGCTTTTGGTCTATGTAAGTCTGGTCCTTGTCCTATATCAATGCTTTTTGTTTAGCAACTGACTAAGTCTCAGGGCCCAATGCTTTTGTGTTAATAAAGCACCCATTGGCTAAAGAGAAGGTCTAATTGAATTCTTTCAAAACCTGAACCAGCTCTCACAACTCTGACCCTAAACATTCAGGTTGATTATCCTGTTAGAATGTAAACTCCTTGAGGGTAGAGGGTTTTGTCTTTGTATCTCTAATTCCTAGTACATAATAGATGCTTTTTAAATATTTGTTGATTGGTTGATACAAGCCTTGAGAAAACTAACAGGTCTCTCTCTTGTCTTTATCAGGTCTATAAACAGGTACCTTAATCTTGTGCCAGGAACTGCCAGCTACTAATAGTCTTCATTAACTCTTTTATTTATTTATGTTTGTTCGTTCATTCATTCATTCATTCATTTATTTGCTTGCTTGCTTTTTGGAAGCAAGGGCAATTGGGGTTAAGTGACTTGCCCAAGGTCACACAACTAGTAAGTGTTAAGTGCCTGAGGTCAAATTTGAACTCAGGTCCTCCTGACTCAAGGGCTAGTGCTCTATTCACTGCACCACTTAGCTACCCCTCCTTTCCTCCTTTCATTGTAATGGGGAGGAAAAGCACTGACTCCAAAAAGTCAGGGAAACCTAGAATCTAACTCCAGTCCTGTTATTTACTGTCTGACCTTGAATAACTCTTAAGCTCTGTGTCTATGCCCTCATTTTAAGATTAGGGATAAGATCTTCTCTGCCTAACTAATACGGTTGTAATGAGGATGAAATGATCATGTATTTGAGAAAATTTTGTAAACCATAAAGCCTTAGAGCTGACGTTTTTTGTCTGTTTCATGGACCCTTTTGGTAGTCTGGTGAAATGTAGACATTCTTCTCAGGGTAACATAAAATATATAGGATTATACATAAAAATATATAGGATGACAAAGGAGACAATTATATTGAAATTCAGTAAATAACATAAAAAACAACAACAATGGACCACAGGTTAAGAATCCCAACACTGCACAAGTATTATTATGGCCTTATCACTTCACATGACTTTCCTATTATGGTTACCTAGATATCCTTTCTAGCTCCCTCAGTGGCCCTTACTGCTTTCCCTGTTGTATTCTTTGTTGCTACCTGTTTTACCCAGAGAGATTATGAGATGGGGGTGAGGGAAATTGTTTGCACCTGTACATGTAATTAATTTTATGCTCCCATCCGTTGGGCCTATAGTTCACCAAGTTTCTTGTAGAAAGATATTGCCTTAGAGGCAACAGTGGAAGATCTGGGCTTCAGTTACCCAATGTGGAAGATGATGTAGTTGAACTAGATAACTTCTGAGGTCCCATGGGGCTCTAGGGCTTTCAAGGAGATTGTTTAATTTTTCCCAAACCCCCAACTGGTGTCCAGAAATGAGGTTCTCATGTTTTGACTGTGTCAGAAACAGCTTCTAGTAATTTGAGTTAACTCTATAAAAATTGAGAAGCTTAAGGTATGAGAAGCAAAAAAATGAATTGTTTCCACAGGTGGAGTGATAACAGGATGTAACACAGAGGTGACTGGTTCTAATTGGAGCTGTGACCTAGCAGAACCAGGCTTCTGATCAAATAAAAGGTCAGAAGCTTGTACGAATGCTTAACAAACCTTTTAGTATTATCCCACACACTCCCAGGGCAGAGTAAGCTAATGTAAGTGCACTGTGAGACATGAGAACATATCAAGGAGGAGAACAGGAAGTGGTGGCATGTAGCCAATGGAGAGCAAGAGGGGAAATTCAAATTGGGAACAGGGCATAAATAGCTTTGCATTTGTCTGAGCAAGTGTACTCCTTTAGAGAGTTACCCATTCACAAGGAATGTCAAATAAAGTGAGAGTGAAATGGCAAGTTTTAGCAAAGTGGCCACAGAGTCCGAATAAAAGTTTTAAGGAGCTTTAATTTAGCCAATTGACAGCTGTCTCTATGCCAATGAGAAAGAGAACAGCAAAGTAATGCAGAAATACAGAATCTTTTATACCATTTTCCCTAATTGTCTATGATTTGTTACTAAAACTGGTTGACATCCAGGTACAGGGGATCTGTTCTTTGTAATCAAGGGAGTGTAAATACCTTACTGATTGATGAAGAGTTGGGTATGGGAACCAGGAGAATGTGATTACCTCAGTATTGATGAATGAAGAATAGGGCATGGGAGTTGAGCATGGGAACCAGGAGCAATATTATTAATGAAGAGTTGGGTATGGAAACCAGGGGAGTGAATGAGGGGTTGGGCATGGGAATGCAGACTTAGGCACATAGCGGAAGAAAAAATAAGACAGATTACCCAGGTGCATTTTCTACCCAGTACTGGCCAATGATTTTTATCTTGGGTTCACTCCAAGTTTACTGAGCCTGCTGATTTTTGGCTCAGTTAGAGTACACTGAGCTCACTGATTTCTAATTTCACAAAGTATCACTTACCTATTTTCTGGCTGATCTCTTGACTCCTATCTTGAGTCCATAGCTTAACTAGTTCCTGGCCATTTCAAGAGCTTTCCTGGCTTCAACAGTGAGTATTGTTCTTTTTCGTGTGAGGATGCTTCTCACAGAGGGATTAAAGGGGAATGTGGGAAATTGGGATGTTAAATTTCTTGACCTTTAGGAGGAGTTACCATGGGCCATAAAATAGAACACACTGGAAATACATGAAAGAGTAATTCAGACTGTGAATTCATTCTTTACTTATCCCGTATCAGCAACAGACTCCTGTACCAAGGTGAAAGGGGTAGGATTATGTTTCTGAGTCTTGGGCAAACTTTAGCGAATCTACGAACCTATGGAGGCTTTAGAAATACCTTGGGCTGGTGATTCATTTGAGTTGATGGTGGGAAAAACCCAAACCTCAGAACACTAATTTCCTTCTGCATTGTGCAGACAGACCTGGAAAAGTTTTTTCCTCTGGAGAGAGGGGGGGGAAAAAGACCATTAACGACATGGGGAGCTAGGAGTTCCCACAGCTGCAGGAGGGGGTGACAACAGAGACCACCTACTGGGAACTGGGGAGAACAGCTGGGAATGGCAGGAGGCTTATGGCTCCACCTCTCCCAGGGGCTGTGTTTAAAAGCTTCCTTACCACTAGAATCTACTGCCTGAACACACTGCCCCGATTTGGAAACTTCAGGCCTCCGTTTAACACTGAACACTCAGGTAGGGCCTCCATTAATGCCAAGGCTCCTGGCTATTCTCTGCTCTTCCTTTTTCCATTATTGATCCTAGGAGGTCTTAGTTATTGTGCCCTGCTTGCTTGGACTATCAAAGAAAAGCAATAATGCTTCCACTCTTGGTAACTATTGAATGTCCAGACAGCAGGGCACCAAACCCTGCCATCCTGGGTTGCAAAGAAACTGTACCTTACTGTGTGTGCACTCTGTTTGGGATGAATTCTTCATCCTTAATTTAGGGAAAAAATAAACACAGAGATCTCTTAGGATAAGAACAGGAATTTATTCTCTTCCCCAGGAGAAGAGGGCGGTCTTCCCCCATGACTCATGATGAAGAAGGGGTGTGTTACAAAAGACAGTGCAAGAATGTATACTATAATTCTGTCAAGCCCCCTTCCAGACTGTCTCCTCTCTCATTGGTTGAGAGGCAGACTCCACTAAATTCTTCCCCAAATGGGAGAGCAAGAAAAGGAGAGGGGAAGGGTCCCATCAGGGAGGGAAAACAGGCAAAGGAAGATGAAAGTGATTGACAGCAACAATGGAGGGGGGAGGGAAGGAAAGTTAACAACCCCAAATTGAGAAGTTTTCACTCATCCCATACAACTCAGGCCCCTGAGGTCCCTATATCCAGAAATTACCCCAAAGCCTTGACTCTACCCTCATTCACTACTGGACCCTTGAGCATGAGAGAACTATTCATTTGGTACTTCTTTATCTTATCGTTAGCGAACTCCTCTCTTTTCTTCCCCTAATTGCCCAAGATTCAAAATTAATGGCCACCAAGGGGAAAATCTTTCCCAGCTGCTCCTCCCCAGTTCCTCATCCTTGCTCTGTTCTTCCCAAATCCTTCTGTTGCTATGCCTTCCCTTCTCAATGTGTTCTCTATATTTCCCAAACTGTCCTTAATAAACTTCTCTTCATCTGAGACCACTTTCTCTCTCACACACCTGTCACCTTCTTGGACTCTCAGCAGCTTGTCTCTCTAAAAGGCACTGCATCTCTGCCTACCCTCTCCAGTCCTAAATATGCTTTTTCTCATGCCCTGACACCCAGGACAAGGAGAGGAAGAGATGATCTATTCCTTGCTCTTCCTGACACTTCTAGAATCTCCCTCTGCTCCAATCATTCAGCAATCTTTCTTTTTCTCTGTCTCTCTCTTCATTTTGTCTGTAATCATTTATCTGATCCCAGGCAAGCCTACCTCTTCAAGAAGGTTGCAACCTGGTTCAAAGTCTTCCTCTCCACTCCATCCCCTGCCGTTGAACTTGGAGACTTCAACATACATGTTGATGTCCCATCAAATATACTGCCATTACAATTCCTCAGCCTCCTAACAGTGACCTATACCTGCATTCCATCCCAGCCACATGTAGAAATGGTCATACCTTAGATCTCACTATTACTCTTAACTATGCTAGCTATGTGATCTTCAACAGAAATTCCTAGTCTTCCATCTCTCCCTCTGTCTCCCTTCTAAACCAATTCTTCATCTTTACTATGATATCCAGACACTCTTTTCATCCTTTTTCTCTCAATACATATCTCTGCTCTGGTCTCACTTTTCTCCCTTAAATTTTAATTTTAAGGTTAACAAATGCAAATATACTATACCTGCTACTTTTTGGGGGGAGAGGGGAAGGCAAGGCAGTTGGAGTTAAGTGACTTGCCCAAGGTCACACAACTAGTAAGTGTTAAGTGTCTGAGATAGGATTTGAACTCAGGTCCTCCTGACTCCAGAGCCAGTGCTCTATGCACTGCACCATCTAGCTGCCCCATATGCCTGCTACCTTAGAATCCTTTGCCCTTTTTTTGATTGCTGTTTCATCTTTTCAAAGTCCTAATCTGGGTTATCCCCACCATCTAACATCTCCCCTGCTAGCCTTTACAAGCTGTTACAAATGGTAGAGGAAGTCACATATCTGATTGCTCCCCACAGTAGCTATTCCAAACCTTTTCTTCTCTTCTAAAGCCCTCAATGCTACCCTTTCCCAGAGCTTGACAACACCTGGTGCTGTCAAAGCAATACAATAATTAACGTGATTTTGTCAAAGGGTGAGATCCTCCAGAAGGTGAGTATTGTTATGCTAAGCTCAGGGAACAACTTGCCTGCTGGGCCTAAACTCTGGAAAACAGGGTGTCTACTAATCTATTAATAATACACATATGTATGTATACACAGGTATGTATACATATACATATATGTATGCAATCTATGTGTGTATATATGAAATGTATATTTATATTATTATTATTGGGTCATTTCAGTCATGTCTGACTCTTTGTGACACCACTTGGGGTTTTCTTGACAAAGATACTGGAGTATTTAGCCTTTTCCTCTGCAGTTCATTTTACAGATGAGGAAACTGAAGCAAACAGGGCTGAGTAACTTGCCCAGGGTGAGACAGCTAGTTAAGTGTCTGAGGCCAGATCTGAAGCTTCCTGACTCCTGACCCAGCACTCTTTTTTTTTATTGACTTGTTTGTTTACTTTTAGTTTACAAGATTAAGTTCCAGAATCACTTGAGTTTCAGATTTTTCTCCCCTTCCTCCCCACCCTTCACCCCACTATGGTGGCATACAATCGTGTATAGGATCTGCAAACTCTTTCACATCGTACAATAGTCTGGTTGTATAGGTGTTATAGCCAATGGAGTGAACAGTGAGAAAAGAGAAACAAAAGACAAATATAGAAAAGAATGATAGCATGCATTGCTTCAGTCTCCTTTTAAACTCTGGTCTTTCTGGATCTTTCTCTGAATGTAGACATTTCCTTCCATCATAAGACCTGTAGAGTTGTCTTTTAACTGTGTGTTGCTGAGAAGAGTCCAGTTTTTCAAAGCTGGTCGTCACACATGTGATGTATCTGTGACTGTGTACAAATTTTTCCTGGTTCTGCTCTTCTCACTTAGCATCAATTCATATAAGCCTCTCCAGGTAAGTATGAAGTCAATCTCCTTCCCATTTCTTATAGCACAATAATATTCCATCACATTCATATACCGTAACTTGTTCAGCCGTTCCCCAATTGATGGGCATCCCTTAAATTTCCAGTTTTTTGCCACCACAAAGAGAGCTGCAACAAATATTTTTGTACATGTGGGACCTTTTCCCACTTCTATGATCTTCTTAGGATACAACCCCAAAAGTGGTATTACTGGGTCAAAGGGTATGCAATTATATGCCATTTGGGCATAGTTCCAGATTGCCTTCCAAAATGGTTGTATCAGTTCACAGCTCCACCAACAATGCATTAGAGTTCCAATTTTTCCACATCCTCTCTAGCACTTATCATTTTCCTGTTTTGTCATCTTAGCCAATTTGACTGGTGAGATGTGGTACCTCAAACTTGTTTTGATTTGCATTTCACTTGAATCAATAGTAATTTAGAGCATTTTTCCATGTACTTAAAGATATCTTTAATTTCTACCTCTGTAAATCACCTGTTCATATCCTTGGACCACTTATCAATTGGGGAATGACTGGCATTCTTGTAAATTTTATTTAATTCCCTGTATATTTTAGAAATGAGGCCTTTGTCAGAGACACTAGTTGTAAATATTCTTTCCCAGTTTCCCACTTCCCTCTTAATCTTGGTTACATTGGTTTTGTTTGTATAGAAACTTTTCAATTTGATGTAATCAAGATTATCTATTTTGTATTTTATAATGCTCTCCAACTCTTCTTTGCTGACCCAGCACTCTTGTAAAGTCAAACATGAGCAACTTTCCTGAGGATTGCTGCTATGAACCACTTTCAGGGTTCTGATTATACAGTATAGTGAACTCTCTGTGTATTTAGTAACCAATCAGAGCAAAACATTCACAGAAAATAAAAATACAGCATTCACCATGTTCCAACTCAACAACTTAACAGTCTCATCTGTCAGCATTAAATACCCAAGGAAGGGGTCTTTTCATCTTGACTGGAGGCAGGCTCTCAGCTTCCAGGGTTCCTCTTCCATGGTCCCAGCTCCTGCCCAAATCTAACCAACTACCGCCTGAGTTCAAAGGCAGACAGCTTCCAGTTCCTTGTTCAGCTCTCTGTGCAGTTCCTGTTCCATATTGAAGCTCACAGTGTCTAATCTACCTCAAGTCCATCACAGTTTCTATTCCTGGGAAGACAGGGCTTAACAAAGCCACAATAACACCCATATACATTGCCAGCACCCTTATCAAAATCACTTTCTGTTTGTGGAATCAACATAGACCCAAAACAGACAGACAAAGTACTGATACCACAGTCATGCTTCCTCTGGCAGCTCTGGGTGGTCCTCGGAAATCTTTGGCTGGCTCACACAATCTCTCAGCAGAAGTTTTGGCTGCTCTTAGAAGAAGCTCTGCTACCATAAGCTCCATTCTCAAGATCAAAATCACTTTTTCCAGCCTGGGCCTCTCCTCCTCAGCTTCCATGTGGCTTGCTCCAAAAAGTTCTGACTCTCCAGCTGGTGCTTTTCCTTATATAAGGCATTAGCTCCTCCCTGTTCCAGGCCCTTCCTGTTATGTCAGCAACAGGGGCTCATAACAATACAATACAACATAATGTTAATTTGAGGCTTTCTAAGTCAATATGCAGGGGAATGTTTCTATGTAAATCAGATTTCATTTAAAATAAATTAGCTCTCTGCCCCTATTCCCTAGATCCCTGCTCCCTTCAAAAACTAAGCAGTTCTAACATTTATATTGTGAAATCCAGGCTATGTTTTCAGCATTATTTTGCCAGACCACAGTCTGACCAGTCCACAGCTATCAGCTACATACCTCATTGAAACAGCATGGCATATATAGAAGAATATTGCATTGAAGAGTGAAAGAAATCCAGGTTTGAATCCAGTGCCAGCACATACTCATTGTGTGTGTTCTTTATCAAGCCTCAGTTTACTCTTAGGTAGAATGAAACTAATAATACTTCTCAGGGTTGTTGTGAGGACTGAATGAGAGAATGTATGTAAAGTACTTTGCAAATCTTAAAGAATTATGTACCAGGATCATAGATACAGAGCTAGAAGCAAAGATCCATCTGAGACCATCTAGTCCAGTCCCTCATTTTACACCTGAGGAAACTGAGACAAAAGAGGGCTAAGTGATTTTCAATTAACATGCTTAGTGAATGTCAAAGATAAGGTTTGAGCCCAGGTGCTACAGTGGGTAGAGCACAGGGTCTGGAGTCAGGAAGACTCATGTTCCTGAGTTTAAAATTAGCCTCAGACACTAGCTCTGTGATCCTGGGCAAATCAACCCTGTTTGCCTCAGTTAAAATGAGCTGGAAATGGAAATGGCAAACCGCTCTAGTATTTTTGCTAATAAAACCCCAATGTCAATGTCAACCAAATGTCAAACAAGACTGAAAATGACTGAACAACCTCTAACTCCAGAGTCCCATGATCTTGCTCCTAATCTTCCTGAGAAGGAGATATGCTTTTCTCCCTAACAAGTTGTCTCCTTTCTAAACATCTACTTCCAGTTATCTTTAGTTTTCTAACAGAATCCTATCGTTTGGCAACAGCAGAGACTTGCCCTGAGTCAGTGGCTGTGGGGAAGATTATCATTCCTTCCCAGCAGCTGGGAGCTTTTGGAGTCTAAACAATGAGGGCTCCTTTTGATAGTTCATGACTCACACACTGACATTGCCCTTCCCAGTTGAGACATCCAGCCCATTATATTCTCTAGGACCTTTTCCTAAACATTTTGGGTGACTTTAGGTGATCATTTATTCAAGTACGTGAGGATTTAAAATAAAAATATTACTAATCTACACAGGCCTCTTCCCTGTGTCAACAAAGTGATCATCAGAAGCAAGAATATTTTTTTTCTGTTAAAGTTCTTACTTAAAAACCTTTATTTCTATTTGGGATCAAAAACCCCGTCCAAAAATTTAATAAAAAATTTGGAGATCTCTTAGGATAAAAATGGTAGTTTATCCTCTTCCCTGGGAGAAGAGGGCAATCGTCCCCATGACTGATCATGAGATAGAGACAAGGCAATATGGAGGGAGCAGGGTTTTAAACCCTAATGCTGTCAAGCCCCTTTTCCTGACTGCCCCTTCTTCCACTGGCTGAGAGATAAGACTCAAGTCTCCCTGCCAAAAATCTTCCTCAATGGCAAGTCACAGAGAAGCCCTCCACTATCTCTCAGTGGCTGGGAAATAGGTTTACAAAAAACAAATATGCTGGTTGACAGCAAGGGAAAGGAGGAGGGTCCGGAAGCAAGGGAGGAGTGAGCTCAGGTTGTCCTTGACTCCCACCGGCCCGGAGGAGGGGCCCACAAAGGCAGGAAATCAGAAAGGGCTGGTTGCTGATTGACAGCAGTACTGGAGGGGGGGAGTTAATCCAAAACTTCGAGAGAAGTTTTCCCTCTCCCCAGACCCTTCTTACTTAAAAATCACTTTATTTCTTTTTGCCTGGAACCAATTTCTTTCAACTTCCCCCCTCCCCCCAATCTTTGGGATCTTGAAAAATCACCATTATTGGGGAGCTGGAAATAACCTTTATGGGAACTATTGCCAAAGCAAGGAAATAGACACCTGCTACAGGAGACAGTTAACAATGAGACAGTTACTTGCCATAGTGGGTTGAGCTCTGGAATTGTAGTCTGGAGGATGTGAATTCAGGTTCTCCCTCCCATACTTACCACATGAGGGGGGACAAATCACAATTTCTCAGCTTCAAGTTTCCTTTTCTATAAAAGGCAGAGAATAATAATGTCCACCACCAAGGGTTATTTTAAGGATCAAATAAATTAACAGGTGTTTGCTTTGTGAACCTTAAAGTACGTATAAATATTGGCTGTTATTATTATTGATAAGATTTTTTTTTAAGTCTCTTTGTTGGAGACTCAGGAGATGAACAGTAGAATTCTAATAGTAGAATTCGAAGGGGCCTTAGAGGCTCATCCAACCCCTTTTTTATAGATAAGGAAGTTGAGGTCTGGAGGTTATGACTAGCTAGAGTGGAAAAAAGGGTTGGTAGGTTGCCTAAGAAAACTGATAACATTGCAATTTTGCCCAGGAGCGATTATGATGTAAGCTTCCTGTCCAGGAGTACCATTTTGGCAAAGCCTTTAGCAATCCCTGTATCCAAAATTTCTGCCAAATTGCATAAATACAGAGAATTCTATAAGTAGAGTTGTTCTTTCAGACTTTAGCAGAAATTTAATTTATGTCATTTGCGTAGTCTAAGTGGCACAGTGAATAGAGCTCCAGCCCTGAAGTCAGGAGGACCTGAGTTCAATTCTAGTCTCAGACTCTTTTAACACTTACTAGCTATGTGACCTTGGGCAAGTCACTTAACCCCAATTGCCCTGCCTTCCCCCCTCCAAAAAGCAAAAATATAAAAAAATAATTTATGTTGTTCATAAATAAGATTACCAAGGAGTGTTCCCTTATAGCATATATAAATCGGTGAGTTGGTCCTGTTATGGTCAAATGAAATATCGAGTATTAACAGAGTGACCACAGAATCTAATTAGAGGTTTTAAGGCACTTTAATTGAATTAGCAGCTGGGCTGTCTCACATAGGCCAATTAGAAGGAAATAGAGAGCAGCCCCTTAGTCCAGAAGTACAGAATCTTTTATACCATATAGTCCCATTGTTTGGAGGTGCAAGTAAGTTGCTGAGGTAAGGGAATTTGTGATTACAGGGCATAAAGACAGAACATAAAGAAGAATGAACAATAGGAACATCTTTAGGTAGGGGATTGTAGGGTAAGCAGAGAGGGGCACGGGGCATGATAACCTGGGCACATAGAAGAATAATGAATACCTAGATTGGTTCCCACACCCCAGCCAGGCCCATAGACAGGTTCATTGTCTTCTAACTTGCTGATTTCTAATTTCACAAAGTATCACAACTATTTCCTGGCTACTTCACTCTTAAATCCCTGAAGTTTCTACTTAACTAGTTCCTGACCAACCAATCTAGCAATCAACAAGCCGAAGCCTAGTCTAGGTGGCATAGCCTACAAGGCCCAGGGAATGGGAATAAAAGATAGAACTGAGTTCAAATTCTACCTCAGAACCTTACTGGCAGTGTGACCCTAGGTAAGTAAGCATTCGAAGCCTGTTTTTTTATTTGCAAGGGGTGGGGAATAATTGGATGTGGGGACTTCTAAGGTCTTTTGCAGTTACAAAGCTATGATACTACTGTGCTAGACCCTGGGGTTGAAAGTATTAAGAATTTACACTCTGGGTGCCAGGATGAAATAATCCCTATTTTTCGAAACAGTAACATTTCTCTACCCAGTGCGGGAAGCCACCACCTCCACTTGCGGATTTTTCATTCTGACAGACTGACTCCCTTGTTGAACTAGGGAAACTACTGCAAAATGAAACCAGTCTTAAAACAATCCTAGAAAGAAGGCCCGTCCATTTCTATTCCTTTACAAAGACTCGGCATTTCGGAGTCGGGGTCAGCCAGCGTAGTGTCCTTACAAGAGAGCTAAAAGCTCCCAGGTGCAGGGGTCCACACGCGTGGAGACGGAAACCTCAGGTTTGCTTCAAGTTTTAGGCTTTCTAAGAAGAACCGCAAAACCCTGGGGAAGCATTCAGTTAAATCGGTCTGCAATCTCGGGACCCCAGATTAACCCCGCCCCCCCTAACAAACAAGAAAACAACGCCGGAGTCCTGCTGCCACCATGACCACCCTCCCTCCACAGCAGGTGGGCGTGCATTTATTAAGCGCCTACTCCGCGCCAAGCACAATGAAAAGCACTGGAACGCGGACTGAGCTCGGGACTGGCCGCGGGCGCCGGACGGCGGGCCGGCGAGCGCCGGACGGCGGGCCGGCGAGCGCAGTCTGGAAAGCAGGGGGAGGAGCTGCCGGCTCCTTGGAAAACGCCCCTCCGCGCCATTCGGTACCCCTCGCCCCCCGCGGGAGGCGGAGCCGCGGGGTGCCCCGACCGGGGGAAGCGCCGGAAGAGGAAGGCCTGAGCTTGGCCTTGGGAAGCGGAGGGGGGGCCGCGCGGGGCGGACAGGTGCGCCGCAGCCGGGCGGCGATGCGGGGCAGCTGGGGCGCTCCGGGCTAGCGAGGCTCCTGTGCCACTATGGGGCTGCTCTGGCCCCTGCACCTGGCTCTTTTGGGGTTGGGGCTGGTTGGTGCAGCTGAGACCCCGGTGAACTCCAGCTTAGGTAAGGAGAGAGCCGGGGCCCGGGAGGTGGGGTGGGGGCTGCCGATTGCACTTTGCATGTATGTATGTATGAACACCCCCCCATATATACACACACATGTATGTGTGTATATATTTTTGCGCCGTGATAATGCATTATTTCTTGCAATAGAATATATTTTATATCTTATTTTAAAGCATTACAAAATACTATATTTAAAAACGCTCACGTGCATTTTGAAAGGTTTGCTGGGTGGTACAAATGAGCGTCTTTAAAGAGACCGAGGCCTTGGTTTCTATCCAGGGAAAAAAGATCATTTGCTTTCACAAGAGGCTCTGGCCTCCGGGATGCCTCTGCCGATCCCCCTCCCCGCCGCCGCTCACGAAAGCCGGGACAGAAGCTTGAGAATCCTGTCGTCTGGCTCCGTTTCCCGGGGACATGGTAGCTCAGTGTCTGGAGCAGCCATGTTTCTGGTTTTCCCATGCCATTTCTTCAAACTGGGGCCGGGACCTTAGTCCAGGTGCAGAAATAACGGGTGTTAGGGCCCCTCGGAAACACAAAGGTGACCTCCAATGTGGAGCCTCCAAGTTACATCTTAGAGCAATCATTTCAAGGAATTTGCTATGTCTGGTTAGGAAAAGTCATGCAGAGAATTAGTCTTTATAAATCGTGTGTCATGTGCTTGGTGCATGGGGTCTGACAACAATTCCTGGTTTGTTCCTTTTTTTTTCTCCTTTCGAACTATTTGGGAGAAATCATCAGACTTCTTTAAACACAGTTAACTTGCTTTCAGTATTTGAGGCATGAAGGAGTATCTTTAATGCAAGCAAATGAAACAAGCTGAATAATTTGAATTTCATAAATATCCAGCTTTTGCAAAAACTGAGTTGTTGTCCCACTGGGAATGCTACCGTTTTTTGTGCATTGCTTTGTCTCAGGAAGATGAGATTATGTTTCTAATACAAAGCAGTTTATAAAAACATCACAGGACCTTTGGTGTAGTGCTTTAAAGCCTTAGAAGTATCCTTACAGTAAATCTTTGATGCCCCCCCCCTCTCTGATTGGCAGAGCACGAGGTATTTTATCCTGATCTTGTATATTAAAAACTAGCTTGTTCAGGGTTACCCATCTGTCAGGTGATGAAGGCAGGCCCAGAACTCACACCTTCTGGCTCCTAACTCAGTGTTCTTTCTCTTGTATCAGGAACAAAATGTTATACCTACCAAGGCAGAGATTCAAAAACAAACAACTAATCAGAAGCACTTGGCATTTTTTTTTTTTGGTAGAAATTTGGCATTATTTTTAACCTGGAAGAGTTTGGTCAAGAACTGAATCAAAAAGGCATTAATTAATCCTTGGTGCAAGAAAGTTCCTGGCTTTAATGGAAAGAGAACTCACCTCAGTCCCAACACATAGCTTGCCTCTGGTCATAATCAGACCCTTTCTTTTTCTTTTTTGCTTTCTGGAGGGGGGAAGGCAGGGCAATTGGGGTTAAGTGGACTTGCCTAAAGTCACATGGCTAGTAAGTGTTACGTGTCTGAGGCTGGATTTGAACTCAGGTCCTCCTGACTCTAGGGCTGGGCACTGGGCCAATCAGTCCCTTTATTTTTACTGTTCTTGGCACCTTGCTAATTAAAACCAAATTGCAGCCTGGTTTACTGATCTACACCGTAGAGGAAGTTTCTCACATCATTGAAGTCACAGGCTATTCTCTTCCCACCCCTGAAAAGCCCCATGACATTTGAGCAATGCTGAAGCTTTCTGATGTTTTTCTTATCCCCTCATCCCTGTGGCATTTCTTCTGTTGGGCCCTTTTTGCATTTCCTTTAGAGAAAACTTAACTATCCCGACTAAGTAACCAGACTTGTTTGGACCTGTATATGAGGATGAATGCAAACAATTAGGAAAAGACTTTAATTTAGCACAAGAATTATCAAGATTTTTATGTATCTCATAAAACCAGAGCTTGAGATGGAAATGTCAAGTCCATAGCACTTGGCACTTAGAATGCCTTCCTAACAATGTTACCTCCGCCTAAGGAGAGGTAGGTGTGAGAAATGGGCCTAGAGTGGGAGGGTGGATCATAAAACTGGAGGCTGGATTCTTTAGGTTAGAAAGCCTGATAGCGGGCATTTGAGTAGTGCTGGAGCATTCACAAAGTGCTTCACCAGTATTATTTCATTAGTGCCTCCGATGTCTTTATTCCAAGTCCTGCTTTGTAGATGGGGATATTCATGGAAGGCACTTAACTTGCCAAGGCCACATTGTGTCTGAACTGGTCTTCACAACTTAGTCCAGTGCTTCGTCCTCTAGGACAGGGTAGCTTATAGTTTATATCAGAGTCACTGACCTGTCAATTAAGTGCTTACTGTGTGCCAGGCACTGTCAGTCAATAACCATTTATTAAACACTGGGGAATCCAAAAAGGGAAAGAGACAGTTTCTTCCTTCAAGCAGTTTATGGTCCACAGAGGAAGACGACACATGAAAGCAGACTTCCAGGGGTGCTCTGTGGAGGACAGACAGCACTAGGAGTATGGTGTGAGGGTCTCCCCAAGAAGTTCCGAAGCAGTGCAGCCGGGTGAGAAAATGAGACTGTAATAGTCTGTCTGACTGGGAGGTCAGGGCCTGTTATGACCCAGAAAGATTTTAGCGAGTTGTAACAGAGTGACCCCAGAATCCAATTAAAAATTTTAAGGAGCTTTAATTTAGTCAGCTAACTGGGTGTCCCAGGTCAATTAAGGATCAGCTCTGAATTATAGAAGGACAGAACCTTTTATACCATATAGTCCCATTGTTAAGATTTGTTAATTGATTACAGATGAAAACCATGTGCAGGGATCTGTTCTTTGTAATCAGGGGAGTGTATACACCTTATTGATTAATGAGGAGTGAGGTCTGGGAACCAAGGGTTTGTAATTACCTCAGTGTTGATCAATCAAGAACTGGATGTGGGAACCCAGAGATTGCTATTGCCTCAGTATTGATGGATGAGGAGTTAGGTACAATAATGAATAAGGGGTTTGTCATGAGAATGCAACTTTAGGTACTTGAGTGCATTCTTTTGCCTAGCACTGGTTATTCTCTATTGATTCTTATCTTGGGTTTATTCCAGGTTTACTGGCCTGCTAGTTCCTGATTCAGCTTGGGTGTTCAGGGCTTGCTGGATTTCTAATTGTACAGAATATTTGACTATTTCACTGAGATTTCTACTTAACTCGTTCCTGCCCACTTCAGGCCTACTGCCCAGTCAGTGAGACAAGAGGGTAGTCATTCAGTGGAGAACCAAGGCTGATGAGGATGACCAAGTTGGCCCAATGAAGGGCTTCCTGAGACGAGGTGAAGTCCCTGCTTTCAGGCAGCTCGTGGTCTGATGAGGAAGACAGCATGCAAGCAGCTGTGCACAAACAGAATCTGTACAAGATCAGTCGGGGATACTGTCAGGGAAGGAAAGAGTGGGTAGAATTCGGGGCCTGGAGGTAGGAAGGCTCATCTGCCTGAGATCAAATCTGGCCTCAGATGCTAGCTGTGTGACCCTGGACAACTCACTTGCCCTTGTTTGCCTCCATTTCCTTATCTATAAAATGAACTGGAGAAAGAAATAGCAAACCACTCCAGTATCTTTACCAAGAAAACCCCAAATGGTTTTTTTTTCCAGATGGGACTGAAATGATTGAATCACACTGAGATTAAGGGGGACTGGAAAAATCATTAGAAGGTGGTCAGATTATATGTTTATGATAAGGTTGAGTGAAAGCATCATATAGATTAGGTCATTTGGAGTATTAGGCAGGAGTCTGTAGCAAATTAAATATCCTCAGATTTTTTCCAAAATTTCATCATTTTGATATTCTACCTTCTCCAGAGGTTTTTTAAAAATTGGGTTTTGGGGGCGGCTAGGTGGTGCAGTGAGTAGAGCACTGGCCCTGGAGTCAGGAGAACCTGAGTTCAAATCTGGCCTCAGACACTTAACACACACACACAAAAAAGCTAGCCGTGTGACCTTGGGCAAGTCACTTAACCCCAACTGCCCTCCAAAAAAAAAAAGCAAAAAAAATTGGGTTTTGTAATAATTCCTTCTATTAACCCTGTTCTCTTTCTCTTGTAATTGTTCTCATTCACGTAGCACTTTGATATAGATTCCATTTAGCAATGAAATATGCTCGAAGCATTTTTCTTGTTGTAAAGGGTTCATTCTTTAGCCTGTTTATAGTTAAATTTTTATTATTCTGGATTTGAATCTCTAAACTTCCAGTTCTCAAACTGAACATTTAAATGTTGTTTCAAGAATTTTTCTGCTGAGGTTTTTATTTTGCATAAAGATTTCAGTTTTGGTGCCCTTTGAATTCTCAGAATTCTCACGTTTATACTGTGACAGTATAAAAATTGGTATTCTGAAACACTGCAGCAGCCTCATACAGCAGAAAGAATCAGCGAACCAGAATTCAACTCTTGGTAAGATCACTTACCAACCTATGACCCTGGACAAGTCACTCTTTGGGTAAAATGAAGGAGTTGGAATAGTTGGTCTGTAAACTTCAAATCCAGCTCCAAATCTAAGATCCTTTAATGCTCTAAGTAGAGAGTTAAGATGTGGATAGTCTCTCTCCCCAATAGTAGAGATTTTAACAGTTAGAATCCTTTTATTAACAATTTTTTTTATTAAGAGGATTTGTTCTGTGAAGTTTGGATTCAAAGGGCTGCACTCCAGGACATAGGGGACCAATGTGGCTTGGAGGCCTCAGGTTCCTCACCCCTATAACCTATCCCCATGCTTTTTCCTTCTTTCTACCTCATGGCCACATGGTCCAGTAAAAGCCTTCATAGAGGGTCCATCCAGTGTTATTTATATCAGGACATTGGCGAAGATACATTGCAGTCTGTATTGATGGAGTGAATTGTGCTCACATCTGTGATCCCACTAAAATGCCCTCCCAGTGAGGGTCAGGCCCAAGCCCTAAGCTATATCCATGATATCTGGGCACGTTTGAAAAATTGGATCTTTTCCAGGATCCCCTCCCAAGGCCTGCTGGGCAGTAAGCTAAGAAGCTCAAGAGAGCTTGGGATTGATTCCTAGTTCATCTACAGCATCTAAGCATGTTACCTTGCACATTTTAAAAAATTTTACTACACTTGTGATTTCTCTGGCGTAGAGATCTCCCATTCAAGAAACTGTCTATCAGAGCACATTTATTCTTGCTCTGTATCTTATACTTTTAAAGAACTACCTAGGACAAGGAGAGGTTCTTCCTGGTTGTGAAACCAACTCTCCTAGTACTGATGCTGACTCTTGCCTTGTGTATATTACCTGCTTAATACATATTTGTTTCATTGGATTAGTTCAAGTGCCTCTATTTCCCTAGGGTAGCCATGGCCTTCTTCCTTATCTGTGGACATGCTGTGAGTTTAAGAGGTCCTGGGAAAATACCTGATGCCAAAGATATACAGTGTCCCAAAAGTCTTAGTGCGGTTTTAAGTTCGTAAAGCTTAGACCTAAAATAAGTTGCTTTTTCTTTTTTGTATACCCTATATATGAAAAGAGGGCAGTTTTAAGTTTTTAGTCGCTTAAGTCTTCATTAAGACTTTTTGGACACCTATGTTAGCATTCTCTAAGTTGTAATCAAAGGCATTTGACCCCCAAAGAAGGCAAAATACATAGCCCTTCCTTTATAGAGGTGGGTGACTGGGTGTGGAGAACAGCATTACTATCAGAATCAGTTGATGCATTAAGTTGGTTTTGCCAAGTTCTTTTTGAGGGGGGGAGGTAAATAGAATTTTATTTTTTTTCAATTACGTATAAAGATAGTTTTCAACATCCATTTTTTAAATAAGGTTTTGAGTTTCAAATTTTTTTCTCTCTTCTCATCCCCCTCCTCAAGATGGCTTATAATCTGATGTAGGTTATACATGTGCAATTGTGTAAACCTATTTCTACATTAATCATGTTGTGAAAGAAGAAACAAAACAAAAGGGAAAAGCCAACTAAAAACAAAAAAAGTGAAAATGGTATATTTTGATCTGCATTCAGATTCCATAGTTCTTTCTCTGGATGTGGATAGCATCTTCCATCATGAATCTTTTGGACTTGTCTTAGATGCTTGAATTGTTGAGAAGGGCTAAGTCTATCAAAGTTAGTCTTTGTGCAGTGTGGCTATTGCTCTGTACAATGTTCTTCTGGTTCTAGTCCCTTCATTCAGCATCAGTTCATGCAAGTCTTTGTAGCTTTTTCTGAAATCTGCCTGCTTGTCATTTCTTATAGCACAATAATATTCCATTACATTCATATACCACAACTTGTTCAGCCATTTCCCAGTTGATGGACATTCCCTCAATTTCCAGTTCTTTGCCACCACAAAAAAGAGCTGCTATAAATATTTTTGTGCATGTAGGTCCTTTCCCCTTTTTCATGTCTTTGGGATACAGACCTCCTAGTGGTATTGCTGGATCAAAGGGTATGCACAGTTCAACTGTCCTTTGGTCATAGTTCCAAATTGCTCTCCGGAATGGTTGAATCAGTGCACAATTCCACCAACAATGCATTAGTATCCCAATTTTCCCACATCTCTAACATTTACCATTTTCCTTTTCTGTCATATTAGCCAATCTCTGAGATGTCATGGTACTTTTTATTTGCATTTCACTGAGCTTTTTTTTTTTTATCTTAAAAAACATTATTTGTGGTAAGAGATGGCTCTGCCTCTTTGGGTAGAGGATGTGCTCTCCCTACCAACCCTTCCCCTGTTTTTGAAAGCGAAAGTGATATAAAAACAAATATCAATAAAAATTAAAACCAAAAAAACATCAAAGGGAGGCTTTGTTGGCATCAAGGATCTGGATTAGAATCCTGTCCCTGTAGCACCTATTTTTTTTCCTTTCTAAAAACATTTAATATTTTATCTTTCCCCCCAATTACATGTAAAAACAATGTTTAACATTAAAAAAAATTTTTGTGAGTTCAAAATTCTCTCCGTACATCCCTATCCTCTGCCCCTCCTTGAGAAAGCAAGCAATTTGATAGGTTATACATCCTGCAACACTTATTACTATATGATGATGGCCAAGTTACTTAAACGCTTTGAGTTTCAGTTTCCTTATTTGTAAATTGAGTTTTGCCGAGATCCCGGGTGTCGCACATACACCGGCCAAATGTGGACCACAGTACACCCGCACGTGCCTCTGCCTAGATTAAATTATGGTTCTGTTAGATTTTGTTGTATTGCTTTTCAATTAAAAAAAAAAGATAAGCGCCTGTGGTTTTATATGTCCCTGTGTGACCCAAAGGGATCCTTACATGTGATTTTGTGGCCTATGTTTCTCTGAGTTTGATCCAAGTGGTCTCTTGACAACCTCAGAGGTTCTTCCCAGCTCTGAGTCTGTGATAGAATGGCCTCCTCAGCCTGTCCCTGGCCATGCGTGTTCTCTGTTTAATTATGAAGCTGTCAGTATTTCATCTAGAATATGGTATACAGTATATTCTCAAGGTGAGGACTATAAGGTTCTTTTTTAAAGTGTCTGAAAGGAAGAAAAGAAAGGAAAAAAATGTTGCTTTGTAATTGGATGGGCAGATTATGAACTAATTACAGTTGGGGTCAAGGGGGAAGCAAGCTTAGCTGTCCAAGGTTATGATGTACAAGGGAAGCAAGTATCAGGCTTGTTTTTCTTTTTTTTCAGCTGAAGCAGGACAATTATATTCTTCTTGGCACACAAGTATTTATTTTGTAAGAAGCTAAAGCTGTATATGTTGTAATAAAGCTTCATAGCTTCTAGTGGATAGTAGAGTTTCAGTTCTTTTTGTTGTTGTTTTTTGCTTTTTTGGAGGGCAATTGGAGTTAAGTGACTTCCCCAAGGTCACACAGCTAGGTTTTTGTGTTACATGTCTGAGGCCGCATTTGAACTCAGGTCCTCCTGACTCCAGGGCCGGCACTCTACTCACTGTTCCACCTAGCTACCCTGAGGGATTCAGTTCTTAAAAGGGAATCAGGGAGAAGTGGGGCATAATTTTAAAACCTTGATTAACTTGTACAAATTGCCTTAGCTTGGTTTTTATGTCTCAGGTGGGGGTAGGGGGGGAGAAGGCTGAATATATATTTATATGGTGAAATTTGCAACAAAATGTTTCATTCATTTCCATATGAATAGCCTGTTGTGGGAAAGATAACTCTCCCTTCCTGTCTCCATTTTTCTTACTGGATGGAGCTCATGGGTTGGACCACAGTAGGTTCCTGCCCAGGCCCCACTTAATGGCTCTATTTTGGGCCCTCCTGGCTCAGAGCTAATGTCGTTAGTAACATCTCTTTTGGCCAGCAAGTCTGAGGGTCTTCCCCTCCGAGTTTGATTTTTTTTTTTTTTAACTTAAAAGGGGCCATCCCTTGACTCACTTCTTAAAGAGGCCTATTCATTGTGTGGGAGTTGCCTGACTCAGAGTGAGAACCTGAAAAGGCCTTAGTCTGAAAGGGCCAGGGTCTCCCGTTGTGTCCTGGGCCATCTCCAGTCCTCCTGATGAGTATCTGACCACCGGACCCAGATGACTGGAGGAGAAAGTGAGGCTGGGACCTTGCACAGCCCTCCCTCCCTCAGATCAAAGTCAACTGCAAGTCATGTCTTCATTCCCCGATGCCATGCTCCTCTTCGAAGATGAAGGACAAGCACAACATATCTAGAGAGTTCAGGAAGGTGTAGGTTAGAGCCTGGAGCATATGCCTGACTGTTTAACTACCTTTTTTTAAAAAAATTAAATTTTTTTTATTACACTTTAAGTTCTGAACTGCCTTTCTCCCTCTCTTCCAGCTCCTCATTAGAGAAGGCCACCATTTGACACAGATAGATGTGTGTGTAGATATATGTATGTATGTGTATATTTCACATATACACATACATATATACACGTGTGTGTATAAACCCATACTATGCACACTTCTGCTTATCAGTTCTTTCCCTGAAGGTAGATAATGTCTTCTTTCATAAGTCCTTTGTAATTTATTTGAGGATTTTTAATACTCAGAATAGCTTATTCATTCAGTTATTCTTCAAACAATATTTTTTTTGGTCTTTTTCGGAGGGGAAGGTAGGGCAGTTGGGGTTAAGTGACTCACCCAAGGTCACACGGCTAGTACGTGTTAAGTATCTGAGGCCGGGATTTGAACTCAGGTCCTCCTGACTCCAGGACTGCTCTGTTTACCACGCCACCTCTTTGAACAATATTGCTGTTACTGTATACAACATTCTTCTGTTCTGCTCATCTCATTCTTCGTTATTTCATGCAGGTCTTTCTTATCTATTTCCAAAGTCAGCCTGCTGGTCATTTCTTACAGCATAGTAGTGGTCCGTGGTTAGTGCCTTTCTGCCTGCCTGTTTGGGGGTCGTGTCTTGTCAGGTTTCTGTTTCCTCTTAGCTTCAAGAGCATTGCTCCATCAGTCTTTTTTTTTTGGAGGGCACTTGGGGTTAAATGACTTGCCCAAGGTCACACGGCTAGTTTTTGTGTTAAGCGTCTGAGGCTGGATTTGAACTCAGGTCCTCCTGATTCCAGGGCCTGTGTTCTGTCTGCTGAATCATGTAACTTCTCTGATCTCTCTTCAGCATTGAACCATCTCTTCTTCCCTGAAACCCTTTACCACCTTGGCTTCCAAAAAAACCCTCCTGGGACGGCTAGGTGGCACAGTGAATAGAGCACCAGCGCTGGAATCAGGAAGACTTGAGTTCAAATGTAGCTGTGGACACTTACTAGCTGTCACTTAACCTCTGTGTGCCTCACTTTCCTTAACTGTCAGATGGGGCAATAATAGTGCCACCCCCCCCCCCCCCGGGTGGTTATAAGGATCAAATGAAGTAATATTTGTAAAACACCTAGTACAGTACTTGGCACACAATAGTAGGTACTTAGTAAATGTTTATTCTCTTATTTCTCTTCTTATATGAGAACTTCCTGGATTGCCTCCTTTCCCCCAATTAAAAATAATCTTTTCCTCTTCAGTTTCTTAAAAATTGGGAAAACCCCCCGATTATTTTTTGCTTTGTGCATTTCATCTTCTGTAGACTATAAACTCAAAAGATTCTCTTCCTCCTCCCCTTCTCTGTCTTTCTCCCCCTCCTCTTTCCCCTCCTCTTCCCTTTCCTCCTTCCCCTCCTCTTCCCTTTCCTCCTTCCCCTCCTC
>CM053597.1:140660593-140709804 GCA_028646575.1 Pseudocheirus occidentalis | reverse complement strand
TGAAACTGTGAACATTGTACTGAATAAAGATTTGTAATGGAATAAACAGTGTTCACTAATGCTGTGTAATCCGAATCTTAAAAGCTGTTCACAGTAGCATTCTCTCAGGAATCTACTGCTGATTGGCTTTACACAGACCCAGATACCCAAAAATTCAACTTAGAAGGAAAAAGTAACAACTAACAAGTGTAAGCAGAAAGACAAAGGAAAAAAAAATAGATCTTCCACAAGAACTACCTGATTACCTAAAAGAAAGGAAGGGATTAAAAAAAAACATTTGACAGAAAGAATAGTTTAGAAAATAGTTTAGAAAAAAAGTCACCCAAATGAACTCCACAAAAATCAGAACAGACCAAACCAAAATCAATGACTCCAAAAGATAGCAAGAAATATTAGCACAAAACTGAAATATTCAAAAAATGGAAGAAAATGTATACATTCTGCTATATGACCTGAAAATGGGTCATAGAGAGATAATTTAAGAATCACTGATCTCCTTGAAAAACTAGTATATTTTATTTTTTAAAAAGCTTGAACACCAGTTCAAGAAATGATAAATGAAAACTGCCCAGTCCTATTAGAACCAGAGCACAAAGTGAAAACAGAATCCATCAATCACCTCCTGAAAGAAACCCACAAAGGAAAAGTGCCAGGAATGTCATAGCCAAATTCCAGAGTTTCCAGATCAAAGAAAATATATTTCAGTCAGCCAGAAGGAAAAGGTTCAATTTCAAAGGAACCAACCAGGATCACACAAGACTTAACAGCTTCTACTTCACAATGAGAAGAGATCCTGGCATTCAATATTTTTATAAAACAAAAGACATAAGCAACCAAGATTAACTTACTTGAAAACATGATTAAAACTCTACAAGGAGAAATTCGATTTTCAAGAGAACTTTCAAGCATTTCTGATAAAAAAAAAAGACCAGAGCTAAATAGAAATTTTGAAAGGCTTAGTTCTAGATGTTGAGAAAAGTAAAAAGAAAAGGCAACAGAAATGATTTCAGAGAATCCTGTAAGAACAGACATGGAAGGAAGTGAAGAGAAAAAGGAGAATTAGTAATATAATGACAGCAATGTAAACAAAAACAATTTTGAGAGATTTAAGAATTCCTATCATAGTAATGACCACCACCACCACCACCCCCATCTCCAAGGGACCTACGTGAAATGTGTTCCCTCCTGACAAGAGATCTCAGTATTTGGAAAGAAATCTTTTTTGGCCATGATGTGGGCATGGTTCGCTCTACTACGCTTATTGCAAGGATTCTGAGTTTCTTCTGTTTGTGAGAGTGAAGGGGGGTAGCTATGGTAATAACCAAAATAAAAAGGAAGAAAATTTAAAAAAGGAGGGGCACTGTAACATTTTAAAGAGTAAAATGCTCTTTAAAAGCAAGCAGAACGGAAAAGGTTTCTTACATGTGGTTTCATATAAAAGGTTTAATATACAATCTTTTTTGTGTTCCGCTTTGCATATTGAAATGCTCATTTTCTGCATTTGTAAAGTTCAAAACAATTTTTTTCATTACTGGCCATACATCGTTGAATGCCAGGAAACTTGCCACAAGTCAACTATATGTGCTAGAATGTCTTCTATGTTTGGACCTGGAAACTGCAGCCCAAATCTGTGTGTGTGTGTGTGTGGTGTGTGGTGTGTGGTGTGTGTATGTGTGTGTGTGTGGGGAGTATGGTGTGTGTGTGTGTGTGTTTATACATACACACACTGGGGAAAAATGGTACTAGGGGACAAACAGTGGATGATATATTTACCATCTTTCCTCCAGGATTTTGGTGCTAATGGAGACAGATCTTTAGAAGGCCCAACTCTGGCATTTCCTCCTCATAAGTGGCAGCTGGAGAAATATAGGTGCTCAAAAGACACCGTGCCACCCTGAGTATTCCTCATCTTGGAAGACATAGAGGGTTGGGATTGGTTAATACTTAGATGGGTGACTCCTTGGGATGCTCTACGTTTTTAGCTGGTTTCTGTAGTATAGTGGTTATGATGTTTACCTAAAACAAGAAAGGTCCCCAGTTGGATACCCGGTTAAAACAATGCAAGGTAAGTTTTATGAGGCAGTATAGTATAGGACAGGAGTCCATGACACTCCAGGGACTGAGGCCTAAACCAGAGTAAAATGCACTTGAGAAATATTTAACAGAGTAAAAATACAACTGAACACACACACATATACACACCAGGAATATGTATATATGTATGTGTGTGTGTGTATGCATGCATGCATACATACATATGTGATTTCAGAGAATCCTATATTGTGTAACACACATGTCTAACACACACACACACACACACATATATATATATATATATCAGGAATCCTTCTGTCCAGCTTAGTGGCCCCTATTTCTATGTGAGCTTGACACCACTGGTTTGGGGGACAGGATGCTGGACTTGGATTCTGGAAGACTGAGTTCAAGTCCCACATCAGACACTGTGTGGCTTTAGGCAAGTCCCTTAACTTCTCCTGCCTCAATTTCTTCATCTGTGCAATGGTGGGGGGGGGGGAATGACCCAGATATCATCTGAGATCCCTTTGTTCTAGACTTCAGCTCATGTGGCACAGCCACTCCTCCTTCCCCAGGCATCCTTTCACGTTGCCTCCAGGACTGACATGACCTCCATTCCTCCGGACTCTCTCTATGCTCAAGTGGTCATAAAGGAGATGAGGTAAGACTAGGAGGCTGAATTAGCACCATCCTGTACTGGAAAAAGTTAAGGCATACGTTCCAATAATGAGTCAGTAGGGTCTAAAGATAGCATATTGGCATAGAAAAGCAGTGATACGGCACCAAGGGGCAGCTAGGTGGCATGGTAGATAGAGCACAGACCCTGGAGTCAGGAAGACCTGAGTTCAAATGCAGCCTCAGACACTTACTAGCTGTATGACCTTGGGAAAGTCACTTAACCTTGTTTGTCTTAGTTTCCTCATATGTAAAATGAGCTGGAGAAGGAAACAGCAAACCACTCCAGTATCTTTCCCAAGAAAACCCCAACTGGGGTCACAAAGGGTCAGTCATGACTGAAAGACTGAACAACAACGTGCCACCAAGAATGACAATGTTGTATTTATTTGATTTTAAATTGACATCTAGATGAAGTCAAACACAAAGTCTGTGAGTAACTGCTTTCTTGTAGGGACTGGGGAAGCATCATAATCCTGTTCTCATCCCACAGATCCACGCCCCCATTTTACCTGGCTTCTTACTGTCCTGTTTGTTCCAGCTCAGTAAGATTACTAGGGATTGAATGGCCCCCAAGGTCATCCCCAGTTGTCATTTCTGATCTTCTCTTCAGCAACAGAGACTTAATAAAATGAGTAGTTAGAATGCTGAGCTTACTGTCACCTAGAAGAATTTCGGACTTTTTCCCCTTCCTTAAGGTTTATTTTAATTATATGGTCAGGTCATTCACTGGTAAAGGTGAGATGGTAAATGGTAAGAGAAGTTCTCATTAAAGTCACAAAACAATGGGAAGGGGAAACAAGGACTGTAATTCTAAGCTTTCTTTACGAACAAATCTTACTTTTCAAACTTTTACTATTCCCATTTATTAAGAAAAATCTTTGCTTTTGTCTTTTAAAAAAAAACAACAAATATGGGGTGGCTAAGTGGCACAGTGAATAGAGCACCGGCCTTGGAGTCAGGAGGACCTGAGTTCAAATCTGGCCTCAGACACTTGACACAAAAACTAGCCGTGTGACTTTGGGCAAGTCACTTAACCCCAATGGCCTTCCAAAAAGCAAAACAAAAAACAAATACAACAAGTATTTTACAGATTTAGAGCATCAAAATAGGCTCAAATCAATGCTTTTCATTTTAGGAATCCATCATTAAGTATTCTTCAAATCATGCGATATCAAATCTTTCTATGTGGTTGAGGACTTTTTACTCTAGCAACATAAAAAAAAATGTCACTTCTTTTCTTCCTTAGGTTTATTCAGTCAAGTAAAAGACAATCTTGCAGAAAAAGAGAAGCTTTGAGGGAGAATAACTATCTGACTTCAGTTGAGCTGGATCTCACATGTTCTCGATCCACTAAATTCCCTTTGGTTCCTCTTGGTGAAGTCTGGGAAATGCATACCTGGTTAGCCTCCAGTTCCAGTTTTATAACTACCGAAGACTCCCACAAAAGACAAATCTTCTGTTACAAATTCTTCTTTGCACATTCAAGGTATGGTCCTGCAAATGTCTGCTACTATTTAAAAATAAAAGTTAATATTCTTCAATTTCTACTTAATTCCAAAAAAAGTAAAAAGTGTGATACTGAGACATGGCTAGGACTTTTAACTAATGAGGTAAGTTTAATTTTTTTTCAACTCTGAAAGTTGCAAGTAAGATTTGCCTCATATGCTCTTTGCAAAAGTATACCTCCAATACAGAAGCAGGTAGTCAGCAGACCAAACTAAATACAAACATGTTATTACTAAATGGCTCCTAAAATAGATGATGGTGGCACCAGCACATTTACTGCCTATCATACAATATTCTTTAACCAAACCAAACAAAAAAAATCATTAAAAACCAAGCAGCAAGTACCTACCACATGACAGGCGCCATATAAATATTATCACATTTGATGCACCCTCATCTTACAGATGAGGAAACTGAGGCAGAAAGCAGTAAAGTGACTTGCTCAGTTATTAACTGAAGCAAATTTGAACTCAGATCTTCCTGACTTTGGGCCCAGCACTCAATCTACTGGATACTTTGTGAATATTCTTCCAGCCCATTTTTCTTTTATTTTTTTTATTTCCATTCTCTTCAGGACACCAATAATACTTCTCAGCCTCCCTAATCACACTAAAGAATAACATTACTGCCAACACTTGGTCTAGAAATTCAAAGGATGTGATTTTAATTCAAACAGCTCATTAATTTGTGTCATATAACTGTGTCCTGCTTCAGCTTTCCAGTCAACAAGACAGAGAAAAGAATAAGACCTATAAAAAGCAGACCTGTAAAATGGGAGAAAATATTTGGTGACCTTGCATCCCTTCTAGCCATGGGAGTTGAAAGTACTAAACAAATACAAAGTACTTCTTTAAAATGGCTTCCAATATTAAAGTCATCTAAAATGGAAAATATCTTGGCTTTTTGAATTTTTTTCATTTATCCCCAAACTTATTCTGGCTAAAAAAAAAAAAATCTAGAAACAATGTATGATATCACTTAAATGAAAAGGAAGAATCCTACTTTTTAAATATTATAAAGTGTTATTCTATATTATTAAAAAAAAATAAGTGACAATGTGAGAAATAGAGAAGAGGATGAAAAGGAATGAACAATCAGAGACGATGACTTAGCCCAGGTACATTATCTTGAAGAAAACTTGTAAGAGTATGGCAAAACCTTAAGCAGAAGTCAATATTAAATTTCCTTCTAACTACGCTATCCTCTTCTCAGAGCAGATAATTGTGAATTCTGGGCACTTGCTGTTACCAGGTTCCATTTTGATTTATGCCTTCTGGGAATCCCAGCAGCTCAATTCCATTCTATTCCATTCAAAAGACAATTACTAAAAGCCTGCTACGTTGAACCCTAACTTCTCTCCTGAGCATCAGTCTCACATCTCCAACTTCCCTTTGGACATCTCAAAATGGATACCCTGTAGACATCTTAAACTCCAAATGAACAAAACCAAACTCTTTATCATTCCCTTCCAACACTCTCCCTCTCTTAGCTTTCCTATTACTCTGGTATTGAGGCTCCCACCATCCTTCTGGTCACCTAAGCTCACAACTTTTCTGACTCTTTGCTGTCTTTTGGCCAACCCCCCCCCCATATCCAATCAGTTGCCAAGTCCTGTTGATTCTACCAGTGTAACACCTCTCATATACTCCTCTTTCTCCCCTTTGACACTGTCACTACCCTGGTGCAGTCCACGGTCACCTCACAACTAAAATACTGCAACCTGTTTCCTTGCCTCGACTCTCTCACCACTCTAGTCCATCCACTCAGCTGTCAAACTGAACTTCAAGTTCTGCCAGCCTGACTGCATTACCACGATATTCAATAAACTCCAGTGACTCCCTATCACCTCCAGAGTCAAATATAAAATCCTGTTTGGCTTTTAAAACCTTCTATACCCTGAACCTTTCCTACCTTTATACCTTATACCTTACTTATTATTATACCTCTTATACCTTACTCCCTTCTCTGTATTTTGAAATCCAATAACAATGACCTCTTCATCTCCTGGCTTCCTTTCGAATAGTAGCTAAAACTCCACCTTCTGCATAAAGCCATTCATGATCTCTAATTTTGTCTTATTTCTAATTTATCTTGCATATATATCTTATTTGTACATGGTTGTTTGCATGATGTCTCTCCCATAAGACTGAGTCCCTCAAGAACATGAGCTAGGTTTTCCTTTTTAACAGTGTCTGATACATAGTAGCTGCTAATTAATAATTGTTAAATTGACTATGTGCAAGGTACTGAGGCAGATACTGGAGATAAAAATAAAATATGGCATAATTCTTGCTCTATAGAAAGAGTAAGGTACATATAAAAATAATTATGATATAAGGTGGATAAGGCTGAAGAAGAAGCCAAAGTAGCAGGAGAAATCACCTCTCACTGGGGTTGGGGGAGAACAGTGGAGGTTTCCTAGGATCATAGGATGCATAGTTGTAAGGAAACTTAGAAAGAGTCTAACTCATATCTCTTCATTTTATTTTTTAACTTTTTTTTTCAATTAACAGGCTTTTTTTCCCTCCCTCCCATGTGCTCTTTCAATGGGGGAGGGGAAAATGTAGGGAGGAAGAAAACCCCTCATAGCAAGTATGCACAGTCAAGCAAAATGAATTTCTACATTTGACCAGGTCCACAAACGTATGTATCTTGAGTCTATCACCTCTTTTATCAGGAAGTGGACAACATGCTTCATCATCAGTCCTCTGAAATCAAGGTTGACCACTGTATCGATCAGAGTTTGTAAGTCTTTCATGGTAGTCTTTAAAATATTAATACACATGCAGTTTTCTTGGTTCTGCTCACTTCCCTCTGCATTTGCTCCTACAAATCTTCCCAAGTTTCTCTGAACTTGTCCTCTCTCTACTTACATTACTATTACATTCATATGCCACAATTTTTCTGCAATTCCCCAGTTGATGGGTACCCCTTTACGTTCTAGTTCTTTGCCCTACAAAGAGTTGCTATAAATGTTTTGGTGCATACAATTCTTTCCCTCTTTCTCCAAATCTTTGGGGCAGGTCTAATAGATATATTGGTGGGTCAAAGAGTATGCAGATTACAGTGACTTATTGAGAGTCACATAGAGGCAGCTATTTGGTGCAAAGCATAGAGTCTTGGATGGAGTCAGAGAAAAAAACTGAGTTGAAACCCTGTTTAAGACATTTACTAGCTCTGGGACCTGGTGTAAGTTATTTAACCTCTCTGTTCCAAAAGTTCTTCATCTGTAAAATGGGCATAATAATACCTACCTCCCACGGTTGATGTGAAGATCAAATAAGGTAACATTTGTGAAGTATTTTGCAAACCTTGAAGTAATATAAAAATGCTAACTTTTATTACTGTTATTACTAATATTTGAGGGCATAATTCCAAATTGCTTTCAAGAATTGTTGAAATTTAGAGCTCCACTAAAATTGCACCAATGTCCCGGTTTTCTAACAGCTTCTACAAGAGACGTCATTTTCTATCTTTTTTGGTCAGTTTTGCCAATCTGATGGATGTGAAGTAGAAATTCAGAATGGTTTTAATTTGTATTTCTCTAATTCTTATTGATTTGAAAAAGTTTTTCTTTTTTACTTCTTTCATGATTTCCTTTGAGATTTTCAATCTTTTGTTCTTCCAGATGAATTCTGCTATTATTTAGTGCTTTGTAAAAAATAAGCCTTTGTTAGTTTGATTGATATGGTAATTAACAAGTAAGTTAATGTAGGTAGTGTTGCCATTTTTACCATATTGGTTCAGCCTGTCCATAAGCAATTAATATTTCTCCAATTATTTAGGCCTGTCTTTATTCTGCAAAGAGTGTTTTGTAATTGTATAGTCCCTGCATGTATCTTGATAGGTAGACTCTGAAGTATTTGATATATTCAATAATTATTTTAAATGGAATTTCTTTTTCTGCTAGTTTTTTGGTAATATACAGAATATATATAATATATTTTCCTTCATTTTTACATGAAAAGCCAGCGGCACTGAGAAACAAAGTGATTTCTGTTTGGTCACCTAGCAGCCTATTCAGACTAAAAGGTGTGCGTTTTCCTTCATTTTTACATGAAGAGACAGAGGAACTGAGAAACAAAATGACTTCTGTATGGTCACCTAGCAGCCTATTCAGACTAAAAGGTGTGCTTGGAACAGCACAAGGTCTGGTCTGAAGCCAGGTGCCAAGCCCTTGAATGAATGGCATAATTAGCCTACTTCTCTCCAGCATGAACCGCTCCCTGAGATAAAGGATAGGTAGATAGAGGACAGGTCTTCACAATAAAAAATGAGTTCAAGACCTGACTCTACAACGTTACTAGACATACAGTCATACTAACAGGGAAGTTATTTAACCCACTCAGTGCCCCCATGGAGCTCCTTAGCCACATAAGTTGTACAAGAGATGCCCTAACACTAGAAGTGGTGGAGGTGCTTCCAGGTTGCATCAGTGGAAAGACCAGAGACACTAAGAATTCCCTGCACTGATAAAATCACAGGTGAAGCCCCCTCACCACTCTTTTCCACCTTGCTGCCTCTCTCTCCCTCATGAAACATCTTGACGAAGCTATTTTAAGTATAACTATAAAATTGGGAGAAGCAAGAAAGTTTCTTGAGGGCAACAACACTACAATATGCCTAGTTAGGGCTTAGCTCCAGGGTTTTCCACCTTTTGATGAGGAGTTACTTTTTAATTTCCTCAAAGTCTTATTAATATTGAATAGGTCAGAAGGAGAAAAAAGGGTAGTGTTTCAGGATATGTTACTAACAGGGGATAGAAGGGGCTGCTGTTGGCTATGCCACCTTCTCCATAAAAATACCTTGTGGAGAATCAAAACATTTATTAATGTTCAATAATATTATATTAATACATGATAATGTTTATGGGAAAAATTGTGCCAGCAGCAACCAGTTTAGGAATCCAACATATAAATCGTCAAGTTCTCCTAAAATATCCCCATCTACTTACCACCTTCCTCCTTTCAGAATTGGCTCCAGCCCCATCTAAACCCACACCTACTACTGTGCTCCCACCCACCTGACAATCCTTCCCTTCCTCACCAAACGATCAGATCCCCACCTCAAAGTTTTTCATTATTCCAGAAGTAACCAGCTAATCTGGTTTGCTCTCCAGAATTTTAATTGTAGAGATGACACCAGAGCTGACCAGTGAAGAAAGGAAAGGATCTCAACAGGTAGATCTGTGGGGGAAGTTCATTCCAGACATGGCGAACAGTCTGTGTGACAAACAGTTTGTGAAATACAGAGGCAGGAGAGGAAAGTATGAGGAAAACAAATTATTGGAATGGGAAGTACGTGAAGGGGAGCAGTGTAAGTTAAGTCTGGGAAAACAGGTCAGAACCTTGAATGTCAGGCTAAGGAGTTTGTATTTCATCTATTAGTCAACATGAAGCCACTGAAATTTTTGATCAAGTGGACAATGATCAAACCAATGCAGCAAGAGAAGTCTGGCAGTTGTGTGAAGGCTGGTCTGGAAAGGTGATGCAGACGGAAGAGCTAATAAGACAATAATAGTCCAAGTTAGAGGTAATGAGGGTCCTGACCATGACAGCAGTAGTGGGAGTGGAGCAAAAGGAAGATATGGGAGAAGGACTGAAGAGAGGTACTGATAAAACTGGGCAAAGAAAGTTCAAAGACATTATAGGCAGAAAAAAAGTTAAAGGAAGATTTGTGTGTTCTTTTATTCCTGGAATCTGTATTTCCTCCACAAAGATGAAAGTAAGAAGCAATTTATCATGTCAGCATCCACCTTCAAGCTAAGGGATTTCTATCCCATAGGAAAAGCACCAAATATCAGCTTCCACCAAAGCTTTCAAGAACTATTAAAATGTTACCTAATAAAGCCATCGAATTTTAGCAGTGGAAGGGACATATTAAAAAATGAGGAAAACAGATACAAAATAATTTCCTTAAGGGAAATTCACAACCCTTCTGGGCCTCAGTTTCCTGGTCTATAAAAATTCAATTTGATTTGATTCAACAGACATTTACTAAGCAGAGCATCTTGGAGACAACAAAGTTTGGGTAAGAGAGTTCCCAGAAAAAGAGGGTTGAACTAGGTAGTCTTTAAGGCCTCATTCTATTCTGAAATTCACCAACTCTTTCTGGCTGTACCAATTATTGAGAACACCAATAGGTTCAATGATGTACTTGGAATTCTTTCCAAACTCACCACAAGAGAAAAAAAATCTGTCCCATCTCTATCTAAGGAATATACATCCATTCAATCATGGGTTATGACTGAAAAAGAAGAAAAAAACTATAGGGGAATATTGTCAGCAAGTTAGAAGGAAGTTATCAGTAAGTGGTAGTGGGGAGAGGGAGGTTTCTGAAATTTCTAAATGGTAGTAAGGAGCCCCAACAAGGGGACCAGGATCTATAAATATATGCAAAGATAAATAGGATAATAGTTCTATGATACTTATCTTAGAGCACAATTTTAGTTAGCTAAAACAAAATGTTGTTACAAGAGACAAACATTTCACAAGTGGCTCACAAAAATGACTCACCATAACACAACCTCCTGGTGAAACTTTAAGAGATCACAACCTTGCAGGAAGTAATACTTACTTTACCACTTCTTATCAGCTCCAAGAAGCATAAAGCTGGGCCATCGCCAGTTCTCTCACGTCTTACAACTGGACTCATATGTCTCTGCCGACAGAGTGAGGCTGATGACTTTGCACAGCGCTGCCTCACTTAAATCCAATTCATTTGCAAGTCAAGACATCACTTTCCTGATGTCACTGGTCCTCTTCAAGAACAAAGGATGAACAAGACGCATAAAACTCTGTTTCCTTAAAAAATATATTACTATAAGGGATCTCAACAAATCTTTGTTGGCTTTCCATTTTTAATACCTTTCTCTTTTTTTCCCCTCATTTTTCATTTAAATACAAATTGAGAATAAGTCTTTTGGAGCTTAACAAGTTAAAAGAGACAGACAACAGATCCACAAACCTATCTGCCATTCCTCTAAATCACAGGTATTAAGAGAGATTTTTTCATATGTGATATAACCACTTCTGGGTCAAATGCCTTTTCTATTACCAAATCCCAACCCCCAGTCCTCAGCCTCACAAATTCAGAGAACCTATACCTATTAATAAATTTGTACTATTAATGATATTTATCTGATTCTCCTCTACTAGATCTCATTAGAGATAGAACATATGAGTAATAATATCTACTTTTGCATGTAGGTTGCTGGAAGGCAAGGACCGTGTATAGCCAATTAATTTTGTATAGTACTTCATAAGTGTAGTACTTCTACTGACTTTTTCATCCTTACGGGGATCAAGATTATAGGTATCGCTTCCTCTGATGTTTGAGTCAAGCTAAGTCACTGTGATCAGGGAATTCAAAAATTAACCCAGGAATCTTGATCTTAATACTGTCTTGGAAGTACAAAATGACCAATGTGATTGGTGCCAAGGTGAGGAACCAAAGGTAAATTTTTATGGTAGTACCTCTTGCTAATACACCTTTATTTTCTGCCGTTTACTACCTTATGGCACAAAACTGGAGATATTTCTGAACCCTGCTCCACTAGATAAAAGGGCTGTAAAATCAGTCACCAAACTGATCAATCAAGAAACATAGGACCATAACGCCAGACATTTTAAGAGCAAACTGTGCTCAGCTCTGGAAGAGATACAGAATTCCTCCAGAAACTGATAGCAGAGTAGCAGAATAAAAGACCAATCCAAATAGCCAAGATATATATTATTATCTTGAAGAAGCCTTTGAGAATCACAATACAGTGTTATATGCAGGAAGGAAGGTGAAAAATCAGGGAAGACTTCAGTAGAATTCTATAATAAATAATTTACAGCAGGAAGAGACCTCATTTTATAGATGGGGAAATTGAGGCAAGTTAAGTAACTTGCCCGAGGCCACAGAGCCTTTTTTTTTTTGGAGGCAACTGGAGTTAAATGGCTTACCCAGAGTAACACAGCTGGTGTTTGAGGTAAAATTTGAACTCAGGTCCTCCCAACTCCAGGGAGGTTGATCTATCCACTGAACTACCTAACTACCCTCATAGAGCCTTTTAAAGGACTGAATTAACATGCTGAAATAGTCAGGAGACCTACATTCTACTGTCCTATGACTATATGAAACTTCCTTTAATTCTCCCTAGCTAGACATGATCTCTAACATCTCAGATCTTTCATATCATCGTGCCTCTTCTAGACACCTATCCTCTAGTTTATATCATAGTTATTTGTCATCCTCTGTATTAGCATATTAGCTTTTTGGGGTGGCTAGGTGGTGCAGTGAAGAGAGCACCGGCCCGCAAGTCAGAAGGACCCGAGTTCAAATACCACCTCAGACACTAAACACAAAAAACTAGCAAGTCACTTAACCCCAATTGCTCTCCCCCACTACCCCCAAAAAAGGCAAAGAATATATCATAATTCATGTTCTCCCACTAACTTGTCTCTTGAAACCTGGGCTACTTCACACCTCTTCAGTTTCTCCATCTCTACTGGGAGGATAAAATTTGCACCTTACAAAGATGTTTTTAGAATTTGAGCCTTCATAACCTGGATGCTGTTCAGTTGCGTCCAACTCTTTGTGACCCCATTTTGGGGAGTATTCTTGGCAAAGATACTGGAATGGTTTGCCATTTCCTTCTCCAACTCATTTTACAGATGAGGAGCTGAAGCAAACAAGGTTAAGTGACTTGTCCAGGGTCACACAGCTAACAAGAGAATTCATATTTGAACTCATAAAGATTATCTTCCTGATTCCAAGCCCAGTGCTCTATCCATTGCTCCACCTGTTACCTTTAATAATCTTGATGCCGCACATCATTCTAATCTTATTTCATATTACTTCCCTCCATTTATTCTTTATTTCAGTCACATTTCCTGTCCATGATATTCTAAATACTACATTCCTGTCTTCACACAGATAATCCCAAGTCTGGAATGCACTTCCTCCTCATCTCTACCTCAGACTCTCTGGCCTTCAAGGCATGATTGCTGGTGCCTCCTCCAAAAGGTTTTCCTGATTTCTTCCCCATCCCATCTCCATCCTAGGTGTTACCTATCTCCCTCTTGAAATTCTTGAAATTACTGTATGTTGCTTTGTAAGGTCCTAGCAAACAGAGGCTTTGATTCTTTTGTCTTTTTATATCCAGAATCAAGCATAGTTCATTGCATACTGTAGGTATTTAATAAATGCTTACTGAGAAGTAAGCAGAACCAGGAGAACACTGTACAGAGTAACAGCAATACTGTGTGATGACCAACTTTGTTGAGACAGCTCCTCTGAGCAATGCAATGATCTAAGACAATTCCAAAAGACTCATGAAGGAAAATGTTTATGCGCATTCACAGAAAGAAGTATAGGATCTGAATGAAGATTGAAGCATACTATTTTCACTTTTGGGGGGTTTTTTTTGTCTCATGGTTTTTCCCTTTTGTTCTGATTTTTCTTTCACAATATGACTAATGCGGAAATGTTTAATACGATCATATATGTATAGTCTATATCAGATTGCATGCTGTCTTAGGGAGGGAGGAAAAATTTAGAACTCAAAATCTTATAAAAGCCAATGCTGAAACTAAAAATAAATAAAAATAAATGCTTACTGAATTTAATTAAGAAAGATAAGAAATATAGAGTTATATCTAGACCTTCTTCAGCATAAGAAACATAATAAATGCTTATTCAAGTCAACAAACATTTATTAAACACCTACTGGGTGTCAGGCACTATTCTAAGTGCTGGGGATACAAAGACAGGAAAAAACGAGATCACAGTCTAATGGGGAAGACAATAGGCAAACCACTATGCACATGCAAGTTATATACAGGATAAATATAAGCTAATCTTAGCAGGAAAGTACTAGCATTAAGGAGGATTGGGAAAGGCTTCTTGACTGTCTAATTATCTCCCAAATGCCTGCTAATGGTCACAAGAAGCTACCTGAATGGATCACAAGAATCCTAACCAAGTAGTAAAGAAAAGAGTTCAAAATATATGTTGTAGAAGAGAAATGGATCATCATAGACTTAAAGTTAGGACTTTAAAGTCTGTCTTATTCAATCCTCCTCACTTTACAATTAAGGAAACCAAAGTTCAGAGAAATGAAATGACTTGCCTAAGGTTACATTGGTAATAAGTAACCAAGGTAGGATTGGAACTCAGGTCCTTTGACTCCCAATCCAGTGCTCTTTCTAATGTATCATATTCCTCTGTGATGTAAAATATACTTGAATAGAAGTCATTAAATTGGAATTTTAAGTCTCAGACCTGGGAGTACTTTATATGATCATGAGCAAGTCTATGTCTCCATTTCATCTGTAAAATGTATACTGCCACCTGCCCCACAGGGTTGTTGTGAAGATGAATTTAGGACAGAGAGCTGATTTCATTTTACAAACATTTACTGGGGTGTGCAAAGCACCATTCTAGGAAGCAGGGAAAATAGGAGATAAATAAGACCCCTCACCTTTCCAGAAGCTTATAGTTGAACAGAGAGACATAAAGCTATTTTAAGAGTTTAAAACAGGCTATCTATATGAGGAGGGAGAAGACTGGAGAAAAGGAGGGAAAGAATATGGATGCCAATCATGACATATGAGCCTGCAGGATAATTATATTACTGAAAGAAGAGTGGAAAGAGTCCTCCTGGTTTGGGAAGCAAGAACCTGACACTAACGAGCTGTGTGACAAGTGGACAAGCCACAACTTTTAGGGGCCTCAGTTTTAGCTATAAAATAAGGTGAAGTTGCTTCAAAATCTAGCCCAGGGGTTCCTAACATTTTTGTCATGGACCAGATTGCCAAAGTTCAGGTTAAAAGCATCTAGGTTAGATCAAAACCCTAAGTTGCTAGAAAGCATAGGAATAAATGGAGTCTTACTTAAAATAATAAGTAGCATCTGTCTACAATCAGCGAGTATTATATGTAAAGGGGATAAGCTAGAAGCATTCTCAATAAGATGGGGGTGAAACAAGGACGTCCACCATCACCCCTGTTATTCAGTTTGGTACTAGAAATGTTAGCTGTAGCAATAAGAGAAGAAAAAGAAATCAAAGGAATCAGATTAGGCAAGAAAGAGACTAAGTTATTACTCTTTGCATATGGTATGATGAGAATCCTAGAGAATCAAGTAAAAAAATACTTGAGATAATAAATAAATTTAGCAAAGTTGCAGGATATAAAATAAACCCACACAAATCCTCAGCATTCCTAAATATTTCTAACAAAGCCCAACAGCAAGAAATAGAAATTCCATTTAAAATTACCGTAGACGTTATAAAATATCTGGGAGTCTATCTGCCAAAACAAACTCAGGAACTATATGAACACAATTACAAAATACTTTCCACCACCACCACCCCCGCTTTTTGGAGGGGGAAAGGCAGGGCAATTGGGGTTAAGTGACTTGCCCAAGGTCACACAGAGGGCCGGTGCTCTATTCACTGTGCCACCTAGCTGCCCCACAAAACATCTTTCACACAAATAGGGTTAGATCTAAACCCTGAAGTTGCTTCCAGATGTAAGATTTTTTTTAAATGAATACCTCTTAAACACCCACTATGTACAAGTCACTGTGCTAAGTACTTTACAAATATTACCTTATTTTATCGTCACAACAATCTTGAGAAGAAAATGCTATTGTTATTCCCATTTCAGAAATGAGCAAACTGAGGCTTATGGAGGTTACATTACCTGCCCAAAATCACACAGATAGCAAGCATCTGAGAGGTGCCATCTGAACTCCAGCCTTTCTGACTCTATGTCCAGGGCTCTATCCACTGTGACACCTAGCAGTAATTATCTCCAAATTAGAAGATAGCCCCCAAAGGTTAGCTAAACAAACCCCCTGCATCTACTGAGATGTTACAGAAAGAAGTAGGATGTTAACTGAAATCCTTTTTATCTCCATGATTTCCCAACTAGGCTACAAACTCTTTAAAGACCCACACTGTGTCTTAACACTTCCACTAACAATGGGATTCAATCTAATGGCACACTTTGAGAGATATTTCATTGCTAGTAATAGAAATGATGATAGAGGTATAGGGTTCTATATCCCAGTACATGGATTTTTTCCCTTCTCTTCCCACATGCAGCATTCCCACATCTCCCCTCCAGGCAAGGTAGCAACTCAGTCCTTTCCCAAGTAGCAAGAAAGCCAAACAAGTCTTCCCCACTCCCTGGTGATCAGGCCACTGGAATCTTTGACCCATGCACTACAGCAGAGACTTGATATTGTCTCAATGGGTATAAGACAGAGTTATTCTTTATCTTCTCAGCCTATGCCATAACATACCCAAGGCAGAGCAGACCAGGACTTCCCTCAAAACCTTCACTCCCAAGCTGATTTTACGGACCTGTTTCCAGAAGACTTATTAAAATATCACTATATTTCTCTGTATTAGCCAAAAACAGTGATGAAAACACAGTATCTGACAGAATATCTTGCCCCATTCCTAAGGATGATCGATAATGGCAAAGTGTTCCAGAATCTACTTACTTATAAATAGTATTAACATTTGGAAGTTTCCTGGAGAAGACACTTTTTAGAGGACCTTTCAGTGCAGATCTGTGACTCCCTAAGCTCCTAGGAACAGATTCATCTACCTATGACTTTGGATTACCTCAATTCATCACTGAAAGAACACAGTAAACTACTGTTATAAAAATAACTGATATTTACATAATGATTTGCAAACATTATTTCATTTCTCACAGAAACTCAGGGAGATAAGTATTAAAGGTATTATCCCCATTTCATGTAAACCTAGTCTCAGAGAGCTTCAGTTACTTGACTAGTAGTCACAATGGGATCTGAACAGAAGTTTTCTTGATTCCCAGTTCAGAAGAAATTAGTTCCCTACCTACTCACTCCCAATCACAATGGTGCAATGTATTGTTCCAACACTACAAATAACAAAAATCTCCTATCCTAAAAGCTTTAGAAGTAATAGTAAAATATAAAAGAATATTTTTTATTCTAGTCTGAAAGGATTTAGAAAAGTTACCAGATATGAAATATAAACCCACTCCTTTCCCTTTACATTAGCTCAATTCTGAAACTATTCAAAACCCTATGAGTTCTTTTTTTTAATTTAGCTATTTGTTTAAATAAGAACTAGGAGTACTGATATACACCTATTAAGAATATTTTAACTTCAGAGTTCAACTAAAAAATTCTGAAGATTCAATAGTCTGACAAATTGTGAGCCAAAATAATGAATGCATTAAGACTTTCATTAGATGTAGGAGAGTTAATACCCAAACAAGTCTAATTTCTTGTTTCAAATCCAAACTGGCAACTGTCAGTAGGGGTTCTCACAAGTAGGAATGATTGTATTTATCTGTACCACAAAAGAGCAATGTCCAAAATGAATTAGCATCTAAAGGTACCTGAAAGATTACTTACTTATCTGGCCTTTCATTGCTTCAAGCTTCTTCCTGGAAAATTAATCCTTTTGTTCCAAAATTTAGTTAGAACAGTACAATGGCACAAATTAACTCCCTGAAACTACAGACATAAGATTAATCATTGTGAATTTGACAATCCATTTCATCTGTTATCATCTGACTAGCCTGAAACAATTTCATCTGATCAATTAAAAACTCTCTTCCTATGGAGACTGATTTTAGGTTCTACAAAGACTAAATAAAGCAAGTGAATAAACCATGAATCCCATGTTCAAATATTTTTCACTTAGAAAAAAGAGAAGACAAAGTAGTGATTCCGTATTACATTCTTGTAGTGGCAACACTCTCATTGCAGCTAGGTTATAATGTATCTAAGGCCTTAAAAGCTAGCTTTGTTATCCATTCACAAAATTCAGCCTATTTAAAACAGTACAGTAACAGTTCCTGAAGATGTTAACTCTTAACCAAAACATAACGGGTCCTTCCTGCTCATTTTAATGTGATCACAATTGCAATATTGTTTACCTGATTTATACCTTGTCATCTCAGTAAACAAAAGACTCTTCTAAAACAGAGGGTAATTTCAGGGTTTGGTTTTGCATTACTTTTTATGCTGAAGCACTTTAACTAAGACAAATATCAGAACCTACTTAACAGTTTCAAAAAAAATAGTTTTCTGAAAAGCACAATTTCTCTTTTGTGCTGAGAACTTGAAACCTGCCTCCTTTCTCAAAAGTAACCTTTCGCATAAAAAAAAACTGGCAAGGACAGAAACCCTATGCTTGCACAAATACTCCCAGTCACCTGAGTTTTTATTTGTTTTAACAACAAAAATTACATATGCAATTAACAGTTTCCATTTATATTTGTCTATCACTTTGCTGTACAGTATCTCATTTGACCTTGGCAATGCTCCTGTGAAGCTGGAGGTGCATCTTCATTTTGCAGATATGAAAACTGAGGCTTAGCATTTTAGTAATTAGGCCTGGGTCAAGTCAATTCAACAAACATTTTGTATGTACTTGCTATGTACAAGACACCATGCTAGGCAAGAGGATCCAAAGACAAACAGACATTCGACTAGGGGTGGGGGGGGGGGAGTAATCAAATAAGTCAGTGCTAAGGTTAAGACTAAACTCTAGCTCTTCCATCAGGTACAAAAAGCAAGAAAAGACTTAACTATCCTTTGTTTGGTATAATTTTATGAAGTCCACGATTTTCATTCTCCAATAACAGGGCAGCTTTCAAAAATTCAAATAAATCAATGCATAAAACTATATCCATTTAGTTTTTTTGAGGGACAATCTAATACAGTGAATATAGTGCTGAACTTGGAGTTAGGAAGACCTGCATTCTAGATCTACCTCAGACACTTTTTTGACCATGGGAAAGTCAACTATGGTCTCTAAGCCTTAGATTCTTCAACTGCAAAATAGGATACTAATACTTCTACTACTAACTTTAGAGGATTGTCGAGAGAATCAGATGAGATAATGTTTGTGAAGTGCTTTGACAAACTTTAAAGGATTACAAAAATTTTTTTTTTTAAATCTTAGAACCATCTTGGACAATTTGAAAACTATCATCAGCCATCTTAACCCATGACCAGGAGAGCAGAAATATGTGCTTAATTAAATGAAAAGTTTTATCAGTTATTGCTATGCTAAATTAATAACAGTAATTTTATCCACTTTTTAAATGGAATTAGATTCATTTAGATCCAATTAGATGCCAACCCAAGGGCAGATTTGTTTTAGGCAAACATTATACTCTGAACTCACATGAGAAGCTATTTCACCTACAGTAACTGAGCTACTAAGAAAGGTGGAAAGCTGGCTTTAAGGAGGTATAAGAGGCTTAATTGTTGTAGATATCCTGAGGTACTCCAAGAGAATGGCTAGCCAAACACAAAGGGGTTTCCAGTGTCATGTACAGTTTTTAAACAAAGAACATTAAAAAAAACTGTAGCTGGCTAATAAAACTAGGAATTTCAAAAAGACAAGTTTCAAGTAGAGTGACCTGACATGTTAGAGCACAGAAAAAAAGACAAAACTAGAAATCTCTCAATACATCTCCCACTTTCAAGTTTAGAAAGAAAAAAAGCCATGAATCAGACATGGAAAAGTGATACACCCAAGCCGTTTTCAAATCATTTGCACCCGTCAACAACTTATCATAAACTATAAGAAACAGGTAAAGATTTGTTTTATGCGTTTGTAATAAAGTAAACAACAGCATCATGCTTTTGTACAATCCACTCTCCCCACCCAAATCTTTTATTTTGTTTTAAATGCTCTAAGACACATAATTCAGAACAACATTATAAATCAGAGCTTAACATGGGTAACCTGAAGAGCACCTGGCTTTTAGAATACAGTTTGTCCTATAGACATCAATCTGGCAACTTTTAAAAGATGACATGCTCCCTACACTCAGGTCCAAGCTTTTCCCCTCTCCTAACCCAACCAAATGCTTCCATCTCTCCCCGTTACTAAAGGCAAGAAAAGGGGAGAAAAGGGGCTGGAAAGTGCTGTTAAAAAAGAAAGGATAAAGGGTTCCAGGATCAAGGGGTGAATTTGTAAGCCAAGCTTTGACATATCTGCTGCTTTGGGGAGCCCGATGATTTTTTACCGTGGGTCTCTATCAGTGAAATGTTTAGCAATCTGACGCATCAGTTTTTAGAAATCATTATCAAGCAGCCCCCACAACTGGGAGCTATCCCTAGCATCCGTCCTCTCCATTAAAATAAACAAACAAACAGCTGGGGGGGGGGGCAGGGAACCGAGGAGGTTAGAAGGAAGGAGATACTCTAGTGGGGAACAGAAAATTGTTTATGTTAGGGACTTGCGGGGAATAGGGATGATGGAGGGGGGAGGAAGGGAGGAAAGAGAAGCATTAGAGAAGGACAAAGATATCTCCCTTACCCTTCAGGTTACCTCTCCAGACAGGCAGGAACAATATCAGTCCCAGGGATCTAGAAGGACCATGGCCCTAGCTACAGCTACAGCTTGGCAGGGATGAGCTAGGCTCTCTCTGGGCGCTCCCCCCCCCCCAAAAAAACACAAAGAAAATCTGCTGCTGCTTCTTGCTCTGAGCAGAGTTCGGACTAGTAAGGGGGCACGAGAGGGGCAGCTGTGCCGGGAGAGGGGGGTGGGGAACAGAGGGGCCGGAGGACTGGGCGAGGAGGGCATCTCTGCAGCACTCACCTCCTCCTCCTCCTCCTCCTCCTCCTTCCTCCTTCTTCTTCTTCCTCCTCCTGCCGCTGCTCCCTCGGAGGCTGCTCGGCTACTGCCGGCTCTTGCCTCCCCTCAGACTGCAGCCGCCTGTGTGTGCGTGTGCTGGAGTGCTTGTGTGTGAGTGTGAGTGTGCGTGTGCCTGCTCGCCTGCCAGTCGGCTCACTTCCTCCCAGGCTCCCCCCTCCTCCCTCTCCCTCTCCCCCTCCCTCGCTCCGCCTCCCCGGGAGGTGGGGACTCGGGAGCAGGAGCCCGAATCTCAGAGCTGCCTCCTCGGAACCAACTCTCGCGAGCTGGAGTAGCCCCCTCCCCCCTAAAATCACCCCCTACCAACCCCTCCTCCATCTCCTCCCCTCGCCCCCACGTCTCTCTCCTCCTTCCCTTCCACTCTGGGGCTGATAGCGTCTGAATCCACCTCCCGGGTGGCGGCCCTCTCCAGCAAGAGCCACCCGTCAGTCACCTTGCTCTTGGGCCTCCCCTTCTAGCCGTGGCCACCTGGCTAAGTCCAAACCTAAGCGGGGTGCCCTGGGGCGGCGCGCTGGACTCGCTCACCCCGCAGCCCGGCCCACCGATGCCTTTCCTTTCTTTCTCAGAGCAAGTCCGACTACTTTCCTGGGTGTAAAGTTCAAGAGAGGTAGACACTGGAGGTGACGTGACAGCACCAGGACGTGCTGGTACACCGTTTTTGTTTTTGTTTTTGTAGGGTTTTTTGTTTGTTTATCCGGGGTGGGGTGGTGCGGTTGTTTTGGTTGTTGGTTTTTTTGTAACGTAGAATTTCCGAGCCAGAGGGATCTCTGGAAGGCAGTGAATGAAATCCCTCGTTTGATTTCTGAAGAAACATTTATTGATGGGGCACCAAGGTTTAGGGGAGCCTAAGAGTCAGACGACCTAGAGTTTTTAAATTAGGTTTCATTTTTCTCCCAATTATGAAGCACTTTTTTTATCCTCCCCCCCCCACCCCGGAAAAACCCCAAAACGAAAAATTTTGCTACAGGCATAGTCATAAACCTAGCTACTCTGATCAGTACAGTCATCCAGGTCAATTCAAAAGAATTTAAGAAAAAAATGCTGTCCACCTCTAGAGAGAGAATTGATTAACAGTGCAGGTTAAAGCAGTTTCCTTCACTATATTTTTCTTGCATGCCCCCCCCCATGTGGAAATAAATTTTGCATGACTTCATATGTAACAAGTATTTTTTCTTGCATTCACAATGGGTAAGGGAGGGAATAGAGAGAATTCTAAAATAAAAAAAATTTTTTTTTGGAGTTGCAAAAAAAGCAACCCAAGCATAGTCAAGCAAAACTCCCATCTTGACCAGGTCCAAAAATGGGTTTCTGGTTCTAGGTATTTAGTCTGTCAACTGTGGCAGGAAGTCGGCAGCATTCTTTATCATCTACCCTTTGGAATCGCTATTGATCATTGCAGTGCTGAGAGTTCTTAAGTAGAAGACCATGTTTTTGTTCTCTGTCTATTAGTCCTGTGACCTCAGATATGCGGGGTAAGAGAAGGGAATGAACATTTATGTAATACCCACTATTTGCCACACAATGTTCGAGGCCCTTACTACAAATATTATCTCATTTGAGCTTCACAACAGTTCAGGGAAAGTAGGTCTAACCTCTACAAGTCTCCATTTCCTTGCCAATAAAATGAAAATCTTTTCCTTGCCAGCATAGGAGGATTTAATCCATCAAAAAGCATTTATTAAGCACCTTCATTTTACTGTGCCAGGTGCTGATGCAAAGACAAAAATGAAGCAGTCTCTGGGCTTAAAGAGTTTGCTATTCCAAAGGAGGAAACAAAAAACGTAAGAAGATAAGAATAAATATCAAATCAAACATATAAACAAAATAAATACAAGGTAATAAATGGGGCAAGGGGTATGGGAGGGGTGGTGAGACACACTAGCAACTCAAGAGATCAGGAAAGTCCTGTGTATAATGAAACTCTTGATCTGAGCTTTGTAGGTAATCCTAAAAAGACTGAAATGAGGAGGCACAGGGAAACATCCTTCCCAGAGATGAAATGTGGAATATCATGTTAGAACTCAAACAAGGTTAGGTTGACTAGACTGTAGAGTGGTAGTTTGTTTTGGAAAAAAGCTGGCCTTTGGGCAAGCCAAAAAGGAATAACTCCCAAGGGCTGCTGACCATTCTATCCCTGACCAAGTATTAAAGTCCTTATGAAATATACAATGTTGTAGAAGAAGATTTATTCCAAAAAGAGCAGGCAAATTTTTACCTTAAAAAAAGCAATGAAACCGTCCTTGATATTTAAGGTCCAAGATGCTAAGGTCATCATACACTTGGTTCTGAACTGCACGGAAATAAAGCAGTTCTGTTGTTCAGGTGTTTTTCACATCCAACTCATTTGGGGTTTTCTTGGCAAAGACACTGGAGTGGTTTGCTATTTTCTCCTCCAGCTCATTTTACAAATGAGGAATGGAGGTTAAGTAACTGGCCTAGAGTCACATAGCTAGTGCATGTCTGAGGTCACATTTGAACTCAGATCTTCCTATCTCCAGGCCCAGGCTCTATCCACTGAACCACCTGGCTGACTCAGTCCTGTATCTTTGCTAAATATCCTTTCCATGCTATTGCTTAGTAAGTTTTTGGTAAGATGTTATATTTTCTACCAGTGTCTCATTCAGTTCTAGTACTGAGCCTGAATCAGGCCTGAACCAAAATATATCCCCCCACCAAAAAAAAATATCCAAACAGGATTTTCACTTTGTCCAGAGTGTCTCAATGTATGAAGGGTCATTTCCCCGAGAGAATCTCAATCAGAGAGTTCAGCTTCAGCACTGAATGAAGATTAGTTAATACAAGACCTATTACTTCAGGAAACATACAAAAAAAAATAGAAAAGAGACCTTCTGTTCAATAGGTTTTTGCCCCCTCTCAGGTTTGTTCCTTTTCCCTCTTCTTGATGTTAAAGTGTAATGGGAAGCACTCTGGGGCCTACCTTCCATCCCCCTGGTGGGATCTCAGGTTCTCAATTCTTCTTGCCAGTTTTATTCCACAACAGTACTCCTGTTCACTGGGTGCTACCATAAGCTTCTGTTGGAGACCCCACTGCTACTAGCAGACTGGGAGGAGAAAGACATCTCTTTCCCTTTTCTGTACTCTCCAAGAGATGCAAGTGTAAAAGTGAAGGGCAAAGTCTTGAGTCTTACTTGAGAGTTGGGTTGTTCCTCCATAATAAACTTTCCTTTTGACTAGCACAACCCAGTTACTAGCATAATTAGTTTTTCTCCTTTTAAGATCTCAGTTTCTCCTATTTGCCAACATCAATGGGCAGTGAGAGGAAAGACAAGCAGGGGCAAATCCATTGTTTCTTTCAAACCTCAAACTAGTTTCCTGAACCTTTTATATAGAAATAGAGCCCTCATTGTTTCTGCCACTTACCTCTTGTAAATTCACGAAGTAGATTTGAATGTATTAATTGATATGAGTTCTTCTGATCTATACCCGAGTAAAACCATTTGTCCAGAGGTATACTCTCACCCTCTTCTTCAAAACCTCGTTACTAAACTCTCCCCTCCCCTACACACAGACACATACACACACTCTCTCCCCCCCCCACTCACTCACCAACCAATAACAGTGGGCAAATTAGCAAACCTTCAAGTGTACATACAAATGAGAAGAGGTGGAAAAGACTAGTACATTGGATGGACCCTGCAGTTTATAAAGTGAGGCTTTTGTACACAAACTCTCCCAACAGGTTTTTGAGGGTGCTTGACCAGTAGGTAACAAAGAGCCTTTATTATGCATGCTTAGACAGGTGATTATTAATGGGACCATTTGAAATAATTATCACTTTCTAAACCTAGAGAACAAAAGTTGAAAATTATTCCCACAGGTACATGACAGTCATTTAACACCTGGATTAATTAGGTGCTAAAGCTGTAGGAATTCCAGCACTGGGGACAAAATCAGTGAGATGTGATGGAAGGGAGAGAAAGGGGCTTCTAAGGTAGAATGGCTCTTGTGCCTTGTTGAAGTAAACCTGGAGACAGAAGTCACAGGAGTTATAGGTGAAGTCAAGGAATTATATACAAATATATATAATAGAGTCATTTAACACCTGGATTAATTAGGTCCTAAAACTGTATTAATTCCATAAAAAGATATTTACTTCAAAAAATATTAAGAACAAATGTATAAACATTTTCCCCCAGCACCTCAAGGGAAGACTCTTCCTCTAAGTAAGTATAACCTTAGTGTCTTGAAGAGAACACTCAAATTTAAATCAGTTCCTTTATTCCATTGCTCCCATGAAGTTCATGTTCAGATGAAGTATGGCTATTGAATGAGTCTTCATCTCAGCTTCTGACCTGGGTGTAGAAAGTCATTCTGTAAAGTCATTTCTTGGTCCTTGAGGCATCAACACGTCAATGGCTGCACACCTAGACTCTGGAATACCAGCTTGCTGATGTCCCCTCCAGATCTCTCTGACTCACGAGGTTGGAGACTCTGTAGTTCTTTCTCTGGATGTGGATGGCCCTTTCCATCATGAGTCTTTTGGAGTTGCCTTCTAACCTTGCATTGCTGAGAGGAGCCCGGTCTATCAGAGTCAGTCGTTGTAGTTACGATGAGGTTCAGATATACTTCATCTGAACATGATACCATTTATAAAGCACTTAGCAGAAGATAGTCTCATTACTTGTTTGGCCTTAGGTTGATGAATTTCCAGCAACTTTCAAAACCTGTCTATTAAGCAATAGAGAGGTCAGAATTTCCATGTATAGAGGAGCATCCATGTGAATAAAATTACAACTCTAAGAAGTATAATGATGGGAAGAGTTATAACTAGCAGTTCTGTTCCCTTGGGGTAAGCCCCACAAAATGTGCCTTGGGGCATACAATATGGAAGTTAATTTTCAAAAACATTCAATGGGAGGGAGTGACCTTCAGGCAAAAACTTTAGACCTTAGGACATTATTCTGTGGAAAAGAGATGTAAACCCTGGGATACTTCTAGGTCAGTATTGAAGAGGTTATTACTGAAAGGAAAAAGATGGGCCATATTGAGAAGTAACTCACTTGGGACAAGGTAGGAGGAAGAAGTATACTACCTGGTAGCTTCTTATTTTAACATCATTTTTTGTTAACTAAATGTTATTCTAATTTATTTCTACCAGTGAAAATAGTCCTTACAGGACTCCCATTTCTAACATAATGACTTGTAAGCCCCTACTAATTAGCTTCTAAATAACAATCAGCCAGTAGGTACAGTTAGCATTTAGTGAAGGCACTAAGATGGCAAAACAAGAACACTAGATATAAAACATTTTCCCCATGAACCTGGGGAAGTTTCTCCCACAAATACACACAATATCCATGGAAAGAGTGGGCTCCAGCTTAGAGTAAATGATAAGGGAAAGGTATAAGAAAACAAGCCACTTCCCAGCTCCATCTTGGCGTTAACAAAGCCTTCTTGGGAAGGTATGGTCTGGTGACTGCACTGGTAGTCATGTGGAGAGGCCCTGTTACTTCTAGATTATAGTAAGCCAAGGGTTACCCTGGGCCTCTTTTTACCACTGCTCATGTCAGTGCTCATTCTGCTGAATTAATGTCCCTACCTACTCCACTGCCACTGAAACTCATCACTGCCCATTGCCTTTGAGGCAGCACTGTTGCTTACTGCTACTAAGAACCATGCCAATTCTCATCACTGCTGCTGATGCCCTTACCCCTGGATCCAGAGATGTGTTAGTATTCTGGGGCATGAGTACTGCCCCCCCTCCTGGGACTAAATGCTACTATGGGCATAGCTACTAACTACCAGTGCCTAAGCATACAGGCACTAATGCCATCTCTCTATTCTGGGACCTAGTAATACTCCCCTTTGTCAGAGCCTGAGTGCTTTCCCCTCAAGCCAGTGGATATCTGATGCCTGGGTACTGTCAGCTCTACTGTGCTGATGCCTAGTGCTGCCCCTCTATTCTAGAACCAGAGCACAGCTCCCCCAGTACTAGGGCTTGAGCATTGCCCCTGTATCCTGGGGCCCGTGCTTAGACCCATTCCTTAAGGTACCTTCATGGGAAATCACAAGGAAAAAAGTGAGATAGAGTTCTAAGTAGCAAGAGCTACTTGTTAACTATTACAGATACCCTCCTGTCCTCTAAGGTGGATTTGGCACATTTGGACATGTTCCCAGTTCCAGGAGTGTCTCTGGGGTCCTAATGAGGATCGAGCATTATATTTTCAAGCATGTCCCCTAGTGCTTTTCATCAAAGAGTTTCAACAAAGTCCATGTGGCACAGTTCCCAAAGGCCTCCTAAATGTCATAAAAAGCCCCAAGCATTTCATTTATTACAGTTCTTAGATAATCCCCAAATTACAGTCTTTAGGAAGGACTCAGGCCCAGCACAGATGTCTGATCTGGAGATCACTGTCATCACCAAAAGCAAAAATTATGCAAATTCAACTTGTTCAGTCGTGTTCAATTCTTTGCGACACCATTTGGGGGTTTGGGGGACATAGAGAGGGGAGTAGCTTTCCATTTCCTTCTCCAGCTCATTGTACAGATAAGGAAACAGAGGCAAACGGGGTTAAGTGATTTTTCCAGAGTCACTCATCTAGTAAGTGTCTGAGGCCGGATTTGAACTCAGGAATATGAGTCTTCCTGACTCTATGTCTGGCACTCTATCCACTGCAACACCTAGCTGTCTTTCAGTAAATTATATCATTTCTTACTTTCATGGCACAGTTCCCAAAGAAGCAGAACACATTCATACCTCTCTCTAATTTACTCTCTTAATCCCCTCAGGTCAGTGGGAGAATAATTCACAATATGCATGCATACAGCATCCCCAGAATCACCACCAGCAGTCATAGGCCTTCTGGAGCTCACTTCCTCTGCACCCCTCTTCTCTCACTGTAACACAGTCATTCCAATCCAATTCCAGTCCAACTACTGCCAAATAGCATGGGCTATGCCTTACTACTCAGACCAGTCTGGTGGTTCAGGCTTAAGAATGGAGTAAAATAAGCCACTGAAAGTCATCTAACAGTTAAGAAAAGGAAGTTGACTTGGCTGCAGCATGAAAAGAATATTCAGCAAGGACAGAACTTGGATTCATTTGGGTGCAAATTTCCTGCCTCTGTGTTAGCCATGCTGGTCCACTGGGCAGAACCCTGAGGGAGGAACATCTGATTCCTTGTAAGCTAGTTTTGGATTTAGGCCACCAGGAGACTATGTCATAAATTTTAATCCTCTGGACCAATTAAATGTTGAGTGTGGTTTCAGTACCTTTTAAGGAAAAACTAGCCAGACTATAGGGTATAGGCTCTTAGGAAAAGCTACCTTAGCCCTCATGGAGGGGTCTTAGGAAATATTGCTCCTACTACAAGGATATTTATAAAATTAAAGGCAAGATAAAACAATTGAACTAATAAAGAGTTGGTTTTTAAAAGGTCACCATTAGCTGATTCTATAAAAAGAAAAGTGAAAGCAAAAACCAAAAACGAAGAGAGGGAATTCACAACAAATAAAGAAGGAATAAATAAAAATCTAAGAAACTACTACCAGAGTATATCTAATAATAGATATATAGTTATATATAATAATATAATAATAATATCTAATAATCTCTGGATTATTATGATGACAAAATTGGTAACCTAAACAAAATGCCCATAAAAATATGAAATACCAAATTTCCCAAATCAGGTCATAAATAACATAAATATTGCAGAAAGAGAAATTGAACCAGTCATAGATGAATTACCAAAAGAAAAAATTCCAGATCCTGATGGGTTTTCAAGGAAATTTTATCATATATGTCAAAAATTAAATGATTCCATATAACTCTTTCAAAAGAAGAGAAAATAGTCATTTTAAGGGATGGCTATGTGGTGCAGTGAGTAGAGCACCAACCCTGGAGTCAGGAAAACTTGAGTTCAAATCCAGCCTCAGACACTTGACACACTTACTAGCTGTGTGACTTTGGGCAAGTCACTTAACCCCAATTGCCCAACAAAGAAAAAAAAGAAAAAGAAAATAGTCATTCTACTCAACTCTATGAGATAAGCATGGTTTTGACTCCCAGAACTCAGAGAGATAAAGCAGAAAAATAGGACTATGTGGACCAATATCATTAATGAAAATTAATACAAACATTTTAAATAAAATACTTGCAAAGAGATCACAGTAATATAGATTTTAAAGTTATTCATTATGACCATGTTGGATAATAGCTCTACATTAGAAAAAATTCACAAGATTATCATAAAAAATTTCAAACTTCAAAAAAATTTGAAGATAACAAGCATTTATTAAGTGCCTACTGTGTTCCAAGTCCTGTACTAAGTACTTTATAAAAACTATATCATTTGATCCTCTCAACAGACCTGGGAGGTAAGTGCTATTATCATCCCCCATTTTACAGATGGGAAAACTAAGTCAGATAGAGGTTAAGTGTTTTGCTGAAAGTGAAATTAGTAAATGTGTAAGGCCAGATTTGAGTTCAGGTCTTCCTGACTCTGGACCTGGCACCATGGAGGAGCTGTGATAAAATTTTATCAATAGATGCAGAAAAGGTCTTCAATAAAATTCAGTATTCATTGATTTTAACAATGCTAAAAGGCATAGGAATGAGAACACATTTCTTTAATGTGATCAAAAACATTTTATAAAACCAGTGCTATCATTATGTGTAATGGAGAAATACTGGAAGCTTTCCCAGTGAGATCAGGAGAGAAACAAGTGTGCCCGGTGCCATCGTTTTTTGACATAGTACTGAAATATTACAAGAAAAGGAAATCCAATGCGAGGAGGTAAAAGTATATTTATATGATGTTTGATGACATGGTTCCCTTGAAAACTAGAAATTAAAAAAAAATTAATAGAGACAAATCCTTCAGCAACATCCACAAAATCATCAGCATTTCTGTGTATTGCTACAAAAATTCAGGAGGGTGAGATAGAGAAATAGCATTTATTTCTTACAGTTTATCCTTTTTATTTTTTAAGCAAAAACTATTTTTAACTCATCTGTACCTCCTACTGTCCCTCAACTGAGCAAATTAAAAGAAAAAACAAACCTGCATAACAAATCCTTTAACACTTCATACCATAAAACAAATTCCTACATTAGCCATGTCTGAAAATGTGCATTTCTTTCTGCATTTCACTTCATCACCTCTCTATCAGTGACATGAGTGACATGTTTCATCTTCGTTTGTTTGGATCTGGAGTTCATCACTGCATTGATCAAGGGTTCTAAAGTCTTTCAAAGCTGTTTTTCTCCACAATATTGTTATTGTATAAGTTGTTCTAACTCTGCTCATTTCACTCTGCAATTTTCACTGAAATTGTCCATTTCATTTTTTTTATGGCCTAATTATGGCATTCACCTCACATACCATAGTCTGTTTAGGCTATTCCCCAATAGGAGGATATCCATTTAGTTTCCATTTAGGGGCTTCCATGAAAAGAACTACTATAAATATTTTTGTTTCTATATATCCTTTTCATCTTTCTTTCATTTCTTTAGGGATAAAAGCCTAGTAGTGATGTAGCTGTATCAAAGGGTATATATGGTTTGGAACAAATTTAAGATAGCAACAAAATGTTTTTAATGTCTAAGAGTTAATCTACAAAAGTATATACAAGACTTTCACAAATACATCTACAAAACAATTCTTGTGTGTCACTTAGGACCCTGACTGCTCCTCATTCCCTAAGGACTCTGGACTGAAATAAATGTGGGTCCCATCTGGGCTGACCCTGAACAGAGTCAGTTTCTTTTGGACTTTTTGCTACCACTCTGAATTAAAACTCCAGGAAAATCTCAAAAACTAAGTTTAGGTATGCCTCATGTCTAGGTTTCTCCAAAAGCTGGCCCAGGATTTCCAAATCCTGCATATTTGCAATATCAGTATCAGTTTATGAGACAGCCTTTATTTTGCCCACCACAGAAAATGCAAAAGATCCACCAGAAGCCTGAACAGAGAAACAAAAGACTCAAATTGCCCATAAGAACTGTTAGACTCCTCCCAGAAGAGAAAAATTATTTGTGGGACTATAAATCAATACTCCTCCTTCAGAATTAACCACAAAATAAATCTTTCTTAAAAATTCAGTAGCATGATTTTACATAGATAGATAGATAGATAGACAGAGATAGATTGATAGATAGATAGATAGATAGACAGACAGATAGACAGACAGACAGACATACACATTTCTATCTGGGGGAGAGAAAAAAGAAATTTACATGATAACCTTGTATTTTTAAAAGGAAGAGCAAGTTGTACATAACAGATTTGCAGTTTCATGTGCAGTCATCTTTTTAAAATTATAGTATGTTATGAAAATGCTTGTTTTATTTCATAAATAAAAATGAAACTTTTAAAAAATAAAAAAATAAAAATTTAAAAATCATATGTAGGGGCAGCTAGGCAGCACAGTGAATAGAGCACCAGCCCTGAAGTCAGGAGGACCAGAGTTCAGATCCAGCTTCAGACACTTAGCAACTGTGTAACCTTGGGCAAGTTACTTAACCCCATTTTTTACACAAAATTGAAGTATCCTGGGTCATGTTCTTTGCAGTAAGGAGCCATTCAATTTGTTTTATTTTTTAACAATCCAAGCTTCTATTGCTTCGATAAGACAGATCTGAATTATGTATAGTACAGTATAAATTGGATACATGTAGGTCAATATGTTTGTCTATCTATTATTGAAAATAGTATGCCTATTGTCAGAATGATGATTTTAGCCAAAAGCATGTTCCATATTTGCAAGAAAATGATCAGTCATTAAAAAAAAACCAAAATCATATGTAATAAATGTGTATGTGCATACTCTACAGAGTGGAGGATGGTTCAATGTGACATGATGGGTTTTTTTCTTAATTTTTTTTCTTAAAGTTCATGTAAAGAAAAAAATGTCAGTAATACTTAGGGAAATAATAAGGAAAATAATTAATTAAAGGGGTTTAGCATTACTGGATCTCAAATGATACTATGGTATTAGATTTTTTTTTTAAATTGCTAAGTGGGAAAGATTAGACATTGTCACCCAGCTAGTTTGCATCAGAGGCAGGACTTCAATCCAAGTGTTCTTGCCCAAGAGCCTGGTTCTTTATCCTTTTCACAAGGCTTTCACTCACATATTGACTGTGTGACCTTGACAAGTCACTTAATTCCCTAGTGCCCCAGGAAACTGTAGATCTGAGATGAGGATGAGCAGATACTAACCTACATGAATAGAGAGAGTTTCCTCACCAGAATTTCTTTATACCCATGAAATCACAAGTCTGATCCCAAAAAATGCATAACACACAGCTAAAATCACATTTATCACAACATTCTTGTTTGCTTGTTATATTCTTTAGTTTTGTCAAAGGCCTCAAGGGGCTAGTGGTTTAGAAATCTATGTGTTTGAGTTAAGCGATCCTGTTAAGCCTTCTATGCAAAGGCCTCATCTCTGTGCTGCTGTGACAATATCTGAGGCTAGTCACAGCTGGGGCCAGCCTTGCTTTCGTCCTCCTCATGGGTAAGAGCTGGCAAAGGACAAGGCACATCCGGAAGATAAGCGAAGCAGGGAATGACCTACCATTTAGATGCAATTTCCTTTTTTCTTCCATTTTCATTTATCACAAAGATAGGGATATTGATGTGATTCAATCCTTCCAACAGCCTATCAGCTCGTTGGTCAATGGGAAAATATCTCATATTTAGAGTATTTATAAAGTAAGTGATCACAGATAATCTGAAAACTATGATTCTTAATCTTCCCCGTTTCCTTTTCTGTTATGCTGTCATCATTACTGCAAAGCCAAAAAGGACTTAGGGACATTTTACTTGATATGTAAAAGAACTCCTCATCCATTAGTCAGCTTATACAATGAATATCTTGGTACTTAGCCAGGCTGGTCCTAGGACAGAAGACTTTGTTCTAAGCATAGTTCTCAAAATTCAGGTATGACGATGGACACAAAATGCTTTTTAATCCTTAAAGTATGATACACATTTATCATTATTGTCATTACTGCCACCATTGTCTGTCATCATCTCATCCTTTTCATCTTGTTTGATGGTGTTCAGATGAAAGCTATTCTTGGGTAAGTCACTACCTCATTATTTTTCCTTTATGTTTAATGTTCTGTGGACCATTGTGTGGGTGGATAAAATGACTTTTAAAAAAATGAATGAATGTATTGGGCTGTAGGTTCATGGACAGAACAATCCCATTAGCAGAAAGGACAATGGAGATGAAATATAACATGGTTTTGATTTCTTCTTCTGGGTTCCAATGTTTTGAAAGCTTTTAATTTCATATAGTTTGGAAATTATTAGTTTTAATACGATGACATCTCCTATGAACATTGTCCCTTTGTTTATTATTTGGTAATAGAAGTGGTATCATTTCCTCCTGTGGTAGAACCTCTTAGAACTCACTATTCCCCTCCAAGTCACTGTCACCGTCATGTCACATTGAAACATCCTCCACTCTGTAGAGTATGCGCACACACACATTAAATATGATTTTGGTTTTTTTAATGACTGGTCATTTTCTTGCAAATATAGAACATGCTTTTGGCTAAAATCATCATTCTGACAATAGGCATACTATTTTCAATAATAGTATAGATAAACATATGGACCTACATGTATCCAATCTATACTGTACTATACATAATTCAGATCTGTCTTATCAAAGCAATAGAAGCTTGGATTGTTAAAAAATAAAACAAACTGCATGGCTCCTGACTGCAAAGAACATGACCCAGGATACTTCAATTTTGTGAAATCACCACCTTTCTATTTAGTTTTGGGGTTTTTGTTGTTGTTAAACAGTCACTTTTTACTTCTTATAATGGAAATACACATACATACACAAATACACACAGTTTGAAGAGGCCATGTTGTTTTCTACTAGTTCAAAATTCTGTAATTATTAAAAGTAGATTTTCCCAAAGAAGTGGAAGATTTTTAAAAAGTAGTGATGTACCTATCAGATTGGTTAACATGACAAAACAGGAAAATGATAAATGTTGGAGGTGTTTGAAAGTTGGAACACTAATTCATTGTTGGTTGAGTTGTGAGCTGATCCAACCATTCTGGAGAGCAATTTGGAATTATGCCCAAAGGGCTATAAAAATGTGCATACCCTTTGACCTAGCAATGCCACTTCTAGAGCTGTATCCTGAAGAGATCATAAAAATGGGAAAAGGAGCCATATGTCCAAAAATATTTATAGCAGCTTTTTTTGTGGTGGCAAAGAACTGGAAATCAAGGGGATGCCCAAAAATTGGGGAATGGCTGAACAAGTTGTGGTATATGAAGGTCATGGAATACTTTTGTGCTATAAGAAATGATGAGCAGGCAGACTTCAGAAAAATCTGGAAAGACTTATATGAACTGATGCTGAGTGAGAAGAGCAGAACCAGGAGAACACAACACTGTACATAGTAACAGCAGCCACAGTGTGCAATGACAGACTTTGATAGACTTAGCCCTTGTCAGCAATGCAAAGACTAAAAACAATTCCAACAGACTCATGTTGGAAAATGCCATCCACATCCAGAGAAAGAACTATGGTGTTTGAATTCAGAGTGAAGCAGACTCTTTTGTTTTGCTTTGTTTTCTTTCTTGTGGTTCCTCCTATTTCTTCTATACAACATGACTAATGTGAAAATATGTTTAATGGGAATGCATGTGCAGAGCCTATATTGGATTGCAGGGCATCCTGGGGAAGGAGGAAGGAGAAAAAATTTTAAACTTGTGAATGTTGAAAACAAAAATAAATAAATATTTTTTAAAGTAGTGATGTAATAATTCTAGATTGTCAGTGTCAATGGGATCCTACAGGATCCTTCTAAATACAAGGTCCTCGTAGAATAGTTACTATACTACTACAAGAATAGTTACTATAATCCTGTCATCCTTAATAGTCATACAGTGCTTTTATCAGAGGATCCCAGAGCAATTTACAAACATTAAGCATCCCAATTTCCTTATGAGCTACTGCACACATTATTACCCTCATTTTAAAGATGACTCAACCGAAGTAGTAATGTTAATAAGTAATATGAATGCAAGTTATTATATGAGATGTAAAATTAATTAGAAACCAATTTAAGAATTCTACTTAGCAATTAACCCCATAGGTTTACTTTCTTTCTCTTTGTTATGATCCCTCTAGTTCTTGGCCATTCTACCCTCTCATTTCTAGGAACATAGTAGACTGCATAATCAAATCCCTTTGTTTTAAATATTTATCAGCAAAAAACATTAAGCAACCCAGGGGGCTCGGAGACTGTGCCTATTCCCACTCTACTAAGGGATTGCTCTCAGCTCTAGACTGAGGCATGCATTGATTGGATTCAGTCCTGAGGAAGTCTGACCACCTAAAAGAAGAATCAGACTCTTTTTTTCTTGTATTCCCCCACCCCATTTAGAGCTTCAAGGAATATTACTTAAATCGTAGAATTTGGCTTATATCTGGAGTCTCCCCCCCCCCCAAAAAGCTACTCAATAAATAATATAAATCAGACATAGGACAGCTATTTATTTCTACCATACAAAAGAAATGGTAAAAAGTCACAAAAGACTCACAACTGGCATTGACAAAAACTCAAAGCACAAAGCAGTTACGTGACTTACAACTACTGTTATACTTTCGCAGTAAGGGAAAGACTTAAACATCAGAATGTGCAACAATTTGAAGAACTGATAGACTTAAAAATTCATCTTGTGTGCCTACTCTTTTACCCAGAAATTCCACTAATAAGTCTATACTCCAAGGATATCAATGAAAAAGGAAAAGGATCCATATGTACTAAAGTATTTATAGCAACTCTTTGTGGTGCCAAAGAATCGGAAACTGAGGGGATGCCCATCTATTGGAAAATGGCTTAAACAAGGTGGGGTATATGAATGTGATCAAATACTATTGTGCTATAGGAAATGATGAAGAGGATGGTTTCAGAAAAACCTAGGAAGCCTTATATGAACTGATACAAAGTGAAATGAACCGGACCAGTAGAAAAATTTACATAGCAATAGGAATATTGTAAAGACAACTGTGAAAGAGTTAGAAATTCTGATCAATATGATGATCTATTACAATTCCAAAGAACTCTTGAGGACAAATGCTATCTAGTTCCATATAGAGAACTGTTAAACTTGAAGTATATTTTTCTCTTTCTTTTTCTTGTTTTTTTCCCCCTACAGGACATAGCTGATATGGAAATATGCTTTGCATGACTTCACAGGTATAATGGGTGTTATATTTCTTGCCTTCTCAATTGGTGGGGGAGAGAGTAGAAGAAAGGAGAGAATTCAGAACTGAAAGTAAATAGAATAGAGTTAAAGAATTGAAATTCACCTTGCTTCAAACATTTTCCTTTAGGTCAGTATCTTCTAGCAAGTCAGACCAGGGAGTGGGCTCACCTTGCCAGTATTTTTTTTTTCTCTGGAAGTGCTGTCTAGAGAGGATAACTCCTGAAGTTCAACTAATACCTACAAAGGAATCCAGAAACTCCTGAGGTATCATGGTAGCCATCCCAAAGGCTCCATCTCAGGATCATTGTTTGGTCACCTGGAAAGAAAAACAAAGCATAAGAGGCAACCAGAGTTTCATCTTAGTCTCCGCTTTGTCTGGTATGTGGGAGCAGTCACCATGCTGTAAAAGTAGGGGATATGTGATTCCCCTCCCCAAAACCTTCATAAGAGAGTTACTTGCCACATATCCCAGAGAGTTGAAGTAAGAGAGCATGTGGAAATTGATTCTTGTTTTTCCCTGCTACAGCCCCACTCTTCTACCAATGCCAGACTCTGGAGGGAGGAAGGGAAGGGGCCAAGGGTCTACTCACTATTTGCTGTATCATCTCAAGTACTAATCCATTCAATTTCAGGTCATACTGACCCTTTGAGTAAACAGAAGAGGTAAGCATATGGGATGGCCCCCTAGCCACATTTCTATCAGGTGCTATTCCCGTTACATATGCCACTGATTAGGCAAAAAGAACTTTTTAAGTTAAGTAACAGATTAGAAGTAGAAATGATTAGTTTTGATGATTATTTTGATTGGTAACAAGAGTTCATTGGATTACTTAGGGCACCTTACTTTAGCTCTTCTGTTTCAAATCTAGTTTTCCTTATTAGCATTTTTGAACACCAGAGATGTACAAGGCAGCATAGAACATTAATCTAGACAGAACCTCTGGCCTCCTTTGTTCCCAGTCTTTAATTCATGCTGCTGAGAAACATAAGGTCTTCAGAATCTAAGGCACTTCAAGCCTCACAGGCAGCTAAGGCCATAATGATGAGAAAAAAAATATCAGAATGTTCAGCATTATCATGAGGGATGATTGATGGAAATTGGCTTCATAAAAGCAACATATATAGGTTGACCAACAACTGCTATAATAGGGCACCTAAGTATCACAGTGGATTGAGTGCTAGGCCTAGAGTCAGGATAACTCATCTTCCTGAGTTCAAATCTGTCCTCAGACACTTACGCTGTATGACTTGGGCAACCCTGTTTGCCTCAGTTTCCTCATCTGTAAAAAGAGCTGGAGAAAGAAATGGCAAACCACTCTAGTATCTCTGCCTAGAAAATCCCAAATGGAATCATGGAGAATTGGATACAACCGAAAATGACTGAACAACATCATAATTTTAGTAGACTGACCATCATCATCATGTTCCCAGTATTTTACATTGATACTAGCCCTTATTTTTTTCCAAATCACTTATAAGTACATCATCTCATTTCATTTTATTATAAAGGAAGTTAGGAGGAAAGTCAACTGAAATGAAAGAAAACAATTGCTAAATCTAGCTCAAATTAAACCTGTCCCTGCTAGTTTCCTAAATGAAGAGAAAGGAAGTAGTCCATACTTAAGTACTTTGATTATTTATGACCTCATCAACATGCATAATTCTTCTAGCAAGGCAAATGTCACCCTATCCATACCCTCCCAACCTATGGTGTTCTCATTTATATCCCAGCATCAGTACTTGAATTCCAGAACACCAGAAGACTCACTTTCCTGATCTTTTGAAACTTGCAAGGTTAGAAGCTCCAAATCCCTTTACCTAAATGGAAACAAGCAAATGCAGAGTCAAAGCACTGAAGCCTGTTTCACGGGAGTATGTGGCACCCTCAGATTAGAGCATTATTTTTTGGTGGACACCATCAGTGAAGTCACCAGGAGAGAGCAGCTAAAGAGAAAAAGACTGAAACTCTGACCTACAGTGCCTTTTGAAGGTACCCTCAGTTCTGCTGACTTAACCAATTGAAAGGGTTTCTTTAAACCATATGATTAGCAGGATGCAACAAATGACAAAATGTCAAAGCAAGCTCAAATCTCTCCAAGGGATCTCCATTGTGTGTCATCTCATCTTTTCTGGAAGCAGGATTGAGAGCCTTTTTCTTGTGAGAAGGCTGTCAGAAGTGCTCTGTACACGTACCAGCCCTTATGCTAGCAAGTCAGAAGTCCAAGTCAAAGGGAGGGCAGAGAGAGGCCCGTGGCATGGGCTCTTCCTCCCCCTTTCATTGCTACACTTGTGTACTGAACATCACATGTGAGGAGCTGCACCCCTAAGAATTCTCATCTGTGTTATACATACTATAGTCATGTGTATTCACAAGTAAGCTTATCCTACTACAGTAGTAACTCTGTATTACAGTGTCAATCCTGATTACAAAGTGAAGATAGGAAGGGCCTCTCTGGGGAATCTAGGACAGGGAGGCACTAGACTGACTGCAGAAGGTGCTTATTGACAGAACACTGCCCTTCTCTCCCCAAGCAAGACACAGCAAGGTAGGGGGACTAGAAAGGGCCTAAATGTGATCCATCCTCTATATTAGTTTAATGCTGGTCCATCTTCTCTCTCAACATGATATAGCACCTCAGTCATGTCCCTTCTCCTGAGAAAACAGAAGCTCAGGCAAACCCTGAAAGGAAAAGAAAAAATCCAAGTGGCTTCTAAAGGAGCTTACACATCAGGGAAAAATTCTCAAGCTTCTAAAATAAAATCTATTTTTAAAAAAAGAGTTGCTAACTGTTTTTAGCAATATGTTGTATAAACAACCCTAAGCTTAGTGATAAGAAGTTGAAAGGGCAATAGGGAATGCAAAAATCAATCAATCAAACAAGTATCTGTTATCAAGGCACTGTACTAGGTACTAGGCATACAAATCCAAGACAGAGAGAATTCCTAATTTCAAGAAGCTTACATTCAAGAACTCTTCAGGGGTAGCAGGCTATCCTTTCCCTCTCCCTTGGGCCATTTGTTTTTATTATTATTACCAGAAAAGAATGGGGAAAGGAGCAGAGGAAAGTTTTAAAAGCTGCACAAATCCAAGAAAATGAATTGGTTCATGACCATTGTAAAGTTTTTTTCTTCCTTTGTATGAAGGTGACAACTAACCATATATTTGTTGGTACATGTCAGTGAGAGGGAAAATAGCACCTTAATAACTGAAATCGGGAAAAAATAGATGGGATTTTTTAGTAAGGAATTTTCAGATTATTTTATTGAGATTAGAATCTACTTTGAAAAGAATTAATTTGGTTTTGTTCCATTTATTTTTCCCTCTTAGTTTACCCAAATAGAAAATGAAACTGGGAAAAGAAAAAATGAGGTAAAAGATTCTTTCACGTACTCCTAAGCTTTGTACTAAAAAAGGCCTAAATTCACAAATCAGAATAATCTTATACAAAGGTGATTAAGGAATCAGACACAAACTATCTTGAGGGGTTTGATGCAAATTATAATGGGAAAGAAATTGGGTTTCAATATCATTTAGATATATGCTGTATTTCTTAGGGATATTCCTTCGGATACTTCATTATGGATTGTTAAACTGGGAACTGACAGGTTAAAAAAACTGAACATTTGCACCCAAGATACATTCTTGCTTTCTCTCTTTGTCTCTATCTTATTCTTTCTCTGTTTCTGAAGCTCTATCTTTTTCCCTGTGTCCTTCTCTATTTCTGTCTCTCATGTGCCTGACACTATTAGGATTACCTCTCATATGGACAGCATGCGTTCATGTTTTAAGGGTGCCTCCCTTTCTGAGAGCTGAGCACCTTGAAAATGATATTCTTCCTCCGGAACCACAGAACAGGAGAGGTATTTCTGCTGCTTTATTTTATCTCTAAGTAGAATTGAGTGGCAGCTTTCAATCAATCAATCAACCAACAAGTATTTATTAAATGCCTAGTGCAGGAGTGGGGAACCTGTGACTTCAAGGTTGCGTGTGGCCCTCTAGGTCCTCAAGTGCAGCCCTTTGACTGAATTCAAACTTCAAAGTCCAGTTTGGATTCATCCAAGGGCCACACTTAAGTACCTAGAGGGCTACACGCAGCTTCAAGGCTGCAGATTCCCCACTCCTGACTTGTGTAACTTCAGTCGTTTTTCAGTTGTGTCTTACTCTGTGGCCCCATCTGGGGTTTTCTTGGCAAAGCAATGAAACCATCCTTGATATTTAAGGTCCAGTAAGGTTCATCATACCCTTCTGACCTGGTGAGGAGAACTGCACAGAAATGAGTCAGGACTGTGGTTGTTCCGTCATTTTTTCAACCATTTCTCTTGTCTGACTCATTTGAGGTTTTCTTGGGAAAGATACTGAAATAGATTGACATTTCCTTCTCCAGCTTGATTTACAGATGAGCAAATTGAAGCAAACAGGTATAAGTGACTTGTGCAGGGTCACACAATTAGTATCTGAGGTCAAATTTGAATTTGGATTTTCTCAACTCCAGGTCCAGCACTGTATCCACTGCACCAGCAAAGTGACTTCCACCGTACCATACATATATTCAAATACACCTCGCTAGGTCTTGCAGTAGATAGAGTACCAGGCATGTAGTTGGGAAGACTTCTGAGTTCAAATCTGGCCTCAGACACGTACTAGCTGTGTGACCCTGGACAAGTCACTTAACCCTATTTGCCTCAGTTGCCTCATCTATAAAATGAGCTGGAGAAAGCAATGCAAACTACTCCAACATCTCTGCCAAAAAAAACCCAACTAGGGTCACAAAGAGTCAGTCACAACTGAAAAATGACTCAAACATACAATTTAATATTAGGAGATATTTAAGTTGAGCCACTTGTATGAGTAATTAGCTAATTGAGCAAATTATCATTTTGCTGAAATAGATTTAAATGAAAGATTCCCCAGTGTGATCAATATATATATTTCAAGTTAATTCTGTAAATTTACTGTCCTATGAGAATGGTCTGTAAACTATAGACCAATGAACTTACTTTCAATTACTGTAAAAATTCTAAAATATATTATTGAAGGAATGGTTAGTAAACATTAAAAAAGGAAGCTATGACCACAAAAGGCTGGTTTCTCCAAGAACAGGTCATGCCAAAAATAATCCTTTTTTTTATAAGGTTATTAAACTAGTAGTCCAGAAGAGTTCTATGGATACACTATTGCTTAAATTTTAGCAGAGCATTTTATAGAGTCCTGGAAAAGAAAAGGAAATGATAACTCAGGTAGATCTAGAACTATTTGAATGATTGAACCCAAAGAGTCTGGCATCAACTTAGAAGGAATATCCAAAGGGTCAGCGTTTAACCCTGTGCTATTTGACAGTTTTGTCAATGACTTGGATGTGCATAAAGTGCTTATCAAATTTCCATGACACAAAACTGGAAGTAATAGCTAACACATTGCATATTTCCACCTCATTCAATAAACTTCTATGGACCTACCCCCTTCCAACCTTTCCAGTCTTCTTATGCCCTATGCCCTCTGCCTTGTGCCCTTGGACACTGTCCCTCAGCTCTGGGCATTTTCACTTACTGTCCTCCATGCCTGGTATGCTCCCCCTCCTCATTTTTGCCTCCTGGTGTCCTTGGCTTCCTTCAAATCTCAGCTAAGAATCCTACCTACAAGTAGCCTTTCCCAATCTCTCTTAATTTTTCCTACTTAGCCTACATATAGTTGTTTGTTGTCTGCTCCTTGAGGGTAGACACTGTCCTTTGACTCTTTATTTCTTCAGTATAGTGGCTGGCACTTAGTAGGCACTTAATAAATGCTTCTTGACTGGACTACTACTGATTATATAATAGTCATCAGCTAGGGAGATTTCAAGAAGCTAAAATGTAAAGTTGAGTGGAATACAAAGAAATTCAGTAGGGTAAATGCAAAATTGTTCACTTGCATTCCCATATGAGAACTCCCATTCATCATATGGGAGGCAGGGCTGGGGATCAGTTGTTCTGAAATTCACTAATAATTGGATTGCAAGTTCAATGTAAGTCAATGTGATATGGCAGTCAAAAGAGCAAAATTCATTGACCTTAGGGTACATTAAGTTTCATGGACTTCAGGTTCAACTGCTGTATTCCCTTGATAGACTGTATTATACATTAGCACCCTTGAGCATCCAAAGGTAATTTGATATTTGTACATATATTTGGGTAAGGGCCAGTTTTGACGAGACTCTGTTGGGGGAACAAAGACAGGCATTTCTTAGACATATTTTTTCCAACTTTTTTTGGCTCAGTCTTGCTCTGTAAACATCTCTGCACTGCCAATTAAATAACTGCACAAAAGCTCATTATTATATGCAGTTAGGTATATTTAAGGACCCAAAAAATTTGCCAGGAGAAAGGGGGAGGGACACTTGTCTGGATACGAGAATTACAGGCTGACATTTAACAGGCATTTGGGGGTTATTGTCTGTTGGTAGCATCTGATCTGGGTTTGTAAAGGATAGGGTTTAGAATAGTCAGTTCATGAATGAAAACTTAGCATCATTCAAACAATATAATAACCAGGTCTGTAATCAAACAAGATGAGGCTACCCAATTCAAGGAAAATTAAACAAAGGGGAATAAGTTGGGGAAATCCTGTAATCACCCCATCATTTATCCAGCCTTTCTCACTGATCCTCTTGATCCACCCTGCACAAATTTAATATTCAGATTGCCACTCAGAGCAGGCCCATAAGCCCCCTATTCACCTTCTCCCCTTACATAATGGATTGTTAATTTGTTGGTATAAGAACCTTTAAAAATAGAAGTGTCTAATCCAGGATCAAAGATCATCATAGCTGAATAGACAAAGACATTCATGATCCCAGAACATTCCATCCTATGCAGTAAGCTTCCAGTTATAACTATTGCAAGAAATTTTCTGTTATATGTCCAAATACTACTGGTTGTTGCCATACAAATACCCATATTAGTGTTCACTTAGTTTACAGCTGCAGAATCATGTGACTATTCCAATCAGTAGACTCTCCATTCTTGGTATCCATTAAACTCTTACTGTCTCTCCACAACTTCCTTATCTTTTCTTCTCTTTTTAAATTTCTAGTTCCACATTTCATTTGTTTACAATGTGCTACATAATCATCATAACACATACCAGGGAAAATTAATAACAAGAAAAGAAAAATAGTATTATAAAATGTGACATAGAAAGTGATAGTCATTATATGTATAATGGGTACTGTATTTCTTGCCTTCTTAATGAGTACAGGAGCCGGTAAGAAGAGGGAGAGATTTTGGAACTGAAAACAAGATTTAAAAAGACATTTTTAAAGAAAGAAATAGTCACTTAGGTGGTACAGGGGGTAGAGTGCTAGATTTGGAGTCAGGAAGACATTAGTTCAAATATTGCCTCAAATACTTGCTAGATGTGTGACCCTCTGCAAGTCACTGAATCCTTTTCAGTCTCAGTTTACTTATCTGCAAAAAGGGGGTACATCACAGGACTGTTGCAAGGATCAGATGAGATAATGTATAAATCACTTTGCAAATCTTAAAGCTACTATATAAAACCTTGCTATTATTATCATTAATAGGGAGATTCACCTATAAAAGTCTATTGGAGAACTAGTAAGAAGAGCTGACATTCAGAAGGTAATGAATATATCTTTCTCCAAAACTGAATGGGAGACGATAAAATATACAAAAATGAAGTTAAGCTGAGCTCCTCATTTCTATCCCCTTCACACTCTGTAGTCATCTGGTTTTTTGTTGACTTTCTTTAGGACTAATAAACAGGTGCATGGGCCCAATTTACATATACAATATTGTTTAATGCCCAAGGGAAAGTGTTCTAAGCAAAGCTATGACCAAACTAATCCTGTTATGGAAATCGCTACATGTCTTACCAAGTCCTGGAAGCCCAGAAGCCAGTCCTTCCTGGGACATTCTCCCAGTGGCTAACAATTCTAGCTAAGAGAATGAGAATCTTTCATGAGCTCTTTTAGCAAATGGAGCTTTGTTCTTCCCTCCTCCCTGCCCTACTTCCTCCAACCTTATGCTTGATTGCATTGTCACCTGAGCCAGATCAAAAGGGTATTCAGTGTCCCAGGAAAGCAAGGGCAAAAAAAAAAGGGCTCATAAATGCAGGTTTGGGAGTTTACCTCAAACAAGATCACACCCTCATTTGGTTTAGGATTGTTAACATAGCACTAATTGTGGGGGAGGTGCTTCTGTACCTAGGACTTTGGAAGGAGTTTTGTTATTTCATATCTGTATGGTTTCAATGGACAGCGGCAGTATTGATACCAGTGCAATTATAAATTGTCTATTTTACAAAGATTTGTAGACTTGGGACTCCTCTGGACAGTAGGAATTCTCTCCTATCTTTTGGGAATAAGGAAAAGCTAGAAGTGAAGGCACTTTCCAAAGGGCAGTTAGCATATCACTCACACACACAACACACACACACACACACACACACACACACAGAGTCCTATAGAGGAAGGGATTGAACTTAAACTGTTATTTGGCAAGTTGCAAGTTTCCTAACTATCCTAAGGATCACTTATGATTCCAGTTCCCTTCATCTACACCATACATTCCCAAACTTATTTGGCCTACCACCCCCTTTAAAAAAATTACTCAGCACCCCCTTGGAAATCTATTTTCTTTGATACTTTAACTTTTAAAAAATTTGCAGCATTTCAAGAAATATATAAATTTTCTTAAACAGCCCATCTAAAATTTAATAATTCATTTTAAATTTGTGGGACTTTTCCTGCTTTGAAATTTTAATGATGCAATATTGCACCATGTAACCATATAGAATTGTAAATAAGTCATTACCTGCATACGTTCCTGCCATTGCATGCTGGACTTCTCATGACATGCACACCTGCCAACACTTGTTTGTCAGTTGATTTGACCACTGATCAGTTATTACTTGCATTTTGTGTATTTATTTAGAAAATAATGCAGTCTCTATGACTTTAACTGTCACACAAAAAATGAAACATGTAAGAATGGTTTTTCAAAATTTTCTTCTCTTTTTTCCTTATGCTTCCACTGCCCCCTTATTTTTATTCAATGCCCCTCAATTGCACCCAGGGTTACTGTCACACCCCCTGGATTGTTGCAGTGCCGTCCATGGGGCAATATCACCCACTTTGGGATCCTCTGGCTACATAATTCATCCTTCTCTGTTCTTGATGTATTTGATGAGTATTTAGCACCTCTAAAGTCTAATCAAGTTAAGAGGATATAAGCAGTGGCCCATTGGGTCATTGCTGGAGATGATCTTAGTTTGTGCCATGATGACAGTCATTTATCAAAGTTTAATATTGTGTTGTGTCAATAATTTCTTTTAAATACCATATAACCATCTCAATTTTTCCTTGTGATTACATTTCAAAATATCTTCTACTTTTATGATCTACACTGTTTGAGGTTCTATGGTTTTACCTTAGTGTCCTCAAAGGAAACACTGAATACTCATTCTTTCAGATGAACTGTTAGAAGATCTGCATGAATTGAGAATCAAGTGAATTTTTTAAAAACTACTATAAAATTACCATCTTCCCATCTGAGGGAGGAGCTCCAATAGTCTGAGGTCTTCTATAGAGAAAATATTCACCTAAACTCCTTGATGTATACATTTACAAATTTCATGTCTAGGCATGGAGTTTCCTGGAACATTAATTATGCCTCCACATCTCCACTGGACTTCAGGAGGGTTTTCACATTGTCAGGAGGCTGGTCATACTCGGAAGATCATTATCCATCAATACACCAGGAACGTGTGAAGGAAGTAAAAAGTTAAACTAATAAAAATCGATTAAATATAGAAAAATTAAATGAGAAGCAACTGAACTTTTAGCTGTTTTAAAAAACCATTGACAGCTATAATACAGAATAGTAAGCAGACTCTCGGTACTTAGCCAGCAATGAGACAGCTAAGTCATACAGCAGATAGACTACTAGATCTCTAGGCAGGAAGACTGAGTTCAAATCCTGATATATTAACTATGATTTATCTGAAATATAATCCAAAATGTTTCGAATTATTATGTTAAGGTGACCTTTGAATTGCCATTTAAATATATTAGAATTCCTTTTTAACTTTTTTTTCCAAGTCCATTGAAATTTCATTTAAAGTTTTTCTCACAAAATGAGAATTCTAATTAATATTTTCATACTTCTAAAGTCTCTTGTTCTTAATAACTGCTAGAGAACTACTTTCCCTAAACCAAAATAATCTATAATTTACTAGTATATACCTTTAAACATTAGACATACAAAACCAAAAGCTTTCATAGTAATAATCTGCCAGAGGGGGAAGGGTACCAAATTATTCAGGTAAATATTCCTAATATATGATTGCTCCAATAGGAGGATTACTTTTCACATCCACACCTGGATTCTAACACCTGTGAAATTAAGCTTAAAAAATCCTTAGAAGTCTCTCAGGTTCTCTGGTAGTGTCCAGGTGGTTGGGGGATGGGGTAGGTGGGAATTACTTCTTAACTTAGAGCTGTTGTCACATGGACCTAACCAGCTGGAGGCTAACTCAAGCTTAAACACAGAGCTCTTGATTCAAAAACAATTATAGAAGTAGCCTTTTAAGTAAGCAAAACAAAAAATAAACCAACCAATAATAATTGATTAATATTGTATTCTAGGGATAGGAAAGGTATGGGTGAGAGAGAGAATCTAAGGATAAGAAAGTTATGAGAGATAGAGATAGATAGATATTGGCACTGATATTGTACCTAAGAATAAGAAGGCTGTTGAGAGAAATGATTATTTCTCTCATATGTTAATAGCCAATTATTAAAACTGGGAAGATGAAAAAAAAACTGGGAAGATGCAAGTTTTTTTTTTTCTTTATTCTATTTCCTTGTCCAATCTCTCAAGGATTTATGGAAGACAGGATTAACATTCTCCTCATTCAGGTATTAGTGCTCCACCCACCCAGCTCTGGCTTAGGTAGGAGATATAGATTTTTTGTCTAGATTCTGCGCAAAAGTGACATGATGTCACTCTTAGCCTCTCATTGGAGTGGTCTCACTTGTCTTTGTAAAGTCTACTTCTCATTAATTCTTAATCAGAATTAATTGCCACCCTCAGGTACACTCCACTTTCAAAAGATCATATAAGACATGAGTCCACTACCATAATTGTCTCTGGTCTAAGAGACAGATTGTTAAATGATCATCTTTTTATTAAAATGCTGGCTTTCTTAATAAAACTGTTAAAATTACCCAGAAATTATGTCTCTCAAACCTTCCTGTGTATATAAGTATGTGTGTATGTATACACACATCTATATCTTAGTCCTATATAGTACACACATACATATGTACATATAGCTATGTATGTAAGTATTATGTATATATGTATATAAAATCTTAGTCTCAACAGCAAGGCACCATAGGATATAGATGAGGAAACTTAGGTCCAAGAGGACAGGAGACCTGTATGAATGGTAAGATTTTGGGGTAAGAGCCTGAGTCTCTCCTCACTACAAGTATGGTACTTCCCTTACTAATTTCAGGATTAATAATAAAAAGGATGACAACAACAACAATAATAACTGGCACTGATGTAGGGATCACTTAAAGGATCGCAAAGCATTTTGCAGATGATCTTATTTTATACTCACAACAAATGTGTTGTTATTATTATTCCCACTTTACAGATGAGGAAACCGAAGCAGACAGAGACTCGGTGATTTGCCCAGGGTTACACTGGTACTCATTATCTGAGAAAGATTTTAACTCATGGGTCACCTATCTGCTTGTAAACCCCAAATGGGGTAACAGTCAGACATGACTGAAAAGACTCAGCAGCTACAAAAGGGGACCATGGACATAAAATACTTGAATACAGCGTCAGACTTTTGCTAGATGTTGATTAGCTTTGCTGTACTGATTCTTCCCATCTTTGTTAGATGGAATTATTTCTGGGAAAGGAAGAGGGAGAGACATCTTGGGAAATGTAGGTGATGTAAAAACAGAATATGTCAATAACAATTTATTTTTTAAAAGAAAATAAATCATTGGGAAGGAGGCTCTCCTGTTCCTAGTTCTCAAGGCTGAAACTGTTATGTTAAAAACTAGAATTGTTAGTACTGAACATTTCTGGGCCTTAGACTCTGCTATTTTTGAAAAACAAATTTTATTTATACCTTCTGTTTTAATATCACTTAAATTTCCCATACATACCTTTCCTTTCCCAATCTAAGAGAAGAATGCCTTATGAAAAGGAATTTTTTAGGAGAGGAAGAAACAAAGAATAAATACCATAAAATCAGGCAACATATAATTTAAAAAAAACTCCCATGTTATTACGTATACTATTCCACACTCATGGATCCCCACCTCTGCAAAGGAATCTCATCTCTTTTTTTCTGGCCAAGACTAATACTTACGATTTTACAGCATTCAGTTTTGCTTGAGTGATTGTTCTGCACATACATACATATACACATAAATGTTCATTTTGTACATACATACATATATACTACACATATATGTACATACACATACATGTTCAGTTGTTTCATTGTGATTGACTCTTTGTGACTCCATTGGGCAAGGATGTTGGAGTGGTTTGCCATTTTCTTCTCCAGCTCATTTTACAGATGAGGAAACTGAGCAAAGAGGGTTAAGTGACTTGCCCAGGATCACACAACTAGTGTCTGAAGCCAGATTTGAACTAAGGAAGATGAGTCTTCCTGACTCCTGGCCCTCCCTGTAGCTAGTGCACCACCTAGCTGAATGTACCTATGTATTCATACATATATATTGTTATACTAATTGTGTGTATATATATATATATTGTTTTCCTGATTCTGCTTACTTCATTTCACTTGAGTTCATATAAATCATTACTTCTCTTTATTCATCATGTTCATTGTTCAATTATCAAGTATTTATTTTTTTCTCCCTCTGTCTTCTCCCAAACACTGAAAAGAAGGAAGGAGGTAAGGAAGTGAGCAAGAGAGAAAGGAAGGAATGGAAGAAGGGAGAGAGAAAGAATGAGGAAAGGAGGAAGGAAGGAAGGGAGGGAGGAAGGAAGGAAGGAAGGAAGGGAGGGAGGAAGGAAGGAAGGAAGGGAGGAAGGAAGGAAGGAAGGAA
>CM053597.1:140640985-140660093 GCA_028646575.1 Pseudocheirus occidentalis | reverse complement strand
ATGGAGTGAACAGTGAGAAAAGAGAAACAAAAGCCAAACATTGAAAAGAATGATAGCATGCATTGCTTCAGTCTCCTTTTAAACTCTGATCTTTCTGGATCTTTCTCTGAATGTAGACATCTCCTTCCATCCTGCTGCTCATCGTTTCTTATAGCACAATAGTATTCCATTACATTCAAATACCACAGCTTATTCAGCCATTCCCCAATTGATGGGCATACCCCCAATTTCCAGGTCTTTGCCACCTCAAAAAAGAGCTTCTATAAATATTTTTGTACATGTGAGTCCTTTTCCCATTTTTATGATGTCTTTGGGATACAGACCTAGAAGTGGTATTGTTGGGTCAAAAGGTCATATTTCTTAAAAGAAGGAATCACATTTTTATCATCAAAAGATACAAATACAAATATTTAAATATTTATTTACTGTCTTGCAGACACTTTTACAGGTCCGCATCCTAAGGGGAATGAGACAGTAAAGAAAGAGAAGGAGAGCTAGGGTGAAGTACAACATGGATGAAATTATAGTAGTTGCAAAGGCCTGACAAGAACTCTGAAACACTGGCCACCTCCTCTTCATTTCTCCCATGACATGGACAGTCCAGTAAGTAATAACAAAGAGGCTCAAATACAATTTGCTTTTTTCTGAGTTCTCTGGAATATTTTAAAGTCTATGTTTATACAGGGCTTTGTCGTCTGTGGTTGCATGAAAGAAAGAAGACTTTTGATCTGTAATTCTAGCCATCAGGCTGTTTCTTGGTAGTATTAGGCAGATGCTAAATACAGCCTGTAATGTTATGTTTCACAATTTCCACTATAATCTGAATTAACCACTAAATTTGGTCTTCTTAACACTAATCCTCATATAATTTCTGGTGATTTATGACTTGTCCTGAATAACTGTCATGGACCCCTCCATTTTTAAAAAACAAATTCACATGACTCAGACATTTGCTTCAAGCTTCTTTGTTAACATATCACTGGCTGAATTCATGTTGGTCTAGCCTACAGAGGGCCTTTTGTTTCCATTCTTGAATCTTGGCCATTTCATAGACTCCATCTGGAGGGAAATCACTTTTAGTTATATTGATAAATTCAAATATGTATATCTATGTCTTGACCATTGCATGGTGAAGTAATGTCTGCTTGTTCCAAAAAATAATTTGTTAGGTTTTTGGCTTCTTTTGGTTTTAGGTGCTCTAAGAATGATCATAAATCCTCTTTTTCTTTTTGTAGAGGAAGTTCTTGCCTCTGCCTGTTGGCTTTCCTGGCTTTCTTTAAATCCTAGATTCTTGAGGGTAGGCACTGTCTCTTGTCTTTCTATCCTTAGCATTTTGCACAGTACCTGGTACATAGAAATACTAATTTTTTACTGACTGGCTAATATCCTTTAAGAAGTTCATCTTCTTTTCGTCACTTATTAAATTAGGTATAATTTCTGGAGTTACCATTAAATAAAGATTTTCAATGACCACAGGGTCTTCAGTTTTTTCTTCTTCAGATGTTAGCAGCTTTACTGTTTCACCTCTGGTTTCTTTTGAACTAGGATTAGGGATGAAAATGTATGCTTACCTTATACTGTTTGGCAGTATGTTATTGTGTGTGACTTGGAACTAAAAGTACCCTTAGCAAAAAATAGTACAAAGGCCTTGCCTATCACTGGTGAAATCTGTTTCCAGTTTTTTATGATATACAATAGTGTTGGCACATAATAAAAATATCCATGCCTTCAGTCCATTTCATACACACTCATAATTTGTCCACTTTGGTGGTCAACATCATCTTCACTGAAACATTTCTAGCAGGTATAAAACTGGTATTATTGATTTGTTTATATATATATATTGCCTTCTTCTGGTAACCAGAAAAAAAAAGAAATAGTGCTTTCTCTTTCTGTCATCCATCCTTCATTTCTAGTTGATGCTTATGGCAGTTTTGAGTAGGGCCAGCCCGCCACCTAATGCTGCCTCATAGAAGCAGTTTGAATACACTTACTGGGGCATTAACTCATGTATGGTACTGCCAGAGCCCAATAATCCCTTGTTTCAAGGTTCCTGTAAGGCTGTAGTGGAAGCTTGGTTGGACTTCTTGCACTGTTAGCCATTCAATAAGAGCCAGGGTGATTTGGGTTTAAAGGCATAGTCAAGTAGTCTCTACTTTACAGATGAACAATCTGAAATACAAAAAGGTCAAGTGGAGCTTACCCAAAGGCTCAGAGCTAGTATGTGACAAGCCTGAGCAGAGTGGAAACTTTGAATCTTCTGTCTCCAGGTCCAGCACTCTGGTGAAAGTCACAGTAATATTTGAGACCACCAAAATTATAGTGAAAGAGAAGAAAGGGCCAAGGTCTGAAACTTAGGGAAAACTCTCATTTTAGAGGATAGAAAGAAACACCAGGGGATGGAGGGATGATTGAATAAAAAAGCATTTTTTAAGGCATGCCTGTACAACATACAGCCTGCAGGCCACTTGCAGTCTGCCAAAGGATGTCAGCCAGCCCTTGAAAAATGTAGTGAATATAAAAATAAGCAAAAACATAATGAGAGTTTTGTTGGGGTCTCACTCGGAACCCATCTTCCTCTAGTCACTATTGTACCTATCATGCATACTGTCTGTCCCGTGTCCTGTGGCAACCAACCATCGTCAGTCTGTCTCTAGTTTGAGAGGAGCAAGTGTTGTATCTTTTCCCTGTGTTTTTTGTCATTACTGGTGTTGAACAGGGACAAAGTGAGTGCAGTCACGAGCCAACGCAGCTGACACACTATGCGATGAGTGGCAACCATGCCTCCCCTCCCTCTCTGTGCGGCTGCCCTCCTAGTGACATGACTGTTTGTCAGACACTCAGCTCAGTATTTCTTTGTGTGTGAGCAGTTGCTGTGGAGATTTTTTTGGTTTTAACATTAAAGGTTTTGGGGTGACTTTGTAAAGTGGGTGATAAAAAGAAACAAAAGATTGAATCAGAACGTAGAGTGTTTAATCCGGAGTGGATAAATAGATACTTATTTACTTGCACAAGAGACAAAACATTGTGCCCTGTTTACAGGGAAGTAACAGCCATTCTGAAGAAGTGTAAGGACATACCAGCTCACCTGATGGCAATGACCTAGGGTCCTTAGGGTGCATCAGTAGGTCATATGACAGTGCTAGGGTCAGACTTGAGAATGTCAAGAGACAGGGCAGATGGTAAGGTCTGGAGTACATTAGGACACAGTTGCAGAACAGATGGTAAGACCTCGTGTTCTCTATTTCCCTGAAAGGAGAAGAGTAGGTGATTTCCATCTCATCTCAGTGCTCTGAGCCATCAAACAACCAGGATGGGGTCGGGGCTCCCTAGGGTAGGAAAGGAGGGGAAGAAAGGTGGGGAAGGAGGGCGTCTTTGATAGCTGTCACAGAGGAGGAAACAGAATAATATATATCTGAGTTTTAAAAAGTCTCCCTCAGAAGAACAATTTGAGGGAGGTTCATAGCTAGATAACAATTGAGGGGGAAGAGTTTTGGGGTTTTAGAAGTCTGTGAAGTCAAAGTCATCAATAGTGCAACATGTCAGTCCCCCAAAAGCCAATATGATCTTGGACTGAATTCAAAGAGCCAGTGAATTTTAGAATATCAGAGTTATCTTGAACAAGGGAGGTCAGAGTCCTTGTTGTGCCTTGTCTTGATAAGACTACATGTCTTGATAATACTGTGCTTAGTTCTGGGAATGTCTAGCCAGGAAAAAGGAAGACTTGAGGAAGAGAAAGGGTACATAATAGTTGTCTTCAAACATCTGTAGTGCTGGCAGCAGAAGAGGGCTGACATTTGCTTCCTTGTCCTCAAAGGAAAGAGGTGCAAACAGTGAGATACTATGGGACAGAATTAGGCTCAATGTGAATAAAAAAATGCCCAATAATTTGGTTCAAAAACTTGCCTTGGGTGATAGTGAGAGCTTAATCACTGGAAATCTTCAACTGAAGATTGAATGACCAGTTGTCGGGGTGTTGTAGAAGACATTCAGATTTATATATGGGTTGAACTAGATGACCTTTGAGGTCTTCTTCTAGTTCCAAGATCTTATGATTCCATTTGAGCATGGAAGCAAGATAGGTGAGAGCTTTAGGAAGAGGCGGAGATGTTAAAAAATATCATCTACTTAAAAGTTCAAAGAAAATGTGGCTAAGAATAAGCTATTGGATCTGGACATTTGGAGGTCATTGTTGAGTACTCTGTTTCAGAAGAATCAAGCAAATGGAAACCAGAAGAGAGAGTGGGCCATGAAGAAATGAAGGCAATGGGTTTACATCAATTATTGGAGAAGTTTTGTGGTGTCAAGATTGAGGAGAGGACAAAATTGAGTGAAGATTTATCCCAAGATTTGGGAAACCTGTCAGTATTGAGAATTGGAGGGAACAAGCAAATTAAGGAGGATAATGTAAACACTATCAGAAAACTAGGCAAATGAGCTGCGAGGAAGAAAGTAGAATCTAAAAGATTATACCATAAGTTGATGAAAGTCGTCTTAATAAAATTATATTTTATTTTTAATTTATGGAATAAAACAACCATTTCTATAAGAGTAGAATAAAAAAGATGGTTGCACATGAAACTGTAAATCTGTTATGTACAACTTGCTATTTATTTTAAATGTTATCATGTAAATTTTTTTCCTTCCCCCCCCCGCCAGATGGCTACCATTAGACATAAATATGTATGTGTATAAAGATAGATAGATAGGTAGATAGATAGATAGATAGATAGATGATAGATAAATATAGATATATGTAAAATCCTTCTATACATACTTCTATTGATCAGTTCTTTCTCTGGGTATAAATAGCGTTTTCCTTCCTATGTCCTTTGAAGTTATTTGTGTATTTATAATAGTCAAAATTACTTAGTCATTCAATGTTGTTATTAAAACAATATTGCTGTTACTGTATACAGTGTTCTCTTGGTTTTGCTCATTTCATTTGGCATTATTTTGTGCAAGTCTATCTGTGTTTTTCTAAATGATGAAGACCATTTTTTCTTCTTCTTTAATACCATAGTTTCTATGGCTTTCTTTTATTTTTTTAAAATTTATTTGTTTATTTTTAGTTTACAATATTCGGTTCCACAAGCTTTTGAGTTTTAAATTTTCTCCCCCTCCCTCCCTTCCCCTTTCCCCAAGATGACATGCAATCTGATATAGGCTCTATATATACATTTTAAACATATTTTCACATTAGTCATGTTGTAAGGAAGAATTATAACCAACGGAATGAACCATAAGAAAGAAGAAACGAAACAAAACAAAACAAAAAAGAGAGAGAACAAATAGTATGCTTCAGCCTGTATTCAGACTCTGATTTTTTCTCTGAATGTAGACAGCATTTTCTAAATGATGAAGATCTTAAGGCACAGGTACCAAAGGGTAGTAACCCCTTCCCTGATCCAATGAGATCATATTTGCCAAGTGCTTTGCAAGTTTTGACTGGGCAGTTGTAATGAGAATCTGAAGCTCTTTCCTGCCCCTAGGCCCTTTGATAGACTTAAGTGGCTCCGAGAATGTTCCCTGATTTGAAAAGTATACTCTGCCCCCTAATAGGCTGAATGTGGTCACGTGGAGTCCATGGTGGGAGGCTTGTTTTTTAGGAAGGGTCACACCTTGTTACTTTGTAATTGGACAGTGGATCAAGAGGGCTGACCCAGGAGAAGCCGATATATACACCCTGATGTGAGGCTTTGCTTTTGGGGCTCATTTTGAGGAGAGTTGTGTGATTTGACCAGATGAGACTCTGGGAAGCCATGACCCCCCCCCCTTTGAAAAACCCAGATGTTGATGCTTCTCTCTGGTAACTTGAATAGGTAATGGATGTGATGGTCAGATGGTTGGAAGCCCATCTGCTGATCTGTTTCTTGGTCTGCTCGTAACTTGTGCTTGTAACTTATGTTTGCATTCTCTGGAGTTCAGGGTGCTGACTTTTCCCCCTGAACTAGGTAAATGATATGTTTGTTTGATTAAAGAAAGATTGTTAACCCATTTTGAGTTGCTTTCCATTAGAAAAACAGATCTAAGAACCTGTGCTAGCAGCCACCCTGGGTATACTAGGGTGCTTGCTGATACAGCAGTTATTTTTCCTGAGGTAGCAAGGTGCCGCAGTGGATAGAATTCTGGCCTCAGAGTTAGGAAGCCCTGACCTCAGATACTCGCAAGCTGCACAACCTTGGGGAAGTCATTTAACTTCTGTCTTCTTCAGTCTCCTCAATTGTAAAATGGGGATAATAATAGCACCTACCTCCCAGGGTTGTTGTGAGGATCAAAAGAGTTCAAAGCAAAGGCATTTCATGAAACAGCACAGTAAGAAAAGTAGCCATTTCCCCCCATAAATTTAGGGCACACGCTTCCACGTATACATACAATATTAATACACAAGGCAGGTATGCATAGTTAACATGTGAAGAAGCATGTATTCAAGGAATATCTATAGCCAAGGCATGTTTATGGAGAAGATCTCAAATCTCTAGCCCCTTAGTGCCCCACCTCCAAGAACTGAGGAAATGAATCTCCCTCCTTTCATTGCAGAAGTGAAGGGAATTTTGGAAGAGTGAATATATGGGTAATGTGCTAATTAGCTTTGCTCTACTCCTTATTTCCCTCTTTCTCCTTAAATCTGTTACCAAGAGTTGCTAAATAGGTAGGGGAAGGGGAAGGACATACCAAAAACAAAAGGAATCAAGAAGGAAAAGGAAATAAACATTTAAACAGTGCCCACTATGTGCCAGGCTTTTTAAGTTCTTTATAAAAAAAGGTTATTAAAAAACTAAAGCAGAACAATTCTCTTGAAAACTATATAACTTATGTTTGTGAGCATAAAAGTCCAAATCACATCTGAATAATGAAAGAAATACCAAGAGACCACTTAAGAGAAAACAAATTGTGGGTTTGGGGTTTGTGTGGCTCTTTTTTTACCTTTTAATTGTTTAGAATTATATGTGAGTTAATCTGTGTTTTGATGATTAATAGAGAAAAAGAAATGAGCATATATATTGTAAGTGTACACATACACATAAACACACACATGTATTCATACACACTACTGACTGACCTTCCCTTCTTCCTCCCAGCAAGTTACCTACCTCCCAGAGTAGCTGGGCTCAGCTGTTGGGTCACAATAACATGAAGCTGCTAATTCATAAAGGGGGTAGAGGGGCCGTGGGTTGAAAGCAATCATTCTAATTCAATATAGCTTATTGGTTCTCTTCTGTTTTGTGTTTTGAAGTCCAATTATAGGCCACAGCCTCTCATAAAAGATTTTTTTGAAAGGAAAAAATGTTTAGGTATATCCTGAGAAATAATTGCATGAATATATCATAAAACCATATATATTTTAAAAAAAACAAAAGAGATTTGAACACTTTTTTTTGGAGGGAAGAAGGCAAGGCAGTTAGGGTTAAGTGACTTGCTCAAGGTTGCACACCTAGCAAGTGTGTCAAGTGTGATCTGAACACTTAAACAAATTCAAATAAAAACTGTTTTGTGTACAACATAAAGAAATAGCTATCTAAATAGATCCACACCGAGCTGATGCATTCTTCTTTATTTTTCTTCCTTTTGAGCATTGTATTCCCAATCAGAGCTACACGCTTACTCATCCCTGATCTTATCCTACCCAGTCTCAGTGATGCCAAGGTTATCAAATTTACCTCTCTGCTTTAGCACCCCTAACCTGACATTCTTGATGTGCCATCTTTGTCTCTGTATTATCAACTGTTTACACTATTAGCTAAAACTGTTGAGGCAGCAGCTAGGTGATGCAATAGATAAAACACTGCGTCTGGAATTAGGAAGACTTGAGTTCGAATCTGACCTAGATCATTACTAGTTGTGTTACTTTAGACTAGTCACTTAACCTCTGTTTGCCTCAGTTTCCTCAACTATAAAATGATGATAATAACAGCACCTACCTTCCAGAATTGTTATGAGGATCAAGTAAAATAATATTTGTAAAGTGCTCAGCACAGTGCTTGGCACATGGTAGGCACTGTATAAATCCTTATTCTCTTTCCTCCCATTTCCCTTATTTTAGGCTATTTTCATTGCAGCGCAGGCTTTGGAGCATTACCAGCCCACCTAGCATGGAGGCACCTACCACATGGGTAGGAGCAGCCTTTGGGGACTGGCTGCGTAGCCAGAACAGGCTGTGTCTTTTAAAATCACTGGCCTGGGGCCCTCTCCTTCCTGTACAACAGCCAGGAATGGTAAAGGGTCAACCACAGCACATTGAGGTGAAGGGCTACCTTTCCTTCCTTCCCTTTTAAGAGCCTGTGTCCCAGAGATATGGGCCTGAGGTTTCTGGAGGTTCCATTTCATTCATTCTAGGTATAGGCTATGAAATTCTCTCTGAACTAGACCTGAGCTATGGTGACCTCGAACTGGGATTCTAGACAGACACTGCAACCTGCCAGACCCACAGGGAGCCTGGAGTGGGGGAGTGCAGTGTGAACTTGGAATTTAGGATTATGATATAAAGGAACTAAACTCCATCCCCTCCCCAGATGATGTGCTGGTGCAAGGCAGAATGATGCCCCATGAGTTGGGGAATAAATTTGTATATTTGTTACTATACCTTTGAAGGAAATATATTTTTGTAAAAACTAATTTGACTGTAAGTGGTTAAATGGAACTGGGGTACAAGGGATACCTCCACACCCAGTACACTTGAGGGAACACCATCAGTGGTGACAGAGACCCTAAGTGGGGAACCTTTGGCCTTGGGGCCACATGGACCCTCTAGGTCCTCAAGTGTGACCCTTTAACTGAATCCAAACTTCACAGGGAAAAAAAATCGCCTTAATAAAAGAATTTGTTCTGCAAAACGTGGACTCATTCAAAAGGCTGCAGGTTCCCCACCCCTGCTCTAGACACTCCCGAACCCCTTAAGTCTACCAGAGAACCCTGGGGGAGGGCTGAAACATAACACACCTGGTTTCCAGGCAATGGGAGCCAGGGTAGTCACTGCTGCATACGCAATTATTAGGGGACCATGTGCAATTAAAAGTATGTCAGTATGACAGAGATGTCAGACATTTTAAGACAAAAGTTGCCATTAAAAATAAAGAGGAGGAAAAGTTATAGGCGTAACAAGTTTCTCAGAACACAGTGTTGCTGAATGCCAGGTTTTTCCAGGCCACAACCCTCAATTTAAGAGTGCTCTAGGACCTCCGGTATTTCTAGACTCACTTACAGTCTTTTAAAAAATACTGCAACGATAATAATATAATTGCTGATGTTCACATAGCACTTGAAGGTTTGCAGAGCACTTTATAACTCTTATTTCACTTAATTCTTACAACCCTCAGATATACGTGCTATTATTATCCACATTTTACAAATGAGTAGACTGAAGGAGAAGAAAAATAAGTGACTCACTCAGTCAGACAACTAGACTTGAACCCAAGTCTTCTTAACTCCAGGTGCAGCGCTCTACCCATTGGGCCACCGAGCTGTCTCCAAATACTACGATAATTAGAGGAATGGAAAAGCTGAACAACCGTGTCAGTCAGTCCACAAGTATTTATTCAACACTTGCTACTGAGTTGGGCACTGTACTAAGTGCTGGGATATAAACAGAAGAAAAAAGAAAGGCAGTCCCTGCCCGCAAGGAGCTTGCATTCTAGCAGGAGAACACAACGCAGAAAATGAAGCTGAAAGGGGTAGGGGGAGAAATAAAGATGGAGGAGTGCAGATTAAAATGGTGGAAAGCAGAAATGACTGCCCTAAGAACAGTCCTTAATAGAGGTTCTAGAATGAGCCATCCAGTCGGAGGGAGAACCATGTTTCTGTGTATTTAAAATAGAGTGGGAAAACACTGCTAACTGAAATCCAGAAGGTCAAACTCCCACCCAACAGGAAACTGTAAAGTCTTCTGAGGAATACCAGAGAAAGTAAGTTGCTTGTAGAAAAAACAAATAACATCATCGGCTGCCTCTGAAAGGAGAGTGAGACTGCCAAAAGCTGGCCTGCAATAAATGGCTTTCACAGATCTAGAAACTGAAATCCCTTGGTACGCAGTTTCAGGGCAAACACACAAATAGAAGGAACCAAGGCAGACACCTGGGTTTGGGGTGGGGAATAGGATGGAATAAATGGTTGTGTGGTGTTTTTTTTTCTTTTAAAAGGAAGTTCCATGACTATTCCTGTACCAAATCTTTTGAAATTAAATCCATCAAATATTTGAGTCTTGAAGTAATGAAAGAAAAGACACAGCCTGTGACCCTCCGGGAGCTTAGGACCTAGAGGGGGAGGTAAAATGTGCCCAGGTAGCTAAATTACAAGACAACATAAGCTCTGTAAGAGTAGAGGGGTGGGAAGATTGCTTTTTACTGGAGTACCTGAGATGGAAACGGAGCACCCCCAAGCTTCTGTGGATTTAGAGCTCAAATGAAAGAAGCTGCTATGTCAATACATCCCAGTCCCCATTGATTTGCCATAGTGGAGGCGTCATTACTAAGGATGTGAAACATTATAGTCCCCTTATGAAAATAACCCACTATTGGAAGGATCAGAAAGAGGCAGCAAGGTGGTATAGCGGATAGAGTGCTGGGCCTGGAGTCAGGAAGACCTTTGTTGAGATCCGACCTCAGATACTTACTAGCTGTGTGACCCTGGGCAAGTTGCTTAACCGCTACCTGCCTCAGTTTCATCAGCTGTAAAATGGGGATGGTAATAGCACCTACTTCCCAAAATTGTTGTGAGGGTCACACAAGACGATATTTATAAAGTGTGGATCATGATGCCTGGAGCACAGTAAGTGCTTTATAAATATTTGTTATCATCATTATTTTTGGACTTAACTTCAGGAAGACTGGAGTTTGAATCCTGCCCCAGCGTATGACCCTGGGCACCTCTCTTTGATTTTCAGTTTCCTCATTTATAAAAAAAATGAAGGATTTAGACTCAGTGGACTCCAATACTCTGTCCAGATCATAATCTGGATGCCCTTAATTATTTTTAATCTTGTGTTTTATGGATAACAGCATTTTGGGGAAATCAGTACTGAGGATGACACTTTATACCTCTTTTATGAAGACAGCTCACTGTTAGACATCCCTATGGAGGCAACTGGGTGGTAGAGTATAAAGAAAACTTTCCTTAAAACCTAAGAGCAGGATCCAAGCCAGACCTCTGATCCTGCCACTTTGAGTAAGCCACTTAACCTCTCAATGCTTTTGTCAAGACCATAAGTTGCAAGAGGAAGGGCTAACTTGTATTGGAAACCCCATCCTATTAAAAATATAAGATATTTTCAATAAAATATTGAAAAATTGTTTTTATGCCAACCAATCAATAAACATTTATTATTTGCTTAGAATTTGTCAGGTACTGGGGATACAAAAAGAGGCAAAAGCAGTGCTTCCCCTTAAGGAGCTTACAACCTAAATCATTTCTAAATAGAACTTTCCTTTTTGGGGTGGCTAGGTGGCCCAGTGAATAGAGCACTGGCTCTGGAATCAGAAGGACCTGAGTTCAAATCTAGCCTCAGACACAACACTTACTAGCCATGGGACCTTGGGCAAGTTACTTAACCCCCATTGCCCTTCCCTCCGCACCCTCAAAATAATTTTCCCTCTTCTCCATAGTAGAGAAGGAACCTTTGTAACAAAGGCAAATAAGAGAAGAGAAGGGAGTTTAGCAAAAGCAATACGCATTTTTCTATTCGTTGTGATGAATTTGTGCAGAGGTATCCACACAGTGACCTGATCCTTCTTATGATTCTTTGTGCACACAGTCCTAAGATGACCGATCATGAGAGTGAATTCTAAAGTTGTCTACATGAGAGACAGATCCATGATACTGACCAGAATGGCACCTTCTTGTAACCATGGGAACTAGATAGAGGTCGCAGAAAAATGTACTTTGCCCAGTCAGCTCTTAATAAATGAACTGAATTCTAAATACTCTTTATGCGTATATTTATATTATTAATGTATGTTTAATAAATTTTGTATAGATCCAGGGGAACGTAACTTCCCTCAGGGCACCTATTACTTTATTTTGGCTTCACATTTTCAGTGTAGCAAATAGTAAGCACTTAATAAATGCTGTGGAGCATTTGATTTATTAATTGAGAGTAAGTTCTTTATAGGGTGGCTATGTAGTGTCAGAGCACTGGGTCTAGAGTCAGGAGGACATGAATTAAAATTTGACCTTAGCCATTTACTAGCTGTGTCACCCAGGGCAAGTCACTTAACCCTGTTTGCCTCAGTTTCCTTATCTGTAAAATGAGCTAAAGACAGAAATGGCCAACTACTTCAGTATCTCTGCTAAGAAAACCCAAAATGGGGCCATGGAGAGTTGGAAATTAACTAAAACAACAAGTTGGTAAGTGTTTATTAAAAAGTAATTGACTGCTAAAACAAATATCTTAATTCTAGTCTCTTTAAGAAGAAAAGCCCATGAGAAAGGTAGGACTTGTAGTCATGAGCTTGTGCCAGTGTCTCCTCTCCTCTGGACTTTATTTGCTTTATCTTTAAAATAAGGGGGTTGAACTAAATGATATCTAAAATCCCTTCTGTAACACATCATCTGCTTGTCTGTGAAATTTTCATGTTGCAAAAATCAACCTTTTAAAAGATTAGGCAGAGCTGGGGAGTGTCTCTGATCCTCCAGGAAATTCATGCCATTTTTAACAGTGCCCAATCTCATATGGGAGTCCCACCCTGCAGAAGTGAGAATGTCAACTTCCAGAAATAGTAAGTTACAACATAAATAGAATGATTTGTCACTGCCTATTAGAATATTAGAACTGACCACTGTACAACCAATTGTAAAAAAATAAAAAATCTAGCCAAGGAAAACCAATATGAAACAAGGACAACACCTAGATTTATCTAAAGCCAGTCTTTATAACACCAGCTACAGAAAGTCTGAGGGCTCTGCCTGATCCCCCAACACCATGACCACATACCTCTAAAATGAGAGCCATAGATTTGGAACCAGAAGGAACCTCAGTTGTCATTTTGTCCAGCCCCTTCATTTTACACCTGAAGAAACTAAGGCTAAGTGGTTTACCCAAAGCCAGACAGCCAGCAAGCCAAAGAGCTAGGACTCCAAACCAGCTCCTTTGGCTCCTTATCTCTTTCCACTGTACCATGCATATACCCTGAAATAGAGACAATTCTGTTATCAGTTGGGTGGATGTTGCCTCTAGTGAGACAGGCTATAACCGATCCATACACATACATCCTGTGCAGCCCTTCTTCACAGACTTCTATAAGTTCATCACATGGGGTTGGCCCAACATTCAGGGGGCTTTCCTCACTTTTTCCTGAAATCATGAGGATACCAGTGGAGCACACAAAATGGCAAATGGTTATCTCTTGCTCTTCCCACATGACTGTCCCCTCTTCCTAAAAATTTATCTCCATCAGATCAGGAAAAGATAGAATGTTCTTGCTTTGGGCTCAAAGGCTGTTGGAAGGCTTAATAGAGCAAAAAGCAGCTACAATCCAAAATAAAGTATGAGGATCAACTAGAAACACCATTGAGTTAGATTGAAGGTTAGGATATGCAATATTTTAGAGGTCATTTCACAAAAGTTTTTAAAAAAGAACACTGAACTTGAAGTCAGAAAACCTGCTACTTATGACTTTGTGCCCTTGGCCAAGTCACAGCTCACCTACAGCATGGGTGCCAAGAATTCAGCTGGTGAATGGAGCATGACTTTCCTTCCCTGGCTCTCCCTCCTTTACCCCAGTTCTGAAAAATGAGTCTGGGAGTAGGGGTGGGAAGGTTGTCTCTTTTCTGTATTGTTGGTTCTCTGTTTCAGGTAGTGGAGGCGATCCCCATAGGACCCAAGAGTTCAAGCCATAGCAACCTTGGAGTTGATCAAAGGAGGTTACCAATATCACATGGTAGAGGATGAAGAGGTCTCTATTTTAGGCAATCTGGACATATTCCAAAGGCCCCATAGGATGTTTCCATGCTAGGTAAGTGGGGTATACCCAGATATGTCCAAGTTACACTTACATCAAGAAAATACTTCTCCAAAAAGTCAAAACCTTCCAAGATAAGTAGGTTGCCACTTAGCCCAGTCACTGCATAGGTATTTGTGAAGTAAGAGCTTGGGAGAAATCCTGTCTCTGACAAACCTAACGTGTTTTTCTAAAAATGGAATTGTTTTTCAGCTTGTTTCTGATTCAGTGAAAAGGTCTCTATTATCAATCAACTATGTACTAGTCACTGTGCTAGGTAATAGGGATACAAAGTCAAAAATGAAATGGATTCTGCATTCAGGGAACTTGTTATGAAGAGGATCCAGCTGAAATGCATCCTGTGCGCTTAAACTTGAAAATGCTAATAGCCCAGTCTCTCTATCCTGGGAACACTTCAGACTATACACAGGGAATATGGATATACCCAGTGATATCAACAATGCCATTGGGAGCTTTGCCTTGGTGGCAGGAAGGCAGGGCAGAAGTCGTTAGCTTGACCCCAGGGTGGCTAAGTGCCTACTTGAGAATTATCAAAGCTTCAAGTCAATTTGCCTAGCCTGAAGCTTGTTGGGAGCTGGAAAGGGAAATGAATGAGTTTATCCAGTCTTACAGAGACTTAGGAAGAGATCCAGACCGGGTCAGAGACATGTAGTCTGGGTATTGAGGCAGTTTAGAGATAAAAGGAATCCACTCGACTTAAGCCAGCTGCTACAAGTCAGGACAGGATGAGTAAGCAAGATACCTTGGTGACCTTTTAGCATGTCAGATAAGTGTGGGGGTAAGCCTGGCTTACAAGAGCAGAACATGCACTGATGAGCCCTAAGGCAGACTCATACTGAAAGAGTGATAATACTCCCCTGAAAAAGAAGGAGAGGTTCCAATGGCAGATGACAGGCGCTTCAGCAGATGGCAGCAGCTCTTCAGTGCTGAAGCAACAAATGGCAGTTTTCAGTCAAAGAGCAGAAATAAAAGGCAAAGCTTCCGAGTGGCAGATGTAGAAAGCAGTAACAGCAGAAAGACAGTGTTAGGTACGGCGGTTCCCAAACTTATTTGGCCCACCGCCCCCTTCAAAAAAAAATTTTAGTCAGAGTTTCCCGGAAATCTTTCTTTAACTCTTTAATGCAGTGGTTCTCAACCTTGCTAACGCCATGACCCTTTAATATAATTCCTAATGTTGTGGTGACCCCCAACCATAAAATTATTTTTGTTGCTACTTCATAACTGTAATTTTTCTTTTTTGGATTTTTGGAGGGCAGTTGGGGTTAAGTGACTTGCCCAAGGTCACACGGCTAGTTTTTTGTGTTAAGTGTCTGAGGCCGGATTTGGACTCAGGTCCTCCTGACTCCAGGGCCGGTGCTCTGTTCACTGCGCCACCTGTTATGAATTGTAATGTAAATATCTGATATGCAGGATGTATTTTCATTGTTACAAATTGAACATAACCCACAGGTTGAGAACCGCTGCTTTAATGGTTTTTGGAAATTTGCATCATTTAAAAAATATATAAAATGTATTTGTTAAAAATGATACATCTTAAATTTAATAACTTATTGTAAATTTGTATGAGTTTTCTTACATTGAAATTTTGATGATACAATATTGTATCATTTAACCATATAGTGACACACTGTAAACAAGTCATTACAGGCACATATTCCTGCCAGGGTGTGCCGGACTTCCTGACAATGCATTACACGGTCACCCGCCAACACTTGCTTGTTAAGACCTATCTTCGAACTTGACTGATGATCCTTTATAACTTGCATTTTGTGTGTTTATTTGGAAAATAATGTAATCACTCTAAGTCTGTTATACAACAGATGGAACATGTATGAATGTTTTTTCAAAATTTTCTCTTTCTTCTTTCCTTAGGTTTTCACTGCCCCCTTATTTTTATTCAACACCCCCACAATAGCACCCAAGGCCATTACTGACCCCCATCTTTCCAGTGCCCTTTGGGAACCTCTCACTCTCTAAGGGAGCTAGTTTACAGAAGAGGTGGAGAGAAGCAAGAAGGTCCAGCTGGTAGCCATGTGATGCAGCCAGGAAACTCATGTCTGAGAGGTGTTCTAGCCATGCAATTGTTCCTTAGTTCAAAATCTGAACTTCCTAGAGAGTTGTTACCTCCCCTACAGGCACCAATGTCTGTGGTGGACCAGATCCATTTGTGTATGAGGGGGCATAATATTATTGCTTGATTTTTCTACATTTGCTTTGTTATTTTGTCTTAATTAAATTATTTTCCACTTGATTTGTTGACTGATCTGTCAGGAAAGAACGCCCAGGATAGGGACTCAACACAAACATTTGTTCCTAATTTGAACCTGAGTAAAGGAAGTTCAGCAGCTAGGAGGTGCAATGGATAGAGGACCTCATCTTCCTGAGTTGAAATCCAGCCTCAGATACTCCCTAGCTATCTGACCCTGGTCAAGTCACTTAACCCTGTTGGCCTTAGTTCTTCATCTATAAAATGAGCTGGAAAAGGAAGTGGCAAGCCACTCCAGTATCTTTGCCAAGAAAACCCCAAATGGGGTCACAAAGAGTTGGATAAAACAGAACAACAGTAAATGTTAACTGATTGATTGATTGAATAAGGCTTTTGTTTTGGTTGCCTTTCACTTACTGTGCTCTTATCTTGCAGTATAGTAAAACACCCAGAACTCTTTCAATTATTCCCCATCTAGTACTGAGCAACTGATTATTTAATTCCAAATGTAAAACTTTACATTTGTTCCTATTCAATTTCATTTGCTCAGCCCTTTGTTCTAAACTGAAGGCAGCTGAAGCAGGCACTGTGGAAGGCTTAGAGCTTGGTCAGACACTAAAGACACCAAGGTCACCCCACTGCATCTTGGGCCACTGCCAATCATCTTGACTTTTGTCTTATCACTGAATTTTTATAACTCTGGAAGAGTCTGTTGACTTTGTGCAACTCTACCTCACTTAAATCCAATTCACATGCAAGTCAAGACATCACCCCCATGATGTCATTGGTCCTCTTCAAAAACAAAGGCTGAACAACAACAGTGCTATTTTATACCCATCAGGAAAAAAGAAGCTGATGCTTTTTAATAAATACACCATTCTAAGATAAGCAAACCTAAAGCAAGACTGCATCAAATCCTGGCTCTGCTACTAAACTACAGGGTGACCTGAAACAAGTCACATTCATCTTTCTGCACTACTTTAGTCATCTATAATATAAAACTGTTGGGCTAGATGAGCTCCAAGGTCCCTCCAGCTGTGATATCATATAATGATGTTACATGTATGATGTGAACTACCATTTTGTTGCTGTTGTTCAAGTCATTTCAGTTATGCCTAACTTTGTGACGCCATTTGAGGTTTTCCTGGCAAAGATATTGGAGCGGTTTGTCGCTTCCTTCTCCAGCTCATTTTACAGATAAGAAACTGAGGCCAACACGGTTAAATGACTTGCCCAGGGTCAGATAGCTAGTAAGGGTCTGAGGTGGAATTTGAACTTAGGTCTTCTTGACTCCAGGTCCAGCACCCTATGTGCTGCATCACATGGTTATCTCTCTCTCTTTTATGTTTGATCTTTCCTGACTGTAGATAAAAGAGTAACCCAGGGCAAGTATGCCCAGGACTAACGGTGACCATGTGAATTCCAAAATGTCAGAAAGTCCTGTGAGTGTGGCAGCTGTGATGTCCCTGGAGGTAGCAGGAGATGAATGGTGGCATAGGAGGAGGCCCTGGAAACCACTTCAGTGTGTTTGGAGACAAGGGCCACTGCCAGAAGGGAGGCAAAGCCTGCCTGGTTAACCAGTGGAGCTGATCAGTCTGAGCCTCTTTAAAACCGACTTATGTCCTAATGAGGCTTAACGACCAGCCTCCCAGCAGAAATAACAGTTATAAGTTAAGTTACTGACTCTTGCTTAAATAGCTGTGTTAAGATGTGCTGTGACTCTGTTTAGCATCTCCCTAGTAATAAGCTACCTGTTCTGTGTCCGATTTATATTGGGCTCCCTTTTATTATCTACTTTGGAGAGACCCATATATAAGTTATAACCTATACCATGAATAAAATTGCCCATGGAATGCCACAATAGGGTTTTTAATACTATTTTTTCCAATTATATATAAAGATAGTTTTCAACATTCATTTTTCATAAAATTTTTAGTTCCAAATTTTTTCCCTCCCTTTCTCTCTCATCCCCCCTCCCCAAGATACTAAGCAATCCAATATAGATTATACGCATGAAATCATATAAACATATTTGTATATTAGTCTTTTTGTGAAAAAGAAAGAAAATAAAAGGGAAAAGGCATGAAAAACAAAAAGCAAAAAAGTTAAAATAGTAATGCTTTAATCTGCATTCTGACTCCACAGTCATTTCTCTGGATGTGGATGGTATTTTCCATCATGATTCCCTTGGAATTGCCTTAAATCCTTGTATTGTGGAGAAGAGCTAAGTCATTCACAGTTAACTATCACACAATGTTTCTCATACTGTGTATGATGTTCTTCTGGCTCTCCTCACTTCACTCAGCATCAATTTATGTAAGTCTTTCCAGGTTTTTCTGAAATCCACCCGTTCGTCATTCTTTCTTTCTCTCTTTCTTTCTTTCTTCCTTCCTTTTCTTTTTTTGCTTTTTGGAGGGGAGGAAGGTAGGGCAATTGGAGTTAAGTGACTTGACCAAGGTCACACAGCTAGTTTTTGTGTTAAGTGTCTGAGGCCAGCTTTGAACTCAGGCCCTCCTGACTCCAGGGCCTGTGCTCAATTCACTGCACCACCTGGCTACCCCTGTTCATCATTTCTTATAGAACAATAGTATTCCATTACATTCATATGCCACAACTCATTCAGCCATTCCCCAATTGCTGGGCATCCCCTCAGTTTCCAGTTCTTTGCCACAACATTAAGAGCTGCAATAAATACAGTAGGAGCTTTAACAAGCTAAAGAGAATGAGGAACGGGAAGCAATTTTCCTAACAACTAAACCCAGTCCAGGACCGTATGTCTGGGTACAAGATAGAGAGAGGTTGACTCTATTATGGATAGATAAAGGCTGGCTCCCCCAGCTTTTATATTCTTCTTTGCTAAGCTGACATTTTCTGGTCTTAAGGAAATCACACTGGCTCTTGGTGGTCATTGCTTATTTTCCTAGACATTCACTAACCAGCCTGTTAATAA
>CM053597.1:140611122-140634977 GCA_028646575.1 Pseudocheirus occidentalis | reverse complement strand
AGGGAGACCCTCCCTGCCCTACCAGAAAGTTAGAGAGCAGACCAGGGGAGGGGCTCTGCCTTGGGATGGCTGTTTTGGGGTTGGGGTAGGGGAAAGATGGGGAGAAAATTTGTAATTCAAAAATCTCATGAAAATGAATGATGTAAACAAGAAAACAAATAAAATGTATTACATTAAAAAAAGAAAATTATGGTCATTCAATGAAACAGGATTTTCAAGAACTCTTGATGAAAAAAACAGAGCTGAACAGAAAATTTGACTTTCAAATACAAAAAGCAAGAGAAGCATGAGAAGGTAAACAGGAAAAAGAAATCATAAGGAACTTATTAAATTTGAACTATTTACATTCCTACATGGAAAAACAATAATTGTAATTCATAAGCCTTTTATCAGTATGAGGATAATTGAAGGTAATATATGTATATGTATGTATAGGAGGGTGTATGTGTGTATAAATATATATGTGAGTGTGTGCATATGTATATACATGTATACATAGACAGAGGGCACAGGATGAGTTGCATATGAAGGGATGATATCTAAAAAGATAAAATTAAGAGGTGAGAGAGGAATATATTGGGAGAAGGAGAAAGGGAGCAAAAGATTAGGGTAAATTGTCTCCTATAAAAGAGGCAAGAGAAAACTGTTACAATGGAGGGGACGAGCAGGAAGGTAAAAGGGAAGGGGTCAACCTTACTTTCACTGAATTTGGCGTAAGGACAGAATAGCATACACACTCAATTGGGCATCTTACCCTACAGGAAAATAGTGGATAAGAGGATGAGAGGGGGGATGATGGAACAAAGGGCAGATTAGTGGAGAGGGTAGTTAGAAACAAACACTTTTGAAAAGGGAAAGGGTCAAAGTAGAAAATAGAATAAGTGGGGGGAGCAGGATAGGATGGAGGGAATTATAGTCTTTCACAATATAACTACTATGGAAATGTTTTGTATAAGTACACATGTACAACCTATATTGAATTGCTTATCTTCCCTGTGGAGGTGGGTGAGGAGGGAAGAAGGGAAAAAATCTGGAACTCAAAGTTTTAAAAACAAATGTTTTTAAAAATTGCTTTTTACATGCAACTTGGAAATAAGATATACAGGCACTGGGATATAAAAATCCATCTTGCTCTACTAGAAAGGTATGAGGGGAATGAGGGAAGATATAAGAGAGAACAGATTAGGAGAAGGGGTATTCAGTAGGCTTGCTATTTTGGGGTAGCATAGGGGAAAGATGGGGAAAAATTTGTAACTCAAAATCTTGTGGAAATGAATGTTGAAAACTAAAAATAAATAAATAAATTGGAAAAAAGTAAAGAAAAGCATGAAAAATAAGTCAACAGCTTACTGAAGGAAACCAAAAAAATACTGAAGGAAATAATACCTTAAGAAATAGACTAGAACAAATGGAAAAAGCAGTCCAAAAAGCCAATGGAGAAGAAGAATGCCTTAAAAAAACGGAATTGGCCAAATGGAAAAAGAGGTCCAAAAGTTCACTGAAGAAAATAATTCCTTAAAAATTAGAATGGAGCAGGGCAGTTAGGTGGTACAGTAAATAGAGCATTGGTCCTGGAATCAGGAGGACCTGAGTTCAAATTCAGCCTCAGACATTCAACACAAAAACTAGCTGTGGGATTGTGGGTAAGTCACTTAACCCCAATAGCCTTACCTTCCCTCATCCAAAAAGCCCCCCAAAAAATTAGAATGGAGAAAGTGGAAGCTGGTGACTTTGTGAGAAATTTTGAAATTATGAAACAAAAAAGAATAAAAAAATAGAAGACAACATGAAATATCTCACTGGAAAAACAACTGACCTGGAAAAGAAGTCCAGAAGAAATAATTTTAAAATGAGTGGACTACATGAAAGCCATAATAAAAAAAAAGAGCCTAGACATCACCTTTCAAGAAATTATCAAGGAAAAGTGCCCTGATATTCTAGAACCAGAAGGTAAAATAGAAATTGAAGAATCCACTGATAAACTCCTGAAAGAGATCCCAAAATGAAAACTGACAGGAATATTATAGCCAAATTCAGGACAAGGAAAAAACTATTGCAAGTAGCCAGAAAGAGACAATTCAAGTATCAGAGCCACAATCAGGATAACACACAGTTTAGTAGCTTCTACGTTAAAAAAAATCAGAGGGCTTGGAATATGATATTCTGGAGATCAACAGAGTTAGGATTACAACCAAGAATCACATACTCAGCAAAACTGATTATAATCCATGGGGAAAATGGATATTCAATGAGCTAGAGGAATTTCATGCATTCTTGAGAAAAGACCAGCCCTAAACAGAAAATCTGACTTTCAAATACAAGAATTAAGAGACGCATGAAACAGTAAACAGGAAAGAGAAATCGTAAGGGACTTAAACTGTTTACATTCCTACATGGAAAGATGATATTAGTAACTCATGAGATCTTTCTCATTAGGGTAGTTAGAAGGAATATATGTAGATCAAGGGCACAGGTATAAGTTGAATATGAGATGATGATATCTAAAAAATAAAGTTAGGGGATGAGAGAGGAATGTACTGAAAGAAGGAGAAAGGGGGAGATTGAATGGGTAAATTATCTCACAAAAAAGGGCAAGAAAAAGCTTTTACAGTGAAGGGGGAGGTGAGAAGGAGTGAGTGAACCTTGCTCTCATCAGAATTGGTTCAAAGAGGGGAAAAGCTACACACTTAATTGGGTATATAAATCTATCTTACCCTACAGGAAAGTGAGGGTGGGAGGGGAAAAGAGAAAAGGAGGAGTAATAGAAGGGAGGGCAGATTGGAGAAGGGGATAGTTAGAAGTAAAACACTTTTGAAGAGGGACAGGGTGAAAGGAAAGAGAGAACAGAATAAACAGGGTGAGATAGGATAGAGGCAAATATAGTTAGTTTCTTACAACATGACTTATGAAAGTGTTTTACATGACTAGATACGTATAACCCATATCACTTGCTTGCCTTCTCAATGAGGGAGTGGGAGTGGGGAGAGAGGAAAGCAGAGAATTTGGAACTCAAAGTTTTAAAAATGAATGTTAAAATTGTTTTTATACATAACTGGGGAAAAAATAAAGCACTAAACAAAAAAAGTCAAATTTATGACCCAGTCAAGATCCTGGTGGATGTTATCTACCAAAACAATTGTCTTCCTTTCTCAATGACTTCAGTACTTAGCTAACAGTCTCTATCTCTCCACTTTCAACTCCTGCTCTCATACTAGGAGACTTCATTGTAAATCTTAAAGTTTCATCAAAAACTTTAACTTCCCAATTCCTAAATCAACTCTACTCCCATTACCTACTCTTCCACTCCACCTGAGTTATACAAGTCGTTCCATAGTTCAAGGACTATGAATTTTCTTTATATGATTATACAGTTTTACTCTTTATGCTTTACTACCCCTAAGGTTATTCTTCATCCTGCTATGCCTGATCTTTCCAAATCTCATTACTTACCCAATTATCACCTCTACTTTGGCCATACTCTCCTCCCATCTCAATTTCAACTACGTTTTGAACTAGTTAGATTTTATCCTATCTTCTATTTTTATTTCTTTGTTCTTTTGCTGATCACACCTTGCCAAACTCCAACACTGTATTTATTACCAGCATCCACCTCTATCACTCCCACTTACATGTTGCTGAGTAGAGCTGGAAGAAATCATAAGACTATGTGTCCTGATTTTGACCATGACAAGTATCTGCTATCTAATCTCAACTAGAAATTCACTATAGCAAGCCAATACTTCTGCTCCTCCTTAATCAATTCTCTATTGCCCTCACCACGGTAGTGCTTCAAACATTCTCTTCTCTCCACAGACCTACCATGGTGCATCCTCTCTCCTTCTCAGCAGAAGACTTTACCTCATATATTAGCTCTGAAAGTTAGGACAATCACCAAGAACTTCCTCTTCTTCTCTTCTTCTTTTAATTTTTATTTTAATGCTTTAATTATCAATAATTTTTAATTCATCTGTCTCTCCCTCTGCATCCCATTGAGTATGTTTTTCAAACCACAAAATAAACCCTTGATATATAGCTGCATGGCCTTGCTCCCTCTCCCCCATTCCAAAATTAACCATGTCTGAAAATTTATGTCTATGTATTTTAAGTTCATCATCTTGCTATCAGGAGATGAGTGGCATGTTTCATCTTCCTTCTTTGGAATCATGGTTTATCATTGCATTTGTCACACCTCAAAGTCTTTCTAAATTATTTTTCTCTAGAATGTTTTTATTGAATAGATTGTTCTTCTAGTTTACTCATTTCACAATGCATTCATTCATAGAAAGGTCTTCCCACCTTCCTATGAAGTTAATCTTTTCATCATTCTTAAGGTACAATGCTATTCCACGACATTCTTATGCCACAATTTGTTTTTACCATTCCCTTACAGGAGAATATCCCATTCATTTTTAGTTCTGGGCTACCATGAAAAGAACTGCTATGAATGTTTTTATAGCTACAGATCATTTCCCTCTTTCTTTGATTCCCTTGTGTTATGGTTGTAGCAGTTGTAATCCTGCAGATTGTCCCTACCATCACCTACACTCTCTCCCTAGTCTTCAGCATCTCCTTGTCTTCTGCTTTCTACAAACAGATCCAAGTCTCCTCCATCCTCAAAAATTCTCACTAGATCCCACCATCCATTCTAGTTATTATACTCTAGCTTGTTTCTTCTTCTCAGCTAAACTTGAAAAAGCTATTTCTGTTCTACTCTCCTATTTTCTGTCTTATTCTCCTCCAAAGCTTTTGTAATTTGTCTTCTAATTTCATCACTCAAGTGGGACAACTCTAAAGTTACCACTGGTCTCTTAGTTGCCAGACCTACTAGCCTTTCCTTAATCCTCATTCTTGGTGACTTTTACAGTATTTGACATTGCTAATTACCTTGTCCTCTCCTTCTGCTCCTTCTCAGTTTCTTTTTTCTGGATCTTCATTCATGAAATACCTACTATTTGTAGGTGTCCCCCAAGGCTCTGTCCTGGATGGTTTTATCTTTTTTCTCACTTGATGATCTCACCAGCCTACCATTGGTTTAATGATTACCGAGTATAAATGATCCCAGATGTATGTATCTAGCCCTAGTCTATCTCCTGAGCTTTAATCCTCCATCACTAACTGCCAACTGCACATTTTTAACTAGATCTTCCATTGGAATTTGGAAGTCAACATAACAAATAAAACTCATTGTATATTTCCCCCAAACCCAACTGTTCTGGGCTGAGTCTGATTCAGGACAGTCCACTGGTTGTTTAGGTTTAATATTGGAACAAAATGAGAGATTCATAGGTCAATGGTTTACAAGTGGTTTACAAAAAGAGACTTTTTAGCCACAGCAGAAGGATATTCAACAAAGATAAAGACTAAGGATACCTCAAGCTGATTCAGTTGAACACAGTTCTCTTGCCTGAGTTACTCATCATGAACCACTGACAAGCACCATAGTGGAGCCCTAGAGCTCTTTGTAGCTGCTCTGTACTCAGACAAAGAGAAAAGAATGTCAACAGTCTGAGCCTTAAGTTTCCTGAACCAACCAAATCTAAGGAAGGTCTTGATAACTTTTAAGGAAAATAGCCTGACTTAAAAGGGGAGCTGGATAAGGATAATGCTTTCACCATACTGCTCCTCTCTGAAATTTCCCAAATCCACTTTCTTTTACCCAGGTTCACCAGGAGATATCCTCTACTCCTTAGTCTTCCTCACTCCAAATGTTTAATCAGCTGCCAAAGCTTGTTCCTATCTCCATAACATGTATCAGATGTGTCCCCTTCTCTCCACTAACACAGCCAACCTCTTGCCTGGACTATTACAATTGCCTTCTCATTGATCTCACTGCTGCAAGTCTCTTCCCATTCCAATCTATCAATGTGGTTTTCCTAAAGTGTCAGTCTGGTCATGTAGCCCCTTCTCTCTTCAATAAACTCCAGGGGCTTTGTATTGCCTCTAGAGTCAAATATAAACTCCTCTGTCCAGCTTTTAAAGCACTTTACAACCTGTCCCTAACCTAGCTTCCCAGTCTTCTATATTATTCCCCCTCCAGTACTCTATAATCCAGCCAGATGGGCCTCTCTCATTTCCATACCTTCGTACTGGCTCTCCCTCATGCCTGAAATTCTCTTCCTCCTCACCTCCACCTCTTAGAATCTCTCTTTTGCCCTCATGACTCAGCTCAAATTCTACCATCTGTAGGAGGCTTTTCATGGTCTCCCCACCTTTAATGATTTCAGCTCTTGTGAGTAGGGACTGTCTTTTATCTTTCTTTGTATCTCTTCCAGCACTTAGCAGAATGTCTATGTATGTAAGGAGGATTCTGTTATCCTTTTCAGACTTTAGTTTCTCAGGATCCGTGGTCATGGCCATGTTTAGTTCCCAGGGGTTAGAAAATTAACTCCAGAATAGCCCCAGGATCCTAGATAGTAATTCCTAGAACCATGGAGATAGACAGTCCTATTGCGACTGCACCATGAGATAGAGGGATGACATAATGTGATATTTACTATGCTTGTGCTGAATGACAATATTGCTAAAGCCAACCTGTTAGCTCAATAGTAGCAAGATGGCTTCTTTGTCTGTTGCCTGATAAAGCAAGTGGATACTGGTCAGTGAGTGGGGAAACTATGGGGAATCCATAGGGGAACCCATTTGGGATTTGGATAATACACATGGGAATGGTCCCATTGAGGTCTGAGGGGAGCGCATGAGTTGTGCCTGTCTCAACTGACTCCATTGAGAAGTAGGGGTAGTTGCCCCCCTTCACACCAGCCCCCAAGAGAAGGGTTATTAGGGAATGCTGTAGGAGTTAGAGCTCCCATTATCAGCAACTCCCTTTTGAGAAAACTAGACTAGAATTAAGTAAGATTATTAACCCCTCCAAAACTGTCTTCCTGTCTTTCCTGTCTGACCAGATCACGAGTGAACGTGTTAGAGGCTGGAGTTCCAAAATTCTAGTACCTCCCATGTGTTATTTGTGAAACAGCCTAATACATGATAAACAATTAATAAATATTTATTGATTGGTCTGTGCTAAGGACTCTTATGACTTAGCTAAAATTAATGATGACACCAAAATTTAAAACACTTAACATAGATATCAACACTATGAGCCAAAGTTACCTCTTATTTGAAGATTTGGTAGAATAAGACCTACCCTGTTTTTTCAAGAACTTTTTTTTCTATCATTTTAACTGAAAAATGAGTTTGTATCTTCTATAAGTCACCTCGGACCAAATCTAACTTATTACCTTTAAATTTAAACAACAACAACAACATTTAGTATATCACCTGAGCACTTTGATATTATGCTTTTTTAAATTAAATTATTTCTTTTTAGTTTTCAACATTCACTTCCATAACCTTTCTACCCCCTCCTTCCCCAAGACAGCTTGCAATCTGATACAAGCTCTACACATATAATTGGTAATATGCTTTTTTCAAGTCAAATACCACAGAAAAGAAAATGGAACCTAAAATCAAGATTGCTTAGGACACATTCACTACTATGTTCTGTCTGCCAATTTAGGGTTACTGAGGCCAAAGCTGGTGGTAGCATAGCACAGTAATCTGGCATAATAGAATGCTTTTTAATAGTATATAATGTTGTATATATTAACATAGCATAATAAAATGCTATGTTATAAAAGTCTAGCATAATAGAACGCTAGATTTCAAATGACAAAGACCTGAGCTCAAATTCTGCCTCTGAAAAGTATTAGCTTCTTGACCATAGAAAAGTTACTTCAATCTCAACAAGCCTCAGTTTCACTATCTGTAAAATGGAGATAATATGAGCTATGGTTGTGACATTCAAATGAGTTAATACATATAAAGTACTTTGTAGACTTTGAAATGCTATATTAATGTCAGCTATTATTTTTGACCTCAGAGAGATGGAGACATTTTAGACTTGGTTCTGTAGCATCTTAGCCTTGAATTTATTCAGATTTATTTCTTAAGAAAAATCATTTATCTTTTAGTACAAAATTCTATGACCATGTATGTAACCTTATGCCCAGGTCTCCTTTAGCTTCCTAGAGAATTTAATTTACCAAATGTTATCCTGGAAGAGTTAATTCCCCTTAACTGGGAAGGCTATTTATTCACACAGAATAGTTTACATATCCTGAGATCTCTGAGCTTCTGACCTGATGAGACGGCAATGAAAATGCAGCTGACAAAGTAGCTGAGGGTGCATCTTCAGACCGGAGCACTCCATGTTATTAGGTGTTAAGAGGAAAAACTGGTTTGTCAGTAAAGCAAAAAAAGAAATTCTAAGACACCAGCTAATCAATAGCTGAGTAAGCAAGTACTTAAAAAAAAATCTATCTTAATTAGCCACCACCCTGATGTGGACCAGGAGGCTAGAGCTAGGAAAAACAGATACTATGTCAGACACAGAAAAGAATTTATAATGTTTTGGTTAGAGAAAATGTAAAGATGGTCAGGAACTGATAATTCTCTTCTTTTTAAAATAGATAAAGGCAACTGATGAAAACCATGCGGAACAGGAATCCCCCCCAAAAGAGCTATTACCAAAATTCTGAGAGAAGGTAGACATATGCAGAATGATGTCATCCTGGCTCTTTGGATGCTATCACTTTGTTCTACAGATGTTTACCCCAGACTTCATGAGTCAATGTCTATATTTGGACATAAAGAGACTTACCTTTGATGCTACATGCCAATTCTGCTCCTGCTAATCTGAGGTTGGCTCTCTTGAGCAACTAAAGTTTATGAGCTCATCAAGAGATCACTCATCATAAGTAATCTCTTTGATATTCCACAGACTGAATTCTAACAGTCACATTTTTGCCCAGTGTAATCATAATTGGGGAAAACTTCTCCTACATTAAGAAGACAAAGTTCATTTTTCAAGTAGATTCATTCATTTGTTTACAGAAGTATGATATTGATATTAGAAAGGGATGTTATGTGGTGGCTAGGTGGTGCAGTAAATAGAGCACCAGCCCTGGAGTCAGGAGGACCTGAGTTCAAAACCGGTCTCAGACATTTAGCACTTACTAGCCATGTGACCTTGGTCAAGTCATCTAACCCTAATTTCTATGCCCTCCCCCCTCCAAAAAGAAAAAAAAGAAAGAAAGGGACATTATGAAGGTAGACAGGACAAGATTTGGCATCTGTCCATAGTCTTTGATTTAGAAAGGATCTTCAAGGTCACCTCATCCAACCCCATAATCTTGCAAATGTGGAATCAGAGTCTGAGAGAAGTGAAGTGATTTCCTAAAGTCCACAGCTATCACAGCTGGCAGCCGGCATTATATCATGTAATTTCTGAGTTAGGAATCATTTCATTCTTTATATTTGTATTTCAATACCCATCACAGTGCCCAGCACATAGGAAATGCTTAAGAAATGTCTATAGATTGACTTTAAAAAACCAACAACTATTGAACTTATTTATACATTACAGCTATTGGGGGCAGTGATAAAGAGAAAGTCCATCACAGTGGAAAAGGCTGTGAATTAAGAGTCACAGGAGACCTCAACTCAAATCTCAGCTATGCTACTTACTACTGGTGTGACCTTGGGTAAGTCACTTACAGTTATCTCATCAGCAAAATAAATCACAACATTCACTACTTAAAATTTTTTCTTTTAATATTCATTCTTCAGCATTTTAAGGATGTGTGATTTCATTGTCTTGGGATCTCCCTTGACCAATGTGGATGGTAAATCTACCACACCATCACAGATGGTCTTTATGTATGGCTGTGACCCAAAAATGTCAGTTGATAGTTAACTCTAATATTGAACTTCTTTATTTTATCTGGAACTCAGGAGACAGGTTACTAGTCACTGGGACTATATCGGAAGCTTTTACAACTTGGTAGGACCTGTCAGAGCTACACACCACTAGCCTGGCCTTCAGGAACCCAGAGTTACCTTTCCAGCCTGATGGGGATGTGGGGAAGACTCCATCAGTCTGTTGCTGTTGTTCAGTCATTCAGATATGTCCACTCTTCCTGACCCCATGGACCATAACATACTAGGCCCTCCTATCCCACACTATCTCGAAGTCTGTCAAAGTTCAGCAGATGCAGATGAATATTTCATTGTACACTCCCCTGTGTATGAACTATTTTTGTATGGTACATGTAAAGCTGTATGCCCTTAAAGAAAATTTATAGTGATTGTTATAGAAGGTAGAATTTCAATCTAAGATCATTTATATTGAAATATTATAATGAATGCCATGACCACGTGCAGATAACATATATATATATATCTTCACTACTGATGAATGTTTGAAAATTAAGAACATTTTTTTAATGTGTGGGAATTGCTTGCCTTCTCAATGAGGGGGATGGAAAGGGAGGGAAAGAATTTGGAGCTCAATTTTTAAAATAAATGTTGAAGATTGTTTTTACATGTAGTTGGGGAAAAATAAAATATTGAAATTTTAAAGTGTGTGAGTATGCTGGATATAACTTTAAAATTTCTACAGAATGTCTAAAACAATTATAAATGGTTATGATGTATGTTATTATAGCCTAGATTTCCAACAAAGTCTAGAGCATTTTGCATAAGACTCCTAACCGGTAGACCAGAATGATTACATTATGACTCCATGAGCAGTAGAATTGAAGTGAGAGTTTTGGAAATGTCCGACATTCGTTTCTTTTCTTTCTGCAGTGACACATAAATCTCTTTGGGGAGAGAACTGTGGAGAGAGAGAAAAGATTTTGGGATGTGCCACATATGCAGGAGGAAGCAGGGCAGCTAGGTGGTGTAGTGGATAGAGCACCTGCAGTCAGGAAGATCTGAGTTTGAATGTAGCCTCAGATATTTACCAGCTGTGTGACCCTGGGCAAGTCACTTAATGCTGTTTGTTTCCGTTTCCTCATCTGTAAAATGAGCTGGAAAAGGAAATTGCAAACCGCTCCAGCGTCTTTGCCAAGAAAACTCCAAATGGGATCATGAAGAAACAAACACAACCAAATAAGAACAAAAGGAGAAGCAAGCATCTTCACAGATGCCTGATTTCCAGTTTCCCTCCCTAGAAATGTGGGGGAATTTTCCCTTTGGTGAGATTAAGGGCTCTCTCTGATGAGTCCATATTTCATCTTGCTCCCATCTAAGAGCTCACTGACATTGTAGCTTTCCTGCTACTTACTAATCTATAGAATTTTTTCCAGTCTCTGTTTTCTTTCTCCTTGAATAAGTGGGTTGACTCACTATTTACCATTTGTGATGGACTTTCAGAGTAAACTGGCCAAGCCAACACGTGTAAGCTTAAAGTATCCGCCCCTCCTGCCCCTGTGCCCCCCTTTGCCCAGAGAAAGTCACTGGGAAAACTATCAGCTTTTTTGCTTTTTAAATTGATAAAAAAAAATTGCTCCTAGACCAACAATATTTAGGAATCAGATAGATATAATTATAATTTAGTTTCTCCTTTCTCAGAGGAAAACAGAACAGCCAAACTTTTAGCCTTTTCTCTTGCTCCCCTCTAGGCAGGAATCACTGTTTCCTTCGGAGAGAGGGGGCCAAGATTCCAGAGCTATCTATTCATGCTTCCCTCAAGCCAAATGTCTAGGCATCTCATGTGGAGATACACATTTTACCTGGCCAACACACATCCTACATTATTTATATCCAAATGGTTTGTTTTAGGCAACTAGGATTTAAAGCATCATCATTAATGATAGCAGTGGAACATTTAGTGAAATCATTATTGATCTTTATAGAGTACAGGGGGAGGGAAGTGCTAACAGGGATTACTCAATCTCCACAATATGCTGCTGTTGGGTCTTTAAGAATTTCACCTACTGTTATGGTGTTAATACTAGGTGGTTGTTGGGAAATTTGATTAACCCAGACACAACACAATAACAATGAGATTCAAACCTGTGATCTTATTGATAGAAAAATCTCTAAATGCTAGGCTGTCCCAATAACTACCAGTCAGCTCTGAGGTTCAGGATTTCCCCAGTCTTCAAATCCTAAGTCTTATTTCTCACATAATGAGAAGATGGGACTCATTGGAGAAGACCCTTTATTATGTAGGTTTTCATGAAATGGAAATTTATTGTTTTATATTGAATCCTCTCTTATGTTCTGCTGGGTATATGGAAATGTTCTTTTTTTTCTTTTCTCATTTTATATTTAAATTTAAAATGGATAAAATACTAAAAAGGAAAAAAAAGAAAAAGAAAAGACCTTGATATTGGGAAAGATTAAAAGCAGAAGGACAAAGGGATGGCAGAGGATGAGATGGATTTTAATAGACAGAGAGAAAGAGATAGATAGACAAATGACAGATAGATGACAGATAAATGATAGATAGATGATAGATAGATAGATAGATAGATAGATAGATAGATAGATGGATAGATGGATGGATAGATAGATATACATTTCTGACCTTTCCTTGCAAATTACCCAAAGTTTAGAAGGGTTTGGGAACGCTCCCCTACATTTCTATTTATTATGTGGGGATCACAACTAGTCATTAGGCTATAAACTCCTTGAGAGTGAGACTAAGACTTTTAAAAAATCCTATTTGTATTCCCAGCACCTCTCATTATGCCTTACATTCAAATAGCAATTTAAAAATATTTGTTGAACCGAGCAGAAAAAAAACAAAACCTATTTTTAGTCCTCTCTGAATGGTTCCCTGTGTCTGGATACAATTTACTATTATTAGTTATTAAAATTAATTTCAACATATGAAAAGTCACTGAGAGACATTTCTTTTTTTGAGAATGTTAGAGCCCAACTGGAGTCCTTTGTCCCTCCCCCTGCACCCTCACCCCTCTCCTTGTACCCCTCCTCTCCACAGACCTCTGTAGCTCCTCAGTAAACCTCCTGACCAAAATCAAGTGCCCCTATACTTTGCCCTGATAATGTAAAATTTCAAGTAAAATCCTCAGTTCTATAACTATGATAAAATTAGGTCTAATCAAAATTCACCACCAGCAAAGTATAAATTTAATGAAGTGCCAACTTGACAATTGCTTTTATTGTTCTTCCTTAGAAGAACTAATCCCTGTCCCTAAGAATCTGTGTCACTCACTCCTAGGAAACAGAGTATTCTGTTCTTGAGTTATTCTTCTTGTTACTGCCAATACATGGGTCCAAGTTTACCAGTTCTTTGGCTCATTCCGCTGCTTTGGTGCTGCTTGCAGTAAAAGGATTAGCTTATTAAGTTTGCAAACACTGATATCTAAAAAGCAGTTTTTGAGATACAATAACATTTAAGGAAAACACTAAAACTCCTCTGAAGAAATAGCAGAGCTGAGTGCATACATTTTAAACTATTAGCTAAAAGGATCTGTTGGGGATATAGCGGATGGATTTGGTTGTGCAAAAATAAACAAATTCTGCATGACAAAAACGTCATAATCAAAATGAAAAGAAAAATCATTGATCAGAAAACATTTTGCAAGAACTATAACAGATAGGCATCACTCTGTGTGATCCTAGGCAAACCATTTAACCTCTCTCAGACTCAGTTCCCTCATCTGTAAAATGGGGGAAATTATAGCAACTACCTCACAAAGTTGCTGTAAGGTTTGAATTGGAGTGGATATATAAAGCACTGTATAAACATTATTATTATTACCACAACGGAGAGTTCTGTCACCTTCCTAGGGCACTTGTATATGTGCCATATACAAGACAGAGTGGAACCTTCCAAGACTTGTCCGTATAGGACTGTCAAAGAATATGAAGAATTGGACAAAAAACTGAAAACTATGGGGGCAAAAGTAGGATTTTTAACATTGCTACTTCCCTCTGTCCTTGCTGCCTTTTCTGCTGATTGCTCAGCTTCTTGAAGAAACTTCATTTTAAGGAAAAGCCCAGGCCAGCCATGTTCCCACATTCCTCTCTGGGCTCCCCTCCTGACTCTATTCTTCTTTCTCCAATGTGCTCAGGTAGCCTTGCTACCCTATAAGATTCCTTTGGGATGATGCTCCAGACTCTCTCATCCTTGAAGATCCTTTTGCCTCTGCAGCCTCTTCCTCTTTTTGGAAAGCTTCTCTTAGAACCTCTTTTTTAAGGAAAGTCCAGACCAGCCACATTCATTCCTTCGTTCTTGGGCTCTGCTCTTAACCCTTTGGCTTCTTTCTCCGTGTCCCAACATGGATCCCTTCTCTCCCATCCCCCTCCTCCTTTTCAGTTTCCTTCTTCTGAGTTGTCTTCCCCCATTAGAATGTAAGATCCTTGAGGGCAGGGGCTGTCTTTGTATTTTTATTTATTTGTATTCCCCAAACTTAGAATGCCTGGCACAGAGTAAGTATTTAACAAATTCTAAATGACTTGTTAACTGGCTTTTGACTGAAGGCATTTATTAATTGCCTATTGTAATGGGGATCTGAAGACCTTCCCTGACCCTAGACCCTTTGCTTAAGTGGCTTAAGTGGCTCTGAAAATCTTCCCTGATTTGAAAGTATACTCTGCCCCTTAATAGGCTGAATGTGGTCACATGGAGCCTGTGGCGGGAGGCTTGTTTTTCCAGGAATGCCCGGGCCTTGTTGCTTTGTGATTGGGCAGTGGGTCAAGAGGGCTGTGACATTCTCTGACCCAGGAGAAGGCTATATATACACCCTGATGTGAGGTGGGGCTCACTTTGAGAAGAGTTGTGTGATTTGGCCAGACGAGACTCTGGGCAGCCATTGAACCCCCTGGCTTTGAAAACCCAGATGTTGGTGCTTCTCTTTCTGGTAACTAACTAGGTATGGATATAATGGTCAGATGGCTGGAAGCCCTGTCTGCTGACCTGTTTCATTGTTTGCTTGTAACTTTTCCTTGTAATGTGTTTGTACTCTCTGAAGTTCAGGGTGCTGACTTTTCCCCCTGAACTAGGTAAATGATTTATGTTTGATTGATTAAAGTAAGATTGTTAACCCATTTTGAGTTGCTTTCCTTTAGAAAAGTAGATCTAAGAACCTGTGCTAGCAGCCGCCCTAGGTATGCTCAGGTGCTTGCTGATACACCTACTAATATGTGTTGCTGTGGTTAAGTGTCTTACAACTATTATCTCCTTTGATTCTCACAACCCCAGGAGGTAGGTGTTATTATCATTTATTATTAATATTATTATCATTATTGCAACTTTACAGTTGAAGAAACTGAGGTAAACAGAAGTGAAGTGACTTGTCCAGGGTCACACAACTAGGCCAGATTTGAACTCAAGTCTTCATATTTGAACTCCAGGTCCAGTTCTCTATCTAACACATGGCAACCAAACACACTCACTCTTTTAGAGTATAAACTCATTTTCAGGCTTTCCAAAATGGCGGCGGCAATGGATGTGAACACCCCCAGTGGCACCAACAGTATCGCCGGCAAGAAGCACTTTGAAGTGAAAAAGTGGAATGCGGTGGCCCTCTGAGCCTGGGATATTGTGGTTGACAACTGTGCCATCTGCAGGAACCACATTATGGACCTTTGTATGGAATGTCAAGCCAACCAGGCATCTGCCACCTTTGAAGAATGTACTGTCGCATGGGGAGTCTGCAATCACGCCTTCCACTTCCACTGCATCTCCCGCTGGCTCAAAACCAGGCAGGTGTGCCCGCTGGACAACAGAGAGTGGGAGTTTCAACAGTATGGGCATTAGAAAAAGCACCTTCTTCCTCAAGATTATCACTTTTGTTCGCTACTTGATGACTTGCTGTCCAGTTGCCTAATTAATTATACATGAGTTAAAGCCAGTCTTCCGTCTTGTGTGCAGTGTCTCTTGAGTTTGGTCTTACTGCCTCCATATTGTATTCTGTGTGAAATAAAGCCCTGTTGGATCCAAGGGAAAAAAAACTCATTTTCAAAACATTCATGGTAGAAAATGGTGGCAGATTATGAGCAATAACATCCCACAAAATAGCAAAGAATAGAAGAAGGGAAAATAAGTTTGAATAAAGTTTGGCATGAAATGCAATTAAGATAGATCATCCCAAGGATATTTATAGATTAAACTGGAAAGGAGACAACAGATACACACCAAAAATGTAGCAAATCTGCCAGTATTTCTCTGGAAAATTATTTTTATCAATGATGGTAGAACACTATATTTGGACTCTTAACACCTCAGTCCCCAGTGTACTTATATGAGGAAGGAAAATGACATAAAAGAAGATGATGACAGGATAAGCAGCTGGATCAGACCAAGAATGCACAGAAATATTATGCGCTAGAGGTGACAATTTTGAAAGTATTCAGGGATTGATTCACAAAATATTTGAAATAGGAGAAAACACTGAATGATCATAAATAATCATGGAAGGTATTATGATCTAAAAATGGCTACTGAGGGGTCACATGAAACTACTGAACCACATGCCTATTTTCTTATCTCTACAAAATCAGTATAAGGATCTGCATGTTTATGCAAGGTAACCACGAAGAAAATATGAGACAGACACAGGAAGGTCCTGCAAAAAATCCACATAGAAGAAGTATACCCTTAGGTAAGGACCTAAGGTAGCTCTTTTCTGTAGACAATGTTGTGATAATAGTGACAGGTCCCAGAATACAACAGGGCCTTTTTGATGAGATCTATAACCAAATTTTGATGACCAGATGCTGCCCACTTAACTTGGAATTTACTGGCTAGATTTTTCTTTTTTTCTTTTTTTCTTCCTTTCTTATTTCTTCCTTTCTTCCTTTCTTCCTTTCTTTTTTTCTTCCTTCCTTCGTTCCTCCCTCCCTTCCTTCCTTCCTTCCTTTTTCTTTCTTTCTTTCTTTCTTTCTTTCTTTTTTTCTTTCTTTCTTCCTTCCTTCCTTCCTCTCTCTCTCTCTCTCTTTCTCTTTTTCTTTCTTTCTTTCTTCCTTTCTTCTTTCACAAAACCTTAAACTAAGTTCACTCTAAAGATCATAGATTGGACCACAGTAGGTCCCTTAATAGCTATATTGTGGGCCCTCCTATTTAGAGTGAATGTCAATGGTTCTCTTTGGAACAGGAACCCTGAAGGTCTTCCTCTCCCAGCTTGATTTAAAAAATATGCATTTCTAATTAAAGGGCCCATCCCTTGACTCACTTTTTTTTTTTTTTTTTTTGCTTTTTGGAGGGCAATTGGGGTTAAGTGACTTGCCCAAGGTCACATGGCTAGTTTTTTGTGTTAAATGTCTGAGGCTGGATTTGAACTCAGGTACTCCTGGCTCCAGGGCCAGTGCTCTATTCACTGTGCCACCTATCTGCCCCCCCTTGACTCACTTCTTAAAGAGGCCTATTCACTAAATAGGAGTTACCTTACTCTAAGTAAGTATGTGAAAAGGCCTTAGCCTAAAAAAAGCCAGGGTCTCCCATTGTATCCTGGGCCATCTCCAGTCATCCTGATGAATATCTGGCACTGGACCCAGATGGCTCTGGAGGAGAAAGTGAGGCTGGTGACCTTGCACAGCCCTCCCTCATTCAAAGCAAAGTCAATCACAAATCATGTCATCATTTCCCTGATGCCATCCATGGTCCTCTTCAAAAATGAAGGACAAACACAACCACTCAAAAAAGGTTGGCCTAATAATTCACCAAGGGAAAACAAAAGGAGTGAAGAATGCTTATTATCTAAGCTATGACTCACAGCTGGGATTCGCATTAAGCTTATTGACTTGTATACATATGCCTTCAGCAGGTGCAGAAGAATGGACAATGAGATGGAGTGGTGAGGAAAGAGAACAAGGGACAGAGCACCTACTATGTGATCAATACTGTACGAAGTACTTTACAAATATTGTCTCATTTGATCCTCATAACAGGGAGGTAGTTACCATGGTTATTCCCATTTTACAGTTGAGGAAACTGAGGCTGATCAAGATTGAATGACTTCCCCAAGGTCATAGATCTAGTAAGTATCTGAAGTTAGATTTGGGTCTTCCTGTAGCCAGATGCAGTATTTTATTCACTATGCCACCTACCTGCCTTGGTGGGCCCAGAATATTTGAATAATAAGAAGAAAATGAGCTGGGAAATTAGGAAATTGTGCAAAACTTTAAATGATGTCAAACTGACACAACACCTTAAAACCCATCTTTTTCAAACAAAATTTTATTGAAATTTTCTGTTTCTCAAATCACCTACATTTTCCAATATGCCCCTATTATCTTGCTCTCCCAGACAGCCTCTTTTTGTAATGGCAAGCAAAGGAGTACTTTGCTCCTTGTTTCAATTATTCAAGTACTTAGCTCCTTGTTTCAGCTGTTTAAGTACTTAGCTCCTTGTTTCAGCTATTCAAGTGCCTGTGAGCCTCACCTTTGATTGTGTCAAGTCTTTGCTGGAAACTAACATCATCACATGGATCCCAAGGTGGGATGAACTTGCCAAGAGCATATAAAAGCACAAGCACAAGCTGGAACCAAGCATAGCTGAGAGGGAGAACACTTGTGGTGTCAGCACTCTCTCTGTTCTATGTCGATTTGTGTTTGTGTCACTTTGTCAGACAGAAGCACTCTTTTCTGTTGACTTGTGATTGTGATACTTTGTCAGACGGTAGCATTCTGTCTGTTGATTGTGTTACTTTGTCAGATAAAAGCATTCTGTCTGTTGAATTGTATTACTTTGTCAGACAGAAGCACCCTGTCTGTTGACTTGCATTGATTTCACAGACAGAAAGTGAATTGATGATAGAGCTGGCAATGTGTGTAAGTATTGTTGTAACTCTACTAAGCTTAATGTGTGTAAATATTGTTGTGGTTCTATTTAGCTTTGTCTTCCCAGAAACAGAATCTGAAAAGAGCTTGGAGCAGACTAGACACTGTCAGCTTCAAGTTGGAACAGGAGTTGGAATAGGAGCTGAGAGCTGTCTACCTTTGAATCCAGGTGATAGTTTAGTGAATTCAAGAAAGAGCTGGGAGTGTGAAAGAGGAGCCATGGAGTTTGGAAGTCAGTCTCAAGTCAAGATGAAAGGACTTTTACTTGGGTACCTAGTGCTGAATGATGAGATTATGACTTACTGTGACCTAGGGGTGGGAGACCTTTGTACTTTGAACTTCTTACAGATGATTGCTCTTTAAGGATGATTGAGTTAAGGATTATTGGAAGCCAGTCTCCAATCAAGATGAAAGAAGACTTTATATATTTTATATTGATTGATTGAGATTGTGATTTACTGAATGATATCTTTTGTTTAAGACTATGTGACCACCTTAGTAATAAGTTGTTATGTTATATTGTTGTGAATGCTGTACTTTGATTTCTGTGAATGTTTTTGCTTTAGTTTCTTGCTGAATAAATAGAGAGTTCACTATACTATGCAAGCAAAACCTTAAAGTTATTCATAGTAGCAGTCCTCAGGAGAGCTGCTTATACTTGGCTTTGCACCTTTATAACAAAGAATAAAAAAGGGAGGGGAAAGTTCAGCCAAATTAAGTACCATATTGAAAAAGCCCGGCATAAGCAGCTGTGTTCCACAATCATGGTCCCTCATTTTTGCAAAGAAGCATGGAGTCTTCTTTGGAACTTCCTTATATCTATCTCTTCATTTGGTCATTGTAGTTTCAGAATTCAGTTAAATTGTTTTGTTGTTCTTTCTACTTAGACTTTTTAAGTCATTGTGTTTTTGTTTTCCTAGTTTTGCTTACTTCACCTTTTGTCAGTTCCTACATCTTCCCATGCTTCTCTGTATTAATCATATTCATACTCTCTTATAGCACAATAATATTTCATCATATTGAGGTACCACAATTTAAAAACCATTTGCCAATCATTGAAAAGCTCAGCTTTTTAACACTAATTTTCTCCTGGTAATATCATATGACCACGCATCATAAAATACCACAATCTGTGAAGAATCAAAATAGCAGGTGAACTAATGGGCAATGAAGAGATATATGGTGGACCTAAGTAGATGTAAGGATGTTACCAACAGTGATGTGGTCACCAGAAGAGGCAAAAAAAAGTGGTATAATCCAGAAATATTATTAGAAAAGGAAATGGGATGCTGCATAATAAGAGCAAGAGCTAACAGACAGTCTGAGCACTACACTGGTATACATGCAATCTCAAAGGACCTAGAAGAAAGCTTCATATATAGTTGGCAGATCCTTGCTGGGGAAGACACAGAAAAGAATCGCACAAGATGAGACAGCATAAACGGGTTGTAGTCTGCACCAATGGAGGAAGTATCCACATGGATGAGACGATGACTCTATTAAAGTATACAGTTGAGGAATGTATTCTATAATGAAATAAAGGGTCTTATTTTTCCTAGTGATTAAGAGTTTGAAAGGAAAATTATCCCCATATTGTGCAGCAACTGAATCCAAGATTATAACAATACCATGAGAGAATAAAAGTTATGGATGTGGAATTGTTCAGAAAGGCTTTTGATTTCTGGTACTAGCATCATGATCAGCAATGAAGCAATTTGTTATCTTACTCCTGATCAGTATGAAAGGTCATATGAACCTGAAATTGCCAGGAATCAACAAAGCATCATCATCAGCTGATTTCTTCTCACTTTCTAATAAATTTTCCTATTGATACACATCACTTCTTCTACTCCAGGATGAAAAGCATTGATTCTAGCCCTCCTTTGCCTAAAATTTCTCTTGCCAAGTATGTTCTGGCTTGTCTCACCAGCCCTTTGAATTGATCAATTGAATTAATTGATGCTTTTTAAAAAATCTGGTCTCTCTAGACCAGAAGTGAAATAGGGTTTTCTGAAAAGTAGCCAACACAGGTCTTTGTATAAAAATAAATAAATTTAAGTGACAGTTTTTCTCTTCTAAACCTGAAAGATTCATAGCTCATCAATCTCAATGGAGAAAATGCTGATTGCTCTTTATAAATACACAACATAAATAATAGCTATATAATTGCAGAGAAATAGACATTTCTATTCTCCTGGCAGAAATTTTGAGGAAAAATAATTATTTATAACAAATTCCTTTCTTGTAAAATATAGCCAAGATTTAGATAAATCTCTTTAGCCTATTTTGTTAAGGCACAGAATCAAAGAAAAATTTAAATTTATTTCAAACATATTTTATTCATGAATTGGGTGTTTGGTCTCATGTCTGCATAGGGAAATTATTTTAAGATTGATTCAAAACTCAGTGCAAATGCCACCTTCTGCAGGAGGCCTTTCCCAGTTTCCCCAGATGCTGGTAGTAGCTATTTATATGTTGTTATTGCTCAGTCATTTCAGTCTTGTCTGACTCTTCTTGATCCCTTTTGGGTTTGGGTTTTTTTGTTTTTTAGTTTTTTTGCAAAGACACTGGCATGGTTTGCCATTTCCTTCTCCAGTTCATTTTATAGATGAGGAAACTGAGGCAAACAGGGTTAAGTGACTTGTCCAAGGTCACTGAGCTATAAGTGTCTGACACCAGATTTGAATTCACAAAGATGGGTTTTCCCGAGTCCCCAGGCCTGGCACTCTAGCTGCTGTGCCACCTAACTGCCCCTATATCTCCTCTTCCCCTTTAGAATGTAAGCTTCTTGAGGGCAGGAATGATTTTTGCTTTTACTTTGTATCAGCAGTGCTTAGCACAATTCTTGACACATTGTAAGCATTTAATTAAATGTTTGTTGATAGATTTGTTGATTGACTTGTTTCAGGGAGTAACCAAATGTGTTTTTTTTTTTAATTTATAACACTGTAAATAGGAGCTAAGAGAGATGCTCTATGAGGAAATATAAATTTTAAAACTGATTTCTTCACAAGCTTAGCCCTAAGGAAGAGATATAAGAAGATACCTATCTCACCTCCTTCACAGAGAAGGGGGTGAAAATAATCTGAGAGGGAGGAAAAGGAAGGATATAAGAAGACCTCTGTCTAGGTAAGAAGGCACTTCACTTCCTTTACAGAGACAGGGTGGTAGTTCATGGGTGTGGAACATTGCACATAACGTCAGATTTTCTCCATAAATTGATTTTGTTGTTGTATTGTTTCAGTTGTTGCTGACTCTGTGACCCCATCTCATTTTTGTTTGTTTGTTTTTGCACAGGTACTGGAGTAGTTTACCATTTCTTTCTCCTACTCATTTTACAAATGAGGAAACTGAGGCAAACAGGGTTCAGTGACTTGCCCAGTGTCTTCTGACGCTGAATCTGAACTCAGACCCTTATGATTCCAGGGCCTGTGCTCTACACATTGTGCTATCTAGCTTCTTTCTATGTATTGATTAGTTTTGATGAATTTTTTCTTTCTCTTCCTTTTCTTTCTGAAAAAAATTAATTTGGGAGGGAGAAAGAAGAAGTATATGAGGAGGGCTCTATCTAGGTGACATATAAAAACAAAAGATATCAATAAAATATATTCAGATTTTTTAAAAAATCCATTTCTTCTTTTCTAGAGAAAAATAGTTATAAAAGTAATCTTGTTTAAAGGGGCTATACCTTAAGTCAGAGTATTCATATACTCATTTCATGTGAGTAAACTTTTCCAGGTTCCACAGCAGACTGAACCCAGTGAAATCTCCCTGCATAATAAGCGTAAAATGCCATGAATATTTTCCTCTCAGTCTATATTTCCTTCAGTCGGCACATCTTGATTTTGCTCAGATACTACCTGTTATCCTATGCAAAAGCTATTTGGTTAGATACCTGAGTGAGACACTAGGGAAGCGGTGGCCACTGTTGCTGCTGTTTCTCTCTTTTTCTTCCATCTTAGGTTGTTCTCTGGGCAGTTAGGTGGTGTAATGGATAGAGTACCAGGTCTACAGTCAGGAAGACCCCTCTTCTTGAGTTCAAATCTGACGTCAGACACTTACTGGCTGTGTGATCCTGGGCAAGTCACTTAACCCTGTTGGTCTCAGTTTCTTCATCTATAAAATGAGCTGGAAGAGGAAATGGCAAAGCACTCCAGTATCTTTGCCAAGAAAAGCCCAAATGGGATCATGAAAAGTTGTACAGGACTGAACAACAATAATGTTCTTCTCTGCTGGGACCTAGAGTAGAAAGAATGTTGACTTTGGAGTCAGAAGACCAAGGTTCGAAGTTTGGCTATGCTAAAGTTAGGTAAATCTCTTAACTTATCTGGGTCTCAAATTTCCTCTGAAAAATAGGGGCCTGGAGTTACATAGCTTCAGAGGTCCCTTCTATCTCTATTCTACAATACTATTACTATTTCAGATGGCTTACAGATAAGTGTCCCAAAATGATGTCAATGGAAGGGAAGGGGAAGAGGGATGCTAGTTTATCTTTGTCCTACCCGAAAAATGACACCGAAAGTAAGTTCTGACACCAGAAATTCTCTTACCTTAGTTTATCCCTTCTTATTTCTTCAATACTTTAATAGATCTCATAACTCTGGGTACTCCCTCATCATCATCAATGCAGGTGGCAAACCATCCATACCTACTCATCCTCTGAAAATTCTCAGCCATTTTTACTCAAGGGTCTTCCACAGAGGAGCCTTCTTCTAAGTATTCTGAATTTTTTTTAGTGTTTTGTGGAAACGAATTGACAAGGGATTTTTTTACATCTGGGATAAAATAGGTCCTCCCAAGAAGGAAATTTTTCAAGAATGGTAATAAATCCTATTTGTGTCTGTAGTCTGAAGACCAGCCTAACCAAGTTCAAAGACATTGGTCACCAGAAGTTTGGCTACTAGAAGATGATGTTTGGTTTCCTTGGTCTTTTATTTTTGCCACAGCAGTTCATGACACTTTAAAGATAGATGAGCTGTGAGCTGCCTTGGTGGTGTTAGGGGTGGGTTGCATCCACACTGATGTAACTATGAATTTTTGAGGCACTGCAGTATAATATAGTAACTTCTTCATTACTATATCAAAAAAATTTTTCCTAGTTAGATTGCCAATTACTTATTTTTTTATTTTAATTTATTTTCTTGGTTACATCATTCATTTCCACAAGGTTTTGAGTTACAAATTTTCTCCCCTTTTTACCCCTACCCCCCAGCCTAGAACATTGATCCCACTGTAAGATCCCTCCCACAATCTGTTCC
>CM053597.1:140563544-140610622 GCA_028646575.1 Pseudocheirus occidentalis | reverse complement strand
TGTGGAACTCTGCTTCCTGGAGGGGGAAAGCTCTGTCCCAAATCGCTGGGGCCCTCACAGCTGCCGGAGCTATTAGTGGGATGCTGCAGCTCTCCCCCCCAGCTTTGGCTCACTGAAAGCGCACCCCAGGACCACCACTCAAGACCCCGATCCAGATCCAGGCCGCTCAATGCAAGAGCCCTTGGCCCCGATGGATCGCGTCAGCCCCCCTGCTATCTGCAGGCCGAGGGCTCTGAAGCAGCCCAGTGGAAGCCGCTGCTGCTCCATTCCTGCTGCTACAGCCACCTCCCAATGCTTTCTTGCCCTGGGAGCAGTTTGGCCGGACCTGCTCTTCTCCTCCCCAGTTAGCAAATCCACTGACCTTTCTCTTAGCCTTTTTGTCTTCTGGCCTGATAAATGTGGTAACTGTGCCTCCAGTGCAGCCCATCTGCTCTCCCATAGACGCGGCTCCCCGCCCGATGCCCCAGGGCCTGAGCCGGCCTGGTTTTGGCCCCGGCTCCCAGACTGCTGTGAAGAGCCCCACCTGCTGAGCTGCCTGTAGCAACAGATGTGCTTTCTGTCTTTTGGAGAGTTTTGGAGCTTGAAAATCTGTTTAGAATCCCATTTTATGAGTTTTTTAGCGTGTTTGTGTGGGAGCTGTGGTGCTTTGCTGCTTCTACGCCGCCATCTTGGCTCTGCCCCCCTGCCAATTCCTTATTATCCTTATGAGTATGATGGTCTACTCAGGTCTTCTGGAGTTTTCTCTCAGCTCTCTCCCCTTATCTCCCTCATCATCTTGAAGTCTTATAATCTTTCTGGATTGGTTGAGGAAATTTGGTTATGTCCTGTGGTCATCAATAAAACAGCAGATCAGTTTGGAACCTAAGAACTTTGAGCATCTAATAACTTAGTGGTAGAAGCTTCCAGTCAAGCCTCTTTCAATGAATTCCTTGGTGAGGGAGGGAAGTACCTTAGCCTCAGCCTCCGTCTTCTTCCCTCTCCTGACAAGAGGAAGACTTTGTAAACTTCAGAAAGTTGACGGATCCCCAGGAATGTAATGAATGTTGTCAGTGTCTGCAGCAAGAGCCAAGGACAGATTAAGAAAGCTGAGGAAGAGCAAACTGAAGGCTCTATGAAGAGCCCATCGAAAAGCTACATCCTACCTTGAGGAAACATCTTGAGCACTCTAGAAAAAACTGTGTTCCAGGAGATGTAAGTTACTCCCCCTTGGCTACATGTGCTTAAGCCCATTTCCCGCTGAACTCTGTATATACTTGAGGGAGAGTAAATCACAGGATTCAGACCTTGGGGGGAATGTTTTCAACCAATTAAACCACCATAGTAATAATTCATTTATAAAACCTAATTAGGACTGGCTGACTAGTTGATATCAACTGATAATCATGGGGAGGAAACATACCTATGGGGGCTCATGAAGACACTGCCCTCCCAATCCCTCAGAATCCAAGAGGATTGAGGTAGCAGCATCTTTTAGGAACCCATCCTGCCAGTTTAAGTGGATAGGAATGGGTGTTACGTTTATAATGTGCCAAAAGGAATTAGGTAAACTTTTCCATCATCATGCATGGAATGATTATGGACGTATATATAAGAGCAACACTGCTCCATTATAAGATGAAGTACATGATCCAGGAAGGGCGAACACAGCACACTGTGAAGATACGGAGGCAGTAGATTATATAAGATGGAGATGCCGAGATATACATTGATCTAAAGAGAAGTCCAAATTGAAGGCTCCTGCACCCATGTGGTCCCAAGGAGAGACAGAGAATTGATGAGAGAAAGAGACAAGAAAAGTAGGTCCAAAATGAAATCAATGTGTCAGGACGCTGAGAAGAGAGAGAAAAAGAAATGTAGAGAGTTAGAGAGTGAGAGAGATAGACAGACAAAGACAGTTAGATAGACAGACACAAAGATAAAGACAGAGAGGGGTTAGAGACAGAAATAGAGAGAGGAACGCAGCTCCCTGCAGCATCAAGGAGCCATATGTACCAAGAGCAACAAAGCTCAGGCCTCTAGACAGGTTGCCTTTTTTTCTGATACTGTGAATCATATCACACAAGTAAAAGCTCCCCCACGCACCTTGGCAATTTTTGTTGACTTTTAAAAAATCATTTCTATATTTAACAACTTACTAGTCTTACTACTTGTAAGGTAGCTGGGGGACTTTTTGAGAAGAACAAAATCATCCAGAGACTTAAGTTTCCAGGATTTTCCTAGATGGAGGCAAAAAATAGGAAAAATTACATAAGTCAGATATTGACATTCACAGGAGTTTGTTGGATGGGATTATAAAGCAAAGAGATTTTTTATATGCGATTCTTAGTCCCTTCTTCCAAAAAGTCCACCATACCTGCCTTCTATTTCTCTCTTATCATGGTTGCTACCAAGTTTACTTTTTCTCCAGGCTCGAAGTACCCCTAATTGAACTATGTGAAAATTCCCATTATAATTTGTCTTTCGGGCAGGTACTTTCTCCCTTCTCTCTTGAGTGTTCTCTCCTCATTGCCTAGCCAGGCCTCTTCCCTGTCCTCCCCATATTGATTCCCTATTTTTTCTTACAGTTGACAGAACCAATTCCTCCCCATATTCCTGACTTAGACTTCCCTTGTAATTTCGATATCTACAGACATAAAGGCTTCTGTTGTTTCTGAAGAGAAGTCATTCCCCGTGTTTCCAGTCATATGAGGTCATATAATTTTCCTCACTGACAATGAGGTGATTCATATCTCTCCCACCTTAATGGGGAAAAGTTGGTACACATTCAGATTGCAAATAAAGTGGAATTTTCTTTTCTCCCTAAGGACAAGAAAGCAGACTATAGTGTCAGATTTCCTGCTTAGAAACTCTTGCTCTTACAACAATGATACTTCTGTTTCTCCTGTTAGCCTAAAGTTTCCACTTCAGGAGGCTTTTGGTATTGACCTGTACAGGTAGTTATTTTAAATGGACTTTTAGTTTTTTCCTCCTTTGCTTTAGTTTTGCTTTCTTTGAACCAAGTATTCACTTCAGCTGCTATCTCTCAGCTACCTTAAATTGCCACTTTCAGGTTCTGTGGTTTCTGCCTTTTTTTTTCCCTTTCCTTTCCTTACAAAGTGTTCCCGAGTCTTCCCTTTTATAGGTCTGTTTCTGCTAGTCATGAGTTACCTCACGAGAAGCCTTAAGAATATGTGCTGTAGTATATTCACCTTTTTGTGTTAATTGAGTTCATTATGGCTTCAAACCAACTTCCATGTAAAGCTCAAGAGAGGGCTCGTGGGCTCCCTTATGTTATTCTTTTTCCATACCACGCCACACGTTCTGTCCTTAGTAATATAGGCTTTTGCAGATTCTAGAGTACAGGATGTTTTTTTCCTTCCCACTTTCATGTTCAAATTCAGTGTATACGTTGTTAAGTCCTTTAGTACTTTTTCCAGGTTATTTCATTGGTCTCTCTTGTATAACATGGATGACCTTGAAGAGTGAGAGTGGCCCAATAATCTTCATTGCTCCCCCATGTGGAATCTCTTTCCAAATATTTCCAGATTTCCTGTGAAACAACAGGGTGGATCCAGTCCACACTCCAGCATTATTCCCGACCTTTTCCTCTGCCATGAATTACAGACACTCTAAGCATTATTTCTGTCAGAATCCATAGAAACAGTATGGATTCTTTATTTCTTTAATCCACAACATACCTAACATTGCCAGAAGCCAGCAGCAGACATTTTCTCTTTATGGAAAAATGGGGAAATGTATTATTTAGTTTTTCCTTCATTTCACTTTTTATTAAAGTCTTCTAGAGTTTTATACCCATAGTTTTATGTCCATATGCTTGCCTAAAGTTTTATATCACAAAGTTTTGAAGTTACTATAAGGTTTTAAGTTTTTCTTTTTCCTTTCTTCATTCATGGATTCATGAGGCTCCCTCAGGGGTAGCTCTTTGCTGCTCTAAGTGGGTTGGGATTTTGTAGAGGCCACATCCAGCATCTGTGCACACGAGACCACAATTCCTGAATCCACTGCTATTCTCAGGGGATTGTCTCCGTATTACTGTGCTTCCTCTAATGCAATAGCAGACACTGCTACCAACTCTGATTGTTAGTGGGATCTCGGAGACTCTGATGGATTTCCCAAACTCATTGGTCACCTGGGCACTTGCATCTCAGGATGCCCAGTCAACCAAAATCAGGGAAGAATAACCACAAGGGTTACAAAGATACCATGAATTTATGATGACTGGATGGGACATAGGGCAGCTGCCCTTCCCCCATCCAGAACTTCACAGCAGTCCTCCTCTCTCAAAAGCCATCAGAGAAGAGACTGAAAGTCTATCTATTCAGTCTTTCTGTATGCTCATTCAATTCTAGCTCAGCTCCCTCTTTCCATCTCTGATACTATTGGAATCAGGAAGAAAATATTCATATATATTTTAAGGCGTGAACCCTCATTAAACATCCTTTCATGCAACAGAATTCCCCTTTATTGTTTCTTCCACTGTTTTGAAGGATTATCATTAAGATATGCCAAGAAAGAGTTCCTGCAGATGTCTGGATAGTTGAAGCTCCCCATCACTATTGTGTGTTATGCTTCTTTGCCAGGTTTGTGATCTATTATCAAACTCCTCATGTATTTCTTTGTTCTGTCCAGAATACAGATTTGGTAGATAATGGTATGTACCCCCATGACAAAATAGCTACTGTTTTTCCTTCCTTTTATTTTCACCTAAATGCCCTCTACCTGGCTTCCCTTATCTAGTTCTTAGATCTCTGGGCCTAAGTAGACATTCTTCATATTCAATGATGCCCCATACCTCCTGATCTATATCTGTTCTGTTGATTCCAAGTAAGGTGTACCTAGCCAAAGTCATATTCCAATCATGAGTCTCATCCTACCAAAGCTCAGTGATATCTAGAAGTTCAAATGTGACTCCTTGCATTAGGACATTTAGTCTATCTATCTGCCTTGTTACTTAAACTTTGAATTTTTGCATAGACATTAGAAGTCATAGGTTTTACTATTGATGTCTCTCTTGAATTTTTATCTCCTATGACTTTCTGAATGTCTCAATAGCAATTCTTTCTATATTGGAGCTTCTCTCTATGGTATGGGTTCTTAGTCTTTTTTAATGTCTTGAACCTCATTGGTAGTATGGGAAAGCCTATGGGACCCCCTTCCAGTGTAATTTTTAAATGTATAAAATAAAATACATAGGATTACAAAAGAAACCAATTATGTTGAAATACAGCTATAAAAATATTTTTAAAACAAGTTTATAGAAGCCAAATTAAAAATGCTCCTGCTGGATGTGAACAGAACCAGAACATTGTATATAGTAGCCACAATATTGTAATTATGATCAACTGTGAAAGATTTTGCTACTCTGATCAATAAAATGTTCTAAGACAATTCCAAAGGACTCACAATGAAAAATGCTGTCCACAATCAGAGAACTGTTGAGCTCTGAGTCCAGACTGAAGCCAACTTTTTCACTTTTTAATTTTTCTTGCTTCTTTATTTTTGCAACATGGTTAATATGGAAATATGTTTTGTATGACTTCACACATATAACGAGTAGCATATTGTTTGCTTTCTCTCTCTCTTTTTTTTTTTTTTGCTTTTTGGAGGGCAATTGGGGGTTTAAGTGTCTTGCCCAAGGTCACACGGCTAGTTTTAGTGTTAATTGTCTGAGGTCACATTTGAACTCAGGTCCTCCTGACTCCAGGGCTGGTGCTCTATTCACTGCGCCACCTAGCCACCACCTACCCACCCCCCATTGTTTGCTTTCTCAATGGGTAGGGGAAGAGCTGAGGGGGAAGAATTTGGAACTCCAAATTTTAAGAACTGAATGCTAAAATTTAGTTAATTTTTGTAAAAAAATAAAAAAGTAATCCCCTGCTCTATAGTGTCTAGCTTTGCTGATACGTTTAGGCAGCTTTCTCTTCCTCTATTTTTTCCATTTAAAACTTTTTTTAAATTAAGTTTTCAAGACATCAGGCAATACATTCTTACTAGCCTTTGTTAAATGTGTTCTATCCCTAGCCAGGACCCTCTCATTCTCCTGCCCTGGTCAAACTACAAGCAGAGCATTATGTTCAGTTCTGGACATTCTAGGAAGGATACTGATGAGCTAGAGATCAGCCTAAGAAAGAAAACCATGATGGGGAAGAGGCTTAGTTTTATGTCATATAAGGAACTATTGAAGGGACTGGAGGAGAGAAGAGATGTTTTTGAAGGGTTGTCATTTTGAAGAGGGATTAGATATTTTGTTGGACTCCAGAGGGCACAACTAGGGACAACAGGTGTAGAAAGACTGATTTAGGTTCAAGGTAAAGAATATCTTCCCAATAATTACATCTGTCTATAGTTAGAATAAGCTACCTCAAAACATATTGGTTTTCCTCTTACCAGATATCTTCATATATATATATATATAGTTAATTTAATGTTTAACCTATTTATTGGAAAGGAAATTCTTGTTCAGGTGCAATTTATACTCGATCTGTGGTCCCTTGCAACTATGATTTTGGATAAGAAAACATCAGAGCCTTAACTTGATTGGGGCAACCAGGGCTTTTCCCAGGGCATCAAAATTTACAGGATGTCAACCACACTTACTTACTTTCAGTTAAAAAAAAGAAAGCTTATCACCTGGTTAGCAAGACTAATTAGCCCAAACAGGAAATTATCATATGATATACTTCTCCTTCTTTCAAGTGAGCTCCTCTGCAGTCTGGCCTTGGCATACTTTCCATCCCTCTACTACCAATGGCCTCCTCATTCCACCAGGTTCCTTATCTCTCCATCTGTCCAGAGTCTTTTACCCACATATGACCTTATATCCTAAGGTCTTCCCTCCCAGCTTGATTTGTCTTTAAAAGGTGATATGAGGACATCAATGGTTGTCCTGGGTATGTTCTATGAAAAGGACCTCAGGCATCAGAAATACTAGTAATGACTCTGATAAAGAGTATTGAAATGCTCATAAGAAGTAGTATTGCTAAAAAACAAACAAACCAACAAAAAGCCACTAAATTTGAATAGTAGAAAAAGATTGTCTCAGTACTAAACATTTTAGTCTCTTCTTCCAGTCCTCTCCCACTCTTTGCCTTTTTTGGTTTTGGTTGTCTTAATTTAAGGAGTACTTCAGGTTGATAAACTTGGTCAAAGTTTATTACCAATCAGGAGCATAACTGGAGTACCTATGTTAACCAGTGCATTTATAACTAGCCTTGAGGAAAAAAGGAATCCTCCCCACTACTTCTGAATTCCTGGGGCCCGGAGGCATCCAACCTGGCCAAAAGCAAATAGGAAAACTAAGATGCCCATCCTGCCAGGAATAAATGTTGCCCAAATCACTTTACCCCTCTTGGTCTTAGTTTCCTCATTTATAAAATGAAAAGGTTGAACTAGATGATCTTAAAGTTGATTATACTATCATTTTAATCATGGAAAAATGGAATGAAGCCAGTGCTGACCTACAATGGATTTATTATACAAATGATTTGCAATTGTAAAGCTCTTCAAACTCCTTAAATGACAGCTGTTTCAATTCAGTTTAACAACTGTATGTTAAATTCTAATTAAGTGCCAGGCACAGCACTAGATGCTGAAACCACAAAGAGGAAAACTGACCTGGTCCTCATACTCAAGGTTCTTTAATTTTGTTGCGTAGGAAATGAGAATTACACACACACACACACACACACACACACAATACAATACAATATAAAAATATGATAAGGACAAAGGAGAAATATAGTCAGTATTCTAGGAAAATCTGAGAAGAGAATGAACACATTAAGCTAGCACAAGGCAAAGGGAAAAGACTTGAGAGGGTTTCACAGTGAAGGTAATAAATACCTGAATCAAGCCTTGAAGAAGATTTTAACAAGGAAGAAAAGAGAGAGTGCATACCAGGCAATGGAAATGGTCTGTGTGAATGCAATTGAGGACAGAGAAAGCATGTTGAGTTCAGGTAACTCAAACCAGTAATCTAGTTTGTCTGGAACATGGGGTATATGAAGGGGTGTGATGCAAAATAAATGCAGGTTACAGCCAGATTATGAAGGGTCATAAACACCAGGCTAAGTTTTCTTTTTTATACTATTGGCAAATAGGTCATTACTGAAGGCTTCTGAGCAGGGGAAATGACATGATCATACCTGTACTTTAGGGAGATTGTTTGGGCAGCTGTATGGATTGGAAAGCAAAGAGGCTGGAGGTAGGCAGGCTTGGTGGGAAACTGTTATAATAAACTGGAGGGGAGGTAATGACAGGCTGACCTGTGATGGCGGCAATGTAAGTGGAGACAATGAGAATGGATAGGAAAGATATTGTAAAGGCAGAACTGATAGCACTTAGCAATTGACTGGATGAAGGGGGTGAAGGAAAGAAAAGAGCAAAGATGATTCTTTGTGGTTAGGAAGTGTTTAGGAAGATGGTGGTCCCAAAATATTAATAGGAAGGCTTGGAAGAAGGTTAGGTTTAGGAGGAAAGATAATGAGTTATAGTTTGTACATATTGAATTTGAGGTACCGGCAAGGCATCCAAGTATAGATGTCCAAAGTCACTGGAGTTGTGCAACTGAAGCTCAAAGGAGAGATTAGGGCTATATAAATAGATTTGAGAGTCATAAACAGAGAGTTGATTATTGTGCACAGTGAAGAAAAGGGCTAATACTGTTTTACTTTTGTCCTTGTAACCCCAGTATCTAGCATGCTGCTTGGTACATAGTAGGAATTTATTATCAAATACTTGTTGATTGATGAATGATAAAGCCCAGATCACTCAAGCATGGATTAGAGAACAGCAGACATTACCAGGAACCAGGAGAGAAAAAAAGCAATGCATAGTGACAAATCTTTTGACATGATCCACATAAGTTTTAAAATACGTGGATGCTCCAGCTTCTTAGCTTTCAAACAAGGAGGCCTCAGAAGAAGCAATGATTTGGGCTAAAAACAAAGCAGGTTCTGCAAACCTAAAGACCAGATTCTCAGAGGCCAGAGTAAGGGATTGAAGACTCTGGGCGAAGCAGTTCAGAAATAAGATGCAGATGTTACTTTCACCAAAATTCCCAACTCTACTCATTCTATTGAGTAATTTTTCCATTGATATTTTGTATTTGTAGGTAAAGAAAAGTGATCCCTCTGGGAATGGGGAAGGAAGATGGTTCTACTTTCTTGCTAGAAGGGGCTTAAAATTGAGTCTCATTTGCATCTTACATGTTGTAGCAAATATCTCTTTTTTTATAATTTATTTATTTATTGGGTTTTTTTTTTTTGCTTTTTTTTTTTTTGGAGGGCAATGGGGATTAAGTGACTTGCCCAAGATCACAGGCTAGTTTTTGTGTTAAGTGTCTGAGGCTGTATTTGAACTCAGGTCCTCCTGACCCCAGGGCCAGTGCTCTATTCACTGCGCCACCTAGCCGCCCCAGCAAATATCTCTAAATTCATTTTTTTATTAGGAATTTGTTGCTTGAAGGTAACCTGACTCAAAAACAGCAAGAGGAGAAACAGATTAATTAGATTCAAATGTCCTCATACTTACCTGGGTCAGAGCAAAATACAAGCCACATTGAGGTTATTATAGAGAAACTCCCCAAGACTGAATCTAATCTAACTGCCAAGAGCTGAGGAGTCTGGGAACTCTGCTTGACATTTGGGTTGGTCAATAATTTTGGGTATTCCAGAAAAGTCAAGGAGATGGAGAAATGAGGAGGGGACTTTGATAAGCAATAAAGAGGTCATTTTGTCCATCACATCTCCAGAGCACTGGTGATAAAGCATGCTTTGCACTTCTTTGGTGGGAAGTGATTGACTGTGGGTACAGAATGAAACCTAGTGAATACAATGCAGAATAAAAAGTAAAAGATTGTCGATGAGATGTCTAAAAAATACACAGAAGAGAGTAGTAGGAAGTTCAGAAGGGGACACAGAGAGGAAGAGCAATGTTGGTGCTTCTATGTTAAAAGTGATATATACTTTAAAAGAGTAGTTCTCAAACTTTTTGTTCTCCAGACCACTTTGTACTCATAAAATTATCGAGGCACTAACAAGCTTTTTATGTGTGCTATATCTATTAATATGTACTGTGTTAGAAATTAACATGCCGTAAAATCATTCTGAAAAGAGTTATGCTCTCACTGATCCTTGAAAGGGTCTTAGATACTCCTATGGGCACCTATACTACACTTTGAGAACCACTGCTGTTGTTAAAAAAAAAATAAGCTGTACATGGTGGACTCATGGTTTCATAGGCGATCCTCTTTTTTTAACCTTCATGGTATTTGGAAATGTTCATGTTGAAGACTCTCAAGTTTAAAACTTTTTAATTAAAAATCAAAAAGAAGTCATTCTGAATAAATAGTTTCAGTGGTGTTGTGGTATCTGAAGCCAGATGGAAAGGGGCTGATAACTGCACTGAATGGATGGAGAGATGGCGGAGGCAGGAAATGTATATTATTTTTTCTAGGAATTTAATAGTGAAAGGAAGGGGGGGATATAGAACAATGCTTGAGGGGATGATAAAAGAGAAGTGTTTGTGTGATAGTTCATAAAACCTCTCTGGTGGGAGGGGCCTAGCCTCTCTTGAAGTAAGTTACAGTCTGCTACCTGCCTGTTATCCCTGCTCTTTTCCAGACATGTCCACGTCCCCATTGTTAGGCAGCCAACTCCCTTCACAACAGGCAGCTGATCCCTGGACAAGTGGTCAGTCCTTGATATCTTCTTGCCTTTGATATCCGAGTTGAGAAACCAATAAGATATGACTAAGACTGTCCTTTCCATTAAAAACTCATTGTCCTTTATGTGTATTGATGAGCTAGCCTGGTAAATTAGAGGACCATCATTTGGATACTACCACCCCTGCTTCCTTAGAACCTGAAGACCATCATGTCTAAGGTCCAGTGACCCTCCTGGTTTTATCTTTCTCTTGTTGCCACTGCCTTCCTGTGTTCCCCTCCCTAAGTGTTTAAATTAGTCCTTGAGCCTTCCCTTGCATAAGGTAAGACCCTGCCCATAAATTGTCTATTAGTTATTATTCTAAACATCCCTGACTTGTCTAATTCTGTTGTGAAAACTCCTCTAAGCCCCAGAACTGCTTTCATGGACTGGGACTGCATGTTTGAAGGCCCCTCAAAGAAACAGGAGAAAGAAAGAAACAGAATAGAGAAAGGGGAGGGAGGAAGAAAAGGATAAAGGTAGAAGAAAGGGAAAGGAACAGGAAAAGACAGAAAGAAAAGAAGCCTCCACTTCTATATCTACAAAATAAGGATAATAATAGTATTTTACTGGCTGTTCTGACGATCAGGATTGTTCTGAGGATCTTGTTACATAATGTTTGTAAAACCAGGTCTGCCAGCTTTAAAGTGCTATATAAAAAGCAGCTTTTATTATTTCGTGTGATTAATAAACATTTCTTAAGATTAATGGTGCAATCTCCCAAATGGGGGCAGAAAGAAACAGGATCAAAGTCACAATACTAATTCTCTGGCATGGAATTTGTGTCCTAATCCTTAAAAAAAAAAAAAAAGGCGTTTCATGGGGCCATATGCATGTATGACCCAAACGAATCAAGCCCACAAAATAGAAATCACCAACCATTTAGAGAAGAATTCCTCTAAGTGCTGCACCCTTAGGCATGAAAGCATCATTTGCTAAAGTATCCAAAATAAACTTCTGCCTAGAGCAGAATGCCATGGCAATGTAGTCAGTGTCTGCAATGTCAGTGCAGTGCCACGTCATTCTCTTTCACGATGACAGTTTGTATTTAATCTGTCCCTGGACTGTGTTCCTTAGAAAGAACTCTTCTTTAAATAAATAAATTTGATCCTTATGTGTCAACAAAACAAATTACAAAACTGTGTTTATTAAAGTACCTCATGACCATGGTGCCAAAGCATTTCACTAAGTTTTTAGCACCAGAAAACAAGTTAGAAGATTTCATTTTATCTAAAGTTGGTTAGATTATACTTGAGTACAGAGACTGTTTTTTGCCTCTTGTGTCCTCAGTACTTAGCACAGTGTCTGGCACGTAGTAGGAGTTTAATAAATTTTTATTAATTGATTAACAGACAAAGGGAATCTGATAGAAGACAGTCTGGATAGTTGAGATTAGGAAATGCTTCCCTTCCATACACACTTACCAAACCATAATCTTATCAGGGTTTCCTGTGAAACTCTAAAATAATGTGAAAATTGGCTTTACTCCCTGCTTCATTTTTTGCCTATATAGATAATCAGCGAACTTTAGTCTTCTGAAATCAAGCTCATGGAAATCCCTGTGACATATGCCAGACCTCCTTATAGTAAGGAAGCTTTGATAATATATCAGCGAGTGGGATTAGACACACCTATAATCTGTAAGGGAATAGTTTAGCACAGTCACAGTCCAAAGAAGAAAGTTCTTTTTCTTTGTTATTTTTAAAAATTCAAATCTAAAAGGATATAGGTTTTATCACAGAAAACTGTTCTCATTTTCCCCATCTATCTTGAAATAAGAGGTAGCACTGCTAAACTGGAGCACATCCTGACTGTTTGACCCTAGTAGTCAGGGTCCCCGGGCAGCTTTCTAAAACTGCAGGGACTGCTGCCCTGAAATGGGAGAGTTCCCTCACCAGAAGCTCCCTACATTAATGAATTCACAAGTTGGAACCAAAACTCTTGAAATAAAGAAGAATGAATGTCTTGCAATTTTATATCATTACTTGGGAAACTGTCTTGAAGAAACAACTTAAAACCAAGGATTTACTTTCTTTTTTCTAAAAATGTAGAATATCTTTTATATTCTTTGAGGATTTAGAGGCTTTGATAGGTGGGTGGCAGTAGGAGGGGGAAAGGGATGGAGTCTGATCCTTAGACAACTTAAATGACTTCCCCTGGTCTAGGACAATAGCCGAATTCCATTGTTAGTCCTGCTTATGCTTCCCTTTTGGAAATACTCAGATAAATTTAACAATAAATTACCTGGCCCGTAAGCAGAATTATAAAAACCTTACTCTCATGAAAAAATTACAGACAGTTTCATAAGAACAGAAAGTTTAGATAACTCAATTATTTAAACTTGAACTTAAACATTTTATGCATATTATATAATTTGTTTATTATATTTATTCACTATTTAGTATCTGAATATATGTATATGTAAATATACACATTTTAACCCTGCATATGTCTACACATGGTAATTGTGTCTGATATAAAGCTGTATTTTAGGCACTGGGGGCAGTGTTTACAATGCTGAACCTAGAGTCAGGAAGTTCAAATTCTGTCTCAGACACATACTAGTTAAGTGACTCTGGACAAGTGGCTTAACTTATGCCTCAGTTTCCTCAGCTGTAAAATAGAAATAATAACAATTATAGCATCTACCTCCCAGTATCTCATGAGGACAACATGGGAATGCTTGTAAAGGTCCACATGAGCTTTGAGATGCTAGCTATTATTATTATTATTTTTGATTTCAAGGTTTTAATGGACAAGAATTGTCTCTTGAAAAACAGTATCAATCAATATTCAAGTACTCATTAAAAACTTTCTATGTGTCAAGTACAGTGCTAGGCACTGGGGATTTTTAAAGGCTCCAATGGCTTGGTGATCTCAACAATTTGGGAGTTCCTTCCAAAGATGGTGAATGTAACTTGCACAAATATGAATGTGACACTCACTCTTTGGAACTCTTGTTCACATCCTTCCTAAGTTTTTCATAGGGAGTTCACCCAATGTCCTAGAGACCTTCTCTTTCTCCTAGCATTGAGAGGCTGCCAGATGACCAAATATGCCATGAAATAACCTTTCTTGTGGCTTTGGGATTAAACCAGTTCTACCAAACTCTTTTTTCACTGCCCCAAGAAGTGTCTGTTACCCATTTAGCAGCAAAACCTTCTTTCTTCTCCTTTTTTTATTGCAAAAATGTCAAGATTGATATAATTCAGTTACTCTAGTAGCATGTTCACTCATTTGTCACTGGACAAGGATCAGCATTTAGAGTACTAACAATCAAATTGCACTTTATAGAGAACTGAAAAACTGTGTGATTCAATTTTTCTGCCCTCTATCATGTCACCACAGAAGCAAAAGGAGTTATGTGGGGTTGAGGGTAATTTTATTTTTCAATGTTTCATGTGTTTCCATGGGCAAAAACTAATTACCAAGTGCCCAGACTACTAGTAATGAGCCTGCCTGGATTTAGGTGGACCGGTCCTCAAAAGGCAGACTCAGGCTGTTGACAGGCAACTCTTAACGCCTTTACAGGCTTTTGATAAAGCCTGGATTGACATTCTTCTGCCATATAGCCTTTAATAACCCAAAGCCACACACACACCATATTAAGGCATAGGAGTAAAACTTTGTGAAGAAGACACTGGGAATGCAAAGACAAAAATTAGAGAGCTTCTTTCTTCTAGGACTTTCCATTCTACTGGAGAAATATGTACTTAAAACTGCAAATATGTCAAGGAGATTTTCTTCTACAGAAGAGGATATGTATACGTAGATGAACACGGTACATATGTTTACATACATACATCTACATGTAGGGTTTTGGAGGAGTTGTGATTTCACCAAAATAAGGAACTTTCTCTACTGGCATATATTGGCATCTTCTCTGGCATCATAGTCCTAGAGCAGATGGGTAAAAGTGGCAGTCTACTTCTGCAAAATAAATCCAACATAATTTTGTAGAAGAGGGTTGTGTGAAAGTGTAGGAGAAGGAACAGGTGAAGCCTCATGTGGAAGTGAGTTTTAAATGAAACTAGGGATTATATAAGACAGAAATGATGATTGAGTGCATTCCAGGCATAGGGAGCAGCCTGTGCAAAAGTGTGGAGATAGAATATGGATTGTCATGGATGAGGATCAGCAAGAAAGCCAGGCTGATTCGACTGTACAGGAAGGGGAGAAGAAGAAGAGGAAGAAGAACAAAAAGAAGGAGGAGGAGGAGGAGGAGGAAGAAGAAGAAGAAGAAGAAGAAGAAGAAGAAGAAGAAGAAGAAGAAGAAGGAGGAGGAGGAGGAGGAGGAACAGGAGGAGGAGGAGGAGGAGGAGAAGGAGGAGGAGAAGGAGGAGGAGGAGGAGGAAGAAATAAAAGCTAGGTTGGAACCAGATTGCGGAGGACTTTCAGTGTCAAGCAGATTGATTTATATTTGTTCCTGGAGGTAACAGAGGGCTACTGGAGATTTTTTGAACAGGAGAATGACAAAATCAAACCTGGGCTTAGCAATATCATTTTGGTATCTGTGTGGAAGATAGAATGCGGAGAGGAGAAATTTGAGACAAGGAGGACAATTAGGAAGCTATTACAATAGTTTAGGGAAAAGATGTGAAAATATGAATTGGGAGGTGGCTGTGTGAGTGGAGAAAAGATGGAAAAGAAATAATAATAGATTGTTATGTATAAATGGGTGCTTAATAAAGGCTGTTATGATGATACCTTATCCCACAAATGAAGATGGAAACTTGATGTTACCCATAAAAAGTCTTTTTGCTTGTTTTAGAAAAACATGGGTTTCATAGCACTGACAGAATTAGTCATCTATGTTTACCTTCCAGACTAGGCACGGGAGAGGCTAAAAGCTTTGCTCCTTCACTATGAAGCAGAATTTCACAGGAAACAACTGGTTCTACTTAGTTGACTTTTATTACATGAAAAAAATTATAATAGATTAAGCAAAGAAATTAATTTTCAACAAATTATTTTTAACTCAGATTTGTATATTTAGGAACATTAGCTCAAACTCTTCATGCCTGGTTTGTCTTTCTCAGAAAACTTCACAAAGGATCTAAGACTTCATTAATAATTAGCTCTAATCTCCTATATAAAGAATGGCCTGTACTCCAGGACTATGAAGCCTAGCTGCTCTTCCCTACTTTTAGCACTTGCAGGCTCTCTGTCCATCTCTTTGTCTCTGTCTGTCTCTCTCTGTGTCTCTCCCTCCCTCTCTCCTTTCTCTTCTTCTCCTCTCTTCTCCACTCATTCCAAATTTCTACAAAAATTTGCCTTCAGTCTATTCTGTTTGAACTTCACAATATCTTCTCTTGGTTGAACTAGTGTTTTTTTAGGTAAATGACATCTCTTTCTCTGACTGACCATATTGATCTGCCATTGCAAAGTTGCCTCTAGTTGTTTCTATAATTGTTTGACTTCCAGAGACTCTAGAAATATTTTTTAAAGATTCTGTTCCAGAATTCACTGATTTGGTGACACTTTTGAACTTGGCTTTGATATATTTAAGAAGAGAGAAAAAAGAATCATGACACGCTTGACATAAAAGAAGAGTGAGTAATAGAAGTCATTCCTCCTTTTAAAGTCTACTAAGTAGACTGCTCAGTGGTCAATGTTGGTCTTAACCTGAGATTTTTTAAATTTTTGCATTTTATTTTTTGCATTTGAAGATGTTATTTTGAGAATGTGTCCTTGGGCTTCACCAGACTGGCAATGGAGTTAAAAGACATCTAAGTATATGGTTGCAAATGGAAAATAAGGAACAGGATCAGGTGCTGACAAAGTTTTTCCATTTTTATTTGTGTGTGAATTTTAAACATAAATGTGAGGACATAAAACATTAAAATGCAATCCAAATAAATGTTTCTGTAAATGTTTCAGCAATTCACTTTTATGAATATAACCCTTGGTTCAAATGATTAGCTGTATATGACTCTCCCTTCCTTGATAGAGACTGATCATTCAATGGTCCACACCTATGTAAGGGTGGGCCAGAGTTGGTTAGAACTGGAGAGAAAAGAGATCCTGGTGGCCAATCCACCCTTTCTTAAGGTCACTAAAGGAAGAGAAAGACTCTGAGAAGCCAACATGTAGAATTTTTATTATGCTTCTGTTTCCAGCTTGCTACACTAGAAATTAGAGAATTTCATCTTGGGTGAGATCTGGGACTATTTCTTGTCTCTAGACTGAGTTATCTCATTCTACCAAAGGGAGAGAGTATTCATTCTGTATTGTCTGGTATGTATTCTCTTATGTACACTTTCTCTGATTTTTGTTTTGCTATAGTCTTAGATAAATTAGTTTATTTGCTATTTGCTATGTGTGTTCATTACAGAATGGACATATGGCAGGAAGGTCAAGCCTTGAATATAAAGCTTAGGGCCCTCTTTTCCCATAAAGCAATGGTGATCAGATTAGTTTGAACCTAAAATCTACTTCTATTAGACTAATAATATTTAAGGATGCATATAGATATAATTCTAGCTTAGTACCTTCTTTCTGAGGTGAGCAGAGGCAGCCAGCCTCTGACCCCAACTTCCTACTTCTCCTACTGGAAAGGATCAAAATCTCCCTTGAGGAGACTCTAAGACATCTAACCTTGTCTCCCTTGGAGCCACATCTAAACAGACCCATGTAGATACACTTAACCTATATGGGCAAAAACAAAACAGAACCATGTATCATCCCCCTTAGGGATGATACTCCTACAGGCTATAGTCTTAAATTCCAAGTCTAAAATCAACCTTCAGGTTCAAGTCCCAGGAACCCTGGCTTTTCAGGGCTTCCCTGCCAGATTGGCTGGATGCAACATCCCTCCTTGAGTCTTGGATCCTAGGCTGCCATGACTCAAATTCCCACTCTGGTGATCACCATTGGCTAGGACCTGAAATTGAGGACTAATGACCTAAAACAGAAATAAACTTTCCCAGGACAAGAGAAACCTCAGAGCCAATGGGTAAGAGGGAGAGCAGGGGAAAGAAATCCTTCTCCACTAACAGGTTCAATTCATGGTACCCATGCTATGGGAGAACTATGATCTTTGCCCTCTGAATATAGCAGGAAAGAATTCGCAGGAAAAAAAAATTATTGTCTCTGTCGGGCCATTTTTAAAAATACAGCCTATTCTGAGCTCTTCCAACTCTGCAATCAACCAAAGGAGGCTATACCCACCCATGTGCACAGGACACAAGATGCCTCCAAGTTAAGCAATGCTTCAAAGGCCATTAATTATAATTAAAGCCGACAAGATTTCCTAGGACAGCTAGATGGCACAGTGGATAGTGTACCTGGACTCATCTTCCTGAGTTCAAACTCGGCCTCAGATACTTACTAGTCCTGTGACCCTGAGCAAGTCACTTAGCCCTGTTTGGCTCAGTTTCCTCATCTATAAAGTGAGCTTGAGAAGGAAATGGTAAACTGCTCCAGTATCTTTGCCAAGAAAATTCCAGATGGAGTCATGAGGAGTTTGATATGATGGAACAACAACAAAAAGTTTTCCTGGCCAATACCAGCATTCGGATTTTTTTTAACAAGATAATTTCTTATTGACAATAACTAAATGATGTTTATAGTGTTTTTGATCATACAACTGATTCCATCTACTCATTAGACTTTTTTGAATTGTTCTACATGCAAGAGAAAAAAATATCTGACTTTTGAGAATTACTAAATGTATCTCATCATAATAGTGTTTAAGCATATTCTAGTTGGCTATTATTTAGCATGATACTGACATCTGTCATAGACAGCTCATGGGTGTGAATGACACAAAATAGGTTAAGAACCCCTGTTCTGTGTCATGGCAAGGGATCAACCAGGAGCCTCTGTTCACTTGACCTTCAGCAAGATGCCAAGATACATGTCATGGGAGGTGGCCCAATCATGAGACCACTAGAAGGGTCCAAACGGCATGCTTAGCTTCAGAGGAAATACCCCCATCCAGAGCAGATGGAATAGGGTAGGGGCTCCCTTGATTCTCTCCATTTCACTTCAACCAATTCTGTTTGCCTGATCCATTTGAAAAGCCATTTAATTGTCATTAGCTAGAAATGGGTCAAGGAGGATCACAGAAATATTGATCATGAACTGGAAGGGACCCCAGAAAACCATGTAACAGCATCATCAAGTTCACCCTCATTTTACAGAGAACTGACATGATTTAGAGAGAGCTTACATGACTTGCCCCAGACACACAGGTAGTAAGTAGAAGAAGCAGGATTCCAAAGCAGGTCCTGTGTCTCCAAGTTCTTATTTCCATGGCACTGTGTTGCTTCCCAAAGGAAGGTTATTTCTTGTCACACTCCTTACCAGTTGGAAGTAAAGAGAAAGGTTGTAAAAAAAAAATGTATCATCCAAACACATTCAAATCTTTAGTTTAATACATAAACCACTTAGTTACTGAATAGTCATTAATATTAGCTGTTTTTACTATGAATACTGTTGCTGTCATCATCATCATCCTCACTGAAAACGTTAATTTGTGTATCTAACCTCAATCTGGTTCACATATACATGTGGCTACTCTTATGTGGAAAACTCACAGGAGGGTCCATTTCTATGGATTCCTTCTCTCTCAAGTTCCTGAAGAATTTAGAACTGTCCAACTTCATTGTATTTTAAATATGAGAGAGAGAATTAGCCTTCACAAAAACTCAATACTAACTCACTCACTATTATATAACTAACAAACCAAAGCAAAAGAACATGTGCTACTCCCCAGCCATGGGTCCTAATTACATTTGAAGGCTCTAACAAGGGCACCCATGGACCAGGTTAGGATACAACATAGATCCTGAGACTGTTGAACATTCTGTTATCACATGTTCTGGTAAAACTGAGCTTGTCCATTCAGACAAGGTCAAATACCATGAATTAAACTATCACAACATTGGCATTAAAAGCCACATATGGATCTCCAAGCCCTGGAGGTCTAGGAATTTCTGCTGCGCATGTTTGTTGTAAGAAGTACAACACTCTGTGACCCAGCAAACAAAGAAGTCTCCAAGAAGCTAAAAAACAAAAAATAAAACCTGAATCATCCTGTCTAAGACCAATAATAACCTCTCAAAGCTACCAACTAGCCATGATGGTTAGCACAGTGTCTGACAGAGTAGGTGCTTAATAAATGCTCATAGACTTGACTTGAGCCTCATTCTGAATTTCTTCATATTGGCAAGAATCACTTCTGAGTCACTATTTGAACTGCTAACCTATTCATTCTCTAGAAGAGCTGATAGTTCTTTGGGTCCTGACTCTTGATTAATACATTGGAAGTACATTTATTCTGTCTCTTTGATTAGAGATGGGCCCTTATCTGGATCTTGACCTTTGAAATTCCTCAGTGGAACTGCAATCTCCTGACCTTCACCTTTCTTACCCTTATAACTCCGACAGGTATTTTATTCCTTTGCCAATACCTGCAGTTCCTTGATTTCCCTTGTTCTCCCAGGCTATCGACATTGTTTCGGTTTCATTTTGTTCCTTGGGCTTAAAGATCCCAAAGCATAGATCTGGAAGTGAAGGTAGCAGATACTACCTTGCTTTGTGGAACCCTTGAAAAGGAGGAAGTATGTCTAATCTAAGTCAGAGATGGAACTTTCCCTGCACAAAAAAAAAGAAAGTTATTAATCCTTCTTTGATGCTACCACACACCCCCATCCTGGGAAAATACTCCACCATCAATAAACCCAATCTGGATGCAAATTTCTAGGCTCACAAGATCCTACCCCAGTCTTCTGTAGACTTTAAAGGATACTTTAAAATTATTTTTTGATTTATTTTTTTCAATTAACATTTTTTCTCCCTTCCACCTCCATACCCCCTGAAAAAGAAAAGGAAAACAAAATCCTTGTAACAAATATGCAAAGATAAGCAAAACAAATTCCCCACTGCCCATGCCTCAACCCCAAAGTGTACCTCTTCCTCTGCATCCGTCAGCTCTCTTTCAGGAGGTGGGCAGCCTGCTTTATCATTGGTACTCTGGAATCCTGGCTGGTAATTTCCTTGATTGGTATTAAAGAATGCCTTTTAATACATATCCTTTGTACCTGTAGGTCTTATGCATGGGGTTCCCTTCCCATTCCCTAGTATAGATGTTGTGTTACCATATAATCACTCATTTGGAGGAGTATTTGATGCTAAATGAAAGAACTGAGAGGGGAAGGAGAAACTGAACAGGTCTCATTTTTAAACTCAAACTCAAGGAGCCCTCATTTCAATTGTTACATAGAGAATCCCTAATATATCCAGTCTCTGTGCTTTTCTTTAAGTTATTCCCTGTGTCTGGAAAGGATTCCTTCCCTTCTTTGCTTGTTAACATTCCCTTTTGAATCACTATTATTTGAGTACATCTTCCCCTTTCTATTAGATTGTAAACTCCTTGGGGGAGGTTGGCTATCTGTGTATATCCCCAGCCCCAAACATAGTTTGCTTGTTCATAATAGGTCCTAGCTAATAGATGCTTATTAAATTGAATTCCTTGCCCTGGGCACTTGAGTATGTATCCTAACCAACTTTTTAAAACTTCTCTAAAAAAAGAAGTTCCTCAGTCTCAGTCTCTCTCTCTCTCTCTCTCTCTCTCTCTCTCTCTCTCTCTCTCTCTCTCTCTCACACACACACACACACACACACACACACACACACACTCCTAGAGTTTAATAATATTTTCTTTAAAAAAATTCTTATCCATAACCTAATTCCTCTCTGCTACAATGAAGTTCATATTGACTCATTCTGGCCTCACTCCAAAGGCCAGAATAAGAGCGAGTAGAGAGAGAACAATTGGTAGTATACTGTGTATAATAACATACTATATACTATCATTAAAAAAAATCTTTCAGCCTTCTTCCTCCAGGTTAAACTATTCAAATTCTTTTCATCTGCCCTTCCAGGTCCCCAACACCAACCCTTTCATCATCTTTATTATACAGGAGCAGAATGGCCTGAGGCAAAGAAAGGGTCCTACCCTTTATAGTTTCCTACTCCACCATCAGGCATTTAAAGCACATTGTCTTCTACCACATCATAGTCCTTGCCTTTACAGCCTGTCAAACCCTTATTGGCTTATATTCTTAGCAAACAATGAGCTATTTACTTAGCATTTCTTAGCTAGGACTATTTATGAGACTGGGTATTTCCACTGGAGAAAGGTCTATTTCTACATGGAAAATTTACATATTTTGCGCAATAGAATTTTTTTTAAGTATGCTTAGAATTTTCTAAATCCCCAGAGGGTAAGTTATCCCTAGTCCACTAATCTAAAAAGTAACAGCTCTTCTGGCCTTTGTCCACACTAGCCAAAGGACTTCCTTTTGTGTGAGACTGAGGAAATATTTTTAAGTCATTCTGAAGTCATGGAAAAAAATATATTGATTAACTGCTTCTTCTTCTTCTTGGATCATCTCAGTTTAGAACGTTATACTCTGATGAGCTCAGAAGAGGCAGCCAAAGGAGGAAGATACTAGCCTATCTCATATAAATATTGTGATGTCTCTGAGTGTCACGACAGCCAGGATTTGGCATGGCAAGACAGAATAGTTCCGAGTTATACAGTACAACTTCATCAAGTTCCAGATATAGAAGTAAGCCCTATAAGTGGAAAAAGATTGAGATTGATTAGCAGACAATCTGCCACAGAGCTTGGGGAAAGGGTAAGCAAAAAGGATAAAGTTACCAAGAGATATCAGGAGGAAGCAGGCAAAAACAATAGTACAAACTCAACAAGGGTCAACAAAAGCCAGTAGTACCAGATTGCATTATTGAAACAGGGGTGCTGTCAGCTGGGACTGTGTTTATGAGGGCCCATCAAGTTGGTAAGAATTAGGCAAGGCCAGGGTACTTTTTAATACATTAGAATAAAGCTGGAAAAGGACCTAGTCAGGGGTTTCCTTACCACAAGAATTTAGGCACATAAGATCTGGGACTCTTTCACACTCTTCTACAGTGATAGGGCAGTCTCAGTAGATTCACATGCTTGTTGATACATAGAAAGATTTCAGTAGAGGGTAGTATAATTAAATGGATTTGGGACTGAAGTTGATTAGCCCAAAGAGTAGCGATTAACGATTTTAATGTCAGTTTGGAAGGAATCTAATGTAGTAGCCTGTCCTTGACCCTATAACATTTAATATTTTATCAGCCACTTGGGTTAAGGGAAAAATGACATATTTATCAAATTTAAGACTCATACACATGTATAACTTATATCAAATCACTTGCCTCTCAATGAGGGGAAAGGAAGAGAGGGAAAGAGGGAATCTGAAACTAAATTTTTTTAAAATGAATGTTAAAAAATGTTTTACATGTAATTGGAAAAAATAAAATATTTTAAATAATTTTTAAAAATTGGGAGTAATAGCTCAAATTTAAGGGGACATTCAGGATCCAAAAATATTTCATCATTCTAGAACACTGGGCTAATTATAACATGTTGAAATCTGATAGGATTGGATTGTAAGGGAAGAGAGGAAGAGGGGGAGAGATGAGAAGGCGGAGGCACCTATTGTAGATGCCTTCTCAAGGAGTATAGCCACAAAAGGCATAAGAGACATAATCATGGGATGGAAGGACCAAGTGAGGGGTTTTGGGAGGCTGGGAAAAGACAGGGGCATGTTTGTAGGTAGCAGGGAAGAAGCCAGCAGATAGGGAGAGAATGAAGATAAGCGAGAGTGGCAATGACAGAGTGGGCAATCTGTTAGAGAAGATGAGATGGAATGTGATCTTTTGTACAGGTAGAAGAATTTATCTTGGCAAGAATGAAGACCACCTCTTCATGTGAGTGGGTGAAGGAAGAGACAGTGGCAGGAGGCATCTGAGTGGTATGAGATGGGGAAGAGGAGAAAAGAGGGAGTTCAAAGTAAATGGTCTTAATTTTTTCTGTAAAAGATGAGGTAACATTCTCAGCTGAGGGGTTGGGGGGAAGAGGCCCAGGGGATATTTGAGGAGGGATGAAAAGGTTCGGAAGATCCCCTAAAGGAGAATGGAATAGTGAGTGTATAAGGGAGGTGTAGAAATATGGCCTGGTGGTGGTAAAGAAGCAGTAAGTTGAAGCTGTGCAACCTAAATCTGAACCGGGCCGTTCAAGGATTTTCTCCACCTCTGTTCAGTAACAGATGTGTAGGAGTGAAGACAGTGGATAGGGGAAGGCATCCAAGTCTGAGGCTTGCCAGGGTGCAATCAGTGATATCATAAGGGAGCAGACACTCAAGACAAGATAAGAGTATAGAGCAGATCTGGTTTACTGAGTGGTCAAGATGGGGAAAAGTGGAACGAGTAGCTAGCGTAGGGGTGATGGCCTCAGAGAGAAATGAGGAGCTGAGAAATTGAGGGTCACAGTGAGGACAAAGCAGGGTTTTTAAGGGAAGGCAGAGAGAGGCGGAAAGCCAATAGATTGTGGTTGGATAAAGGGATTTCGGAAGTCTTGAACATGGAAGTGGTGTATTGTGGGTGATGGCGAGGGCAGGGGTGTAACTATTTTGCACGTTGCTGAGGTAAAGTGAAGAAAATAAGTCACAGGGAAGTGACTAGATAGAAGAAGTGAATGGTTAATCTGTTTAGGGGAAAGTTAGTATGCATGTTGAAATCTCCTAGCATGAGAGTAAGAGTTGGGGAAGAGAAAAAATTGTGATTTGGGTACTAAATTTGTTGGGGAAGGAAGAAAAGTGACCTGAAGGTCTATAGATAATAGCTACCAGGATTTTGATCCGGTTGTAGATGTGGACTGCAATAACCTCAAAGGAGGAGGGGCTACTGAGTGATGGACATAGGGAAGAACCTGGCAGTGGCAATGGGGAACAAGGAATTTTCCAACTCCTTTTCCACTACCAGTGAGATAAGAGGAATGAGTAAAGGTGTAGCCATTACTGGAAAAGGTAGCAAGGGAGACTTGTGCATTGAGGGGAGCCAGACTTACATGATTCTAATCAATGGAAAGGGTGGGAAAGGAAAAGATTGAAAATGAAGGGAAGTTTGCTGCCTTTGTCTTTCCAGACAGCTCAATGGAAGGTGTAGGGAGTGCTTGGTTATGGTTTGGGAAGAGAGAGCTGAAGGGGATAGAAATAAGGAATTTGGGGGTCAGGGAAGGGAAATGGGGTTTTGGACAATGACTAAGAATCACTGGGATGTGTAAGGCATGACCAGGTGTGAATATGGTTATTTACTGAGTGGAAGATGTCACTTCTCTTTCTGAAGGAGGGTGGTGATCAGGCAGGAGAAAAGTCAGAACAAGATGGAAGCCGTATGGTCAGGAGGCCTAATCCACTTCTCTTGGCTCTCAAGGCTAGAGATTAGGGAGGAGACAGCAGATGGAAGTCCTCTTCTCCACCTACTTTCTTCTTCTTCTCTCAGGAAACAGGCTCTCCAGGAGATGGAAGGCCTGTGATCTGAGGGGAGTCTTTCCTCTTTGTGCCAGAAATTCTTCTTGGGGTGAGAGATAAGGCTGTCTGGTGCAACAGGAGTTGGAAGTGCCCTAGTGGTCTTCCCTCAATGACACACAGCAGCAGGAAGTGGAAGGCTCATGATCAAAGGAAATTCTCACTCCTCTGTCACAGACTTCTAGCACAATTGAACCAGCCCCTTGCCAACTTCTCTCAGGGAATAAAGGCAGCAGATGGAAGGGGTGTGTTCAGAGGAAAGTCTTCCTCCTCCAATCCTATGTATTTTATTTTATATATTTCAAAACAATATTCCATAACCTATATGGAATTGCTTGCCTTCTCAATGGGGAGTGGAGTGGGGTGGAGAGAGAGGGAAAGAATTTGGAACTCAAAGTTTTAAAAACAAATGCTAAAAATTGCTTTTATATGCAACTGGGAAATAAGATATACAGGCAATGGGATATTGAAATCTATCTTGTCCTACAAGAAAGTAAGGGGAAAGAGGGTAAAAGCAGGGGGGAGAGAAGGAAGGACAGACTGGGGAAAGGGGTAATGAATATGCATGCCATCTTGAGGTGGGGGTAGGGGAGAGAGGGGGAGAAAATTTGGAACTCAAAATCTTGTGGAAATGACTGTTGAAAACTAAAAATAAATAAATAAATTCTGGAGGGGAAATTATTTCTACATGTATTCAGGGAAAAAATCAAATACTAAATAAAATAATTATTCTGAAGAATAGACAGGCTTCACCAGAGTGTAAAGGGGTCCATGACACCAAAAAGGTTGAGAACCCCGACTCCAAGACGATAAATTGCAGGACAGGTGACAATTTACGTTGGCAGAAGTGTTTCTTCATCCAGGGTTCCCCACACCAATGAAATCATGAGTCTAGACCAAAAATAAACTAACAACCCCCTTAACTAGGTCCTTTTTGGTTATCTATAAACATACCCAGATATCTCTCATTCTTAAAAAATAAAATAAAATAAAAATCTTTGATTGACCATCCTGTCTTTCTTTTTATATCATCCTGTATCTCTTTTCTCTCTCACAAACTCCTAAAACAAATTTTTCTACACTAATTGCCTCCAAGTTTCTTCCCCTCCCATCCACTTTTCAATCCCTTGAAATCCAGCTCCTGTCCCACTACTCAAGGAAAACTCTCTCTAAGGTTACTATCTCCAAGGTCATTTCTAAGTCCAGTGGCCCTTTTCCTTCCTAATCCTGCCGTACCTCAGAAGGAGTTGGCACTGCTGATGGGACTTCTCTCCCTCCTTCTGGATAATCTCTCCTCCCTGGATTTCCATGACAATCACCATTCTTCTAGGAGGCATCCTAACATCTTCATTTTAATTTTTTTGTGGGGGGGGTGGGGTTGGGGGTGGTGTGGAGAGGGAATCAAAATTAAGTAACTTGCCCAGAATCACACAGCCAGTAAGTGTAAGGCAGGATTTGAACTCAGATCCTCCTGATTTTAGAGCTGGTGCTCTCTGTCCACTGAGCCACCTTGTTGTCCACCTCTTCAATTTCACTCACACTCCACGCCCCACCATCCAACCAGTTACAGATACTTGTCAATTCTACCTTCACATTTTACATTCTTCACTTCCCACCATTCATACTACAACCAACCTAGTTCAAGTTGTCATCACTTCTCTCTGTTACTACTGGAGTAGTTTCCTGTTTGGTCTTCCAGAATACAAGCTCTCCCCCATCCAATTCATCACCCACATAGATGGCAAATCTAAAGCACAAGTAATACCAAGACACTCCTCTGCTGGAGAAGCTTTATTCAGTCTACTTCAGATTAACTGTAGTATGAGCATAGTATTAGTACTTGCATAGAGAAATGAAGGTCTGGATTAATAATATAGTATATTAATATAGTATTATAGTATTATAATTATAGTATATTATATTATATATTATATATTATATATAATTATATATTATATATAATATATATTATATATAATATATTATATAATATTAACTCCTGTTGCACCAGACAGCCTTATCTCTCACCCCAAGAAGAATTTCTGGCACAAAGAGGAAAGACTCCCCTCAGATCACAGGCCTTCCATCTCCTGGAGAAATCCCATCAGCAGTGCCAACTCCTTCTGAGGTATGGCAGGATTAGAAAGGAAAAGGACCACTGGACTTAGAAATGACCTTGGAGATAGTAACCTTAGAGAGAGTTTTCCTTGAGTAGTGGGACAGGAGCTGGATTTCAAGGGATTGAAAAGTGAATGGGAGGGGAAGAAACTTGGAGATGTTTCCTGAGAGAAGAAGAGGAAAGTAGTATATTATATAATATATTATATAGTATATAGTATATGTTATATTATATATTATAGTATAGTAATATAGTAATAATATAGTATTATTAATATAATAGTATTAGATAACCATCTCTGGATAGAATTGACTGGATGATTGCTAATTACAAGTGTGTGTTGAATCATTTCAGTTGTGAACCATTCTTTGTGACCCCGTTGGGGGTTTTCTTGGCAGAGACACTAGAGTGGTTTGCCATTTCCTTCTCCAGCTCATTTTACAAATGAGGAAACTGAGGCAAAGAGGGTTAAATGGTTTGCCCAGGGTCAGAGAACCGGTAAGTATCTAAGGCCAGATTTGAACTTGTGAAGAGGAGCCTTCCTGATTCCAAGCTCAGTCTTCTATCCACAGAGCCACCTAGCTAATTACATAGACATCAAGAAAAAGTATGTCTTAGGCTGGCAAATCCTCATGTGCCAGTATCTGAAGTACTGCCAAATTCTTTAAAAACATCTCATATGTATGGATGTGTGGAATACTTAATTGGGAACTCTTTTGTCTTAGCAATGAAACTATATCTAGTAGAGTGTTAATGCAAATGTGACCATAGTGAAAGCCATAGTAGGCATCATGCCCTATTTTTCAATTGAAACATAACAGAAGGGGACATTTGCTCAACTTTGATGAATAAAGAAACAAACAAATGTCTCAAAATGGATTGAGTCAGCAAACCTAAGTTCATACTTTGTCACAGTCACTTTGTGTGACTTTGCCAAACTCACTTAACCTGTCAGAGTCTTAGAAGTCCATAGTTTTTCCCCTTTTCTGACATACTCTAACAACTTTCAGGTAAGCACACACTGTAAGCACACTTCATTTCAATTAACTCTCAGGCATTCAATTCAACAAATATTGATTAAAGTGCCCATTATGTGCCAAGCACTGTGACAAATGCTAGGGATAGAAAGACAAAAGGAAAAAGTCCCTACCCTCAGAGAGCTTACATTCTAAAGGGAGGGATATAGCACATATATATGAGTCATTTTAAAAGGTAACTTAAGGATGAGGGAAGCATTAATAGCCAGAGGGATCTGGATGCTTTATTGAGACAAGGTAACATTTAATGTGAGCCTTGAAGGAAGACAAGGATTATAAAAGACCAAGATGAGACAATGTATTCCAGGTGCAAATGTCTTTTTTTTTATTCCAAGGGGCAAATTCAATAAACATTCACTAATGACCTACTGTATGTAATACAGGTTGCTAGTTACCAGAGATACAAAGAGTAGAAAAATGTCAGTCTTTACCCACAAGGAACGTTGAATCTAGAGGGATAAGGCATGAACTGTCATTATTTGTTTTTTAATTAAATTTTATGTTTATTTTTAGTTTATAACATTCATTTCCACAAGATTTTGTTACAAATTTTCTCCCATCTTTCTCCTACCCACCAACCAAAAACAGCAATCCCACTGTACAGCCCCTCCCCCAATCTGCTCTCTTCTATACCTCCCTGTCACCCCTCCAACTTTCAGGTAGAGCAAGATGGATCTCCCTACTCCAATGTCTGTATATCTTATTTCCCAGTTGCATGCAAAATAATAATAATGATATATATATATATATATATATGTATGCATATATATGTGTGTGTGTTTGTATGTATTTTAAAACTTTGAACTCCAGATTATTTCCCTTTTTCACTTGTCACCCACAAGTACTGGGAAGATAAGCAATTCAATATAGGTTGTACATGTGTAGTTATACAAAACATTTCCATAGTGGATATATTGTGAAAGACTGACTATATTTCCCTCCATCCTATCCCACCTCCTACTTGTTCTGTTTTCTACTTTGACCCTGTCCCTTTTCAAAAGTGTGTGCTTCTAAATTACCCTGCCCCCTAATCTGCCCTCCCTTCTATCATCCCCCATCTTATCCCCATCCCCCCTACTTTCCTGTAGGGCTAGATACACAATTTAGTGTGTATGTCATTCCCTCCCTAAGCCAAATTCAATGAGAGTAATGTTGGCGCATTCGCTTTTGCCTTCCTGTTCAGGGTGTTGCCTCTCTTTTCATGATATTCTTGCATTATTCTCATTTCTCTTCCCAATTTTTCTTCCACTTCTCTTACTTGATTTTCAAAGTCCTTCTTGAGCTCCTCCATGGCCTGTAACCAATTCATATTTTTCTTGGAAGCTTTTGGTTCAGGAGTTCTGACTGTTGTCTTCCTCCCGTGCCATGCTTTGATCCTTTTTGACCCCCAAAAAGGAATTTAATGTTTAATTTCTGTGCTTGCTTTGCTTCCTTTGATTGCTCATGTTGCCACTCAATTGCTTGACTTTTGAGCTCTTTGGTACAGTAGAACTCTGCTTCCAGAGTGGAGAGCTTTGTCCCAAATCACTGGGGTTTTCACAACTGCTATTAGTTGGGTGCCCACTCTACAGCCCCCACAAGCTCTGGCTCACTGGTCACATACCTCAGGACCACAACCTAAGACCACAATCCAGATCAAGGCAGGTTAAAGCAAGAGAGAATGGTCACTGAATGGTCACTTGGTCCCTCTATGATATGCAGGCCAGGAGCAGCCATATGGAGGTGGTTGCACAGCTGTGGGCCATGAAACCTCTGCTGCTTCTCACTCCAGAGGCAGAGACTAGACCATACTCCTAGTTCTGTCAGTTCCAAAAGAATTCCACTGACCTTTTACTTTGTCTTTGGTATTTATAGGTTAATATTTCTGGAAACCACCATAGCTGCTGGTGATCCACTCTCCAGAAGTCTGCTCTAGCTGCTGCTGGTCAGGCTGCCGTGGGGCTAAAATCACAGGCACATACAGGGCTGGGCTTGGTTCCCAGCATGCTGCAAAGAACCATTCCTGTCTGCCTGTTGGGTTGCTTTCAGCAGGAGATTTGTTTCTCTCTGTCACTTTTTGGGTTCTGTAGCTCTAAAATTTGTTAGAGTCATATTTTATAGGCATTTGAGGTGGTTATGGGGGGAGCTCACAGAGTTTTCCTGTTTCTATGCCACCATCTTGGCTCCATTTCATCCCCCAGGTATCATTTCAAGTTCAAGGAAAAACTAGTCATCTAATTTGGCTAAAATGTAGAGTATATGATGAAGACGGAGGTAAAATAATGACAGAAATGTCACTGTGAAGGGGCTTAGAAGCTAGGCTGAGGCATTTCTATTTTATTCTAGAGGCATTAGGGAACTATTGAAGATTTCTGAACAGGAGAGTGACATGGTCAGATCTATAGCTTATTAGGAAGATCTTTTTGGCCCTGGGTGGAGGATGGATTAGAAAGGGAGGGAACTGAAAGCAGAGAGACCAATCAGAAGCTATTACCATAGTCCAGGCAAACATAAGAAGGGCAAAACCAGGGTAGTCCTGTGAGGAGAGAAAAGGGGGAAGAGCAGAGAGGGGAAAGGACGGGAAGAGCAGCACTCTGAATTTGAAGTAGACGTACTACAGGTATTTAATAATTGTAGGACTGGGACCTTAGGAAAGAAATGAGGGCTAGATGCATACAGTCATCCCTTCCATATTGCAGGAGTTAGGGACACAGTATCCCAGCAAGCTAGAAAATCTAAGTAATATTTTTTGGCCCTTCCTTCATACCAGAGAAGTCTGAATCATTATGATACTAAATGATAAATATGTTGATATTATACAGTACTATACATATATTTTATGCATTTCTGAGTTTTTAAACTTTTTCTTAGCTATCTTTGTGTATCACCTGCAGCTCCCAAAAAAATTCCCCTTTAATTTTTTTATGTCAACTATGATGCATTGGAACCATGATGGGGAAAGTTGAGATGTGGAAGGGATAACTGCATGCTGGAAGTCATCTACATAGAAATGACAATCTGGAAGCCAATGAGATTACGCAGAAAATAGGTGTAAAGAGAGACAAAAAGAAGGCTCAGAAGAGGCCCATCAGGACTCATCTATACTTATGGTGCTAAAGATGTATGATGAACAAACAAATTATCCTGACAAGAAATAATAATCAGGCAGTGGGAAAAGGTAGGAGAGCTAAAAACCCAAGGGAGAAGGGACTGTTCAGAAAGAGGAGGTAGCAAGCTGTGTCAAAAGCTGCAGAAAGGTCAAGGGAGCTGAAAACTCAGAAATAACCATTAGATTTATTTTTTCCCCAAGGCAATCAGGGTTAAGCAACTTGCCCAGGGTCACACAGCTACTGTCTAAGGCTGGATTTGAACTGGGTCCTCCTGCCTCCAGGGTTGGTGCACCACCTACTGCATCTATTGCACCACTTAGCTGCCCCATGACTCTTTGATTTAGCACAGTGTATCACAGAACAAGTAGATGATGAGCTAGAAAGGTCCTCAGAAACCCAAGGCTGCCAAGGTAGTAAGTATCAAAAGCAGGATTTGAACCTTGATCCTTCGACTTTAGAGTAAGCGCTCTTTTCCACATTGGTAATCCTGGAGAAACTAGTTTCAGTCAAGTGGTAAGGTATTGCGGACTAAGCCTAACTGTGACTTAGTCCAGCAGGTTTGAGTTTCATTCCTTAAAAAGAAAAAGCAATAGGAATTTCCAAATGATAAAAATGCTACTTTAATAATTGAAGTATAAAAATGTATTCAGGAATTGGAGAAAGTAACCTGCAGGCAAGGGGAATTCAGGAAAAGATTTCTTGCAACCTGCTGGGTATCTGAAGCTAATCCTTTCAGCTTCCTCTACAGAATCAACTCCTGACTGCGGGTCTTTCAAAGAGAAGGAGAAAAATAGTCAAGACTGAACCTGTAGGAGATTCACATCACAACCAACCTAGATCAAACTGCAGTTATTTTTCTGTAGTACTACTAGAATAACCTGCTAGTTGGTTTCCCAGCACAGAAGCAGGGGATTAAGGCAGAAAATGGAACCTAGTCACCACATCCATATCAGCAGTACTAGTGGTATCTGGATCACAAAGGGGACAGGACCAAACAAAGCCTATGGTACCCATTCAGTAATGCCAGAGGAGATTGGTTCAAACACAACATCCCAATCCAAAACCTGCCACATAAAATATGAGTAAATACAAGACATCAAATACAGTAAAGAAATAAAAGGGTGCAAACAGGGTGTCAAACAGGAAGCTCCAATCAACACACCCTAGTAGTGAACCAGATTAAAATGTAAACTGGAAATATTTAACAAAATAAATAAAAGTACAGTAGGACATAGGTAATGTTTAAGTCAATATGAGTCCTATAAGGATCTTTATATATAGTTTATTCTTTGAATTTGACACCACTGGTGTAAGAGAAGCCTGTGAGGCAAACCCAAGAGAGTAACCGTAAACTACCATGAGCAGAGTCTCAGAAGAAAAAAATGGCCTGGCCAACAAGGGCTTCAGTAGAATCTGGAAGAAATGAAACTAGAAAAAAAATTAATTAGAAACTAAGTAAGATTAAAAAATGAGATTCTGAGAAGGAAAAATTGAAGGGAAAACAAACAATAAAAAAAACAGAAGGATAAAAACCATAAACAAATAGTAGACTCCTTCAAAAATAGAGTAGAGCAAACAGAATTCAATAATTCCATGAGAGAACAAGAAATATTAGAACAAAGTCAAAATAATTTTTTAAAAATAAGAAGAAAATGCACGTTTTCTACAATTAAAAAAATTGACCTGAAGAAAGGTTAAGAATGTAATAATTTGGGGGCGACTAGGTGGCGCAATGGAGCACCGGCCTTGGAGTCAGAAGGACTTGAGTTCAAATTTGACCTCAGATACTCTACCCAAAAAAACTAGCCGTGTGACCTTGGGCAAGTCACTTAAACCCAACTGCCCTCAAAAAAAAAAAAAGAATGTAATAATTTAAGAAGCATGAGACTCCCTGAAAACCATGACCAAACAAAAAACTTGAACCCCATAGTCTGAAAAATCATAATTGATGAAGTCTATACTTCCCAGTAGAACTGACATAAAATTAATTAAAATTGTGGTACTTTATGTCAATGGAATAGGAAGAGCTTCCCTGTTCATTAATAGGCCTATGTGACTACATGTGTCTCCTTTTCCCTTGAAACAGGAGCCATGTTCCCAGGTCAAAAGGTACACAGGTATTTCAGTCACAACTGTGATACATCCTGAGTCACATAGAGCCCATTGGGGGAGGAACTTGCCTCAGGAGGAGCTTGCTTAGGGGGAAGCTTGCTCCCAGGGAGGCTTTCACACCTTTTGGTACTAAGCTAATTAAGCACTGAGTCACAGAGTTGTGATGCCTTCTGGCTCTGAGCCTATTAGTTGAAAACTATACATACTGAGAGGTTGGTATTTTATTTGAGCAGGACCTTTTGATTCCCTGGACAAGACTTTAAGTAGCCATTTGTTAAGAGCTCCCCTCTCCTTCCCCCCCTCCACTACTCAGATGTTGATGTTCTGCTGATGGTGTTATGTGGGTGGTTGTATTATTCTGTTTAGACAGTTGGAGTCCTGTCTGTTGGATTCTTTCTTGGATACTCACTTCTTTCTACTTATCTGTACTTGTCTGTCTGCTAATTAAAGTAAGATCACTAACCCCACTGAAAGCTGTCTTTCCTTTAGAAAAGCAGATCAAAGAACCTGTGTTAACAGGCCATCCTGGGTGTGTTAGGACGCTTGCTACCACATACTTGCTCCACTTACTTATTATTAAATAAGCACCAAAGTTCTACTTTTTTGCCTCTTTGCAGCACTGAGAAGACACTGCGTTCTGAAAGGTTGTGCCACCAAAGGCCAAACTCAGACAAGTCCTACCAAACTGGAAAGGTTTTAAGTTTGAGTCTGTTGACAAGGATCATTCTGTTATTCAAATATCAGCCTAGCTAAATTCAGAGAGGCTCCATCTACTGATCAGCCACAGGCTAGATGAATTTTTCAGTCACAGCAACTCTAGAAGGTCTTCTAATAGGTTAGAGAGGATCAGTCTGGAGGTAGTATCTACATGGTTGAAATCACAAGTTTTTAAAGTATTGACAATACCAAATTCCAGTCATCCAGGGGTGTGTGTGTGTATGTGTGTGTGTGTGTATTTATATAGTGCGTGTGTGTATACATACACTTACATATACATATACGTACACATATACATATATAAGTATTTTTAGCATAGGTCAGCTTTTTCCCACTGCCGAGAAAAACATCAGGTTTCTGTTAACTAACCAAGTTCGTATGTGCTCAGGGATTTAAAGATAATTTTTAAATGATAATTTTGTCTGTCCCCTCTTCCCCCCCAAAAAGTATATAGTATTCTAAAAGTAAAAAATTATTTTTATATTATAAAATCTATTTCTGGGATTATTCATGCCTCTTTCAATATTGAATAATAGAGAATATACTCTATTTACAAATATGCCATGTGTAAAATCCTCCAATAAAGTAATTTTCCAATCCTTTATTTGGGTGTGGAAGTGGCCCTGGGTTCTTGAAGACTTTGCCAGCCAAATGAACCTTAATAGGTCTTACCAAGTTGAAATGAGTAGTGTGGAGCATTGGAAAGGTAACTGGGTAGAGTCAGAGGACCTGTATTCAAATCTTACCTCTGATTCTTACTATGTGACCTTGGACAGGTCACATAATCTCCAAGTTTCTTTATCTGTAAAATGAAGAGATTTGGCTAGATGGACTCTGAGCTTCTAAATCTAGATGCTTCAGCAATATGATCCTATGAAAGTATGAACCTAGAGAATTTTTTCAACCACACAATTTAGGAAATCGTCTGCTAAAGTTTTTTGGAGTTACACTCTACATTAAGGGAGATGGGAGTATCAACAAGGACTGAAATCATAGATCTTCTGCAGCTAAAGCAATGTATTGCTTGTGGAAATGAGTGGTGTAAACAGAAAGTAAATTAATTAAATAATTTTAAAAAATAAATAAAGGAACATACTGAATAAAGTCATGAGTGAGATCTAAGAGAGAAGCCAGAAATATAGTATCCACTTTAATCTGTATATATGTTGATTGGACAATTGGAGATGGGGCAGTGACTAATATAGGGTATGGATAGAGGAAACCAAAAAGACAAATAAATTATAGTGTAGGGCATCTACATAAAGATTAACAATCACTGTTCTATCTAGTTTCCCTTTGCCTTTCAAAGCCTGATTATGTAGCCATTTGAATTTTTCCACTCGCTTAAAAATACCACTTCTTCTATTATTCTCCTCTGATGACTCATCCTAGAGTTGGAGTGACCCAGGGTTCTTGAAGGCTGTGCCCGATGGGGTGCAGACCGCTGCACTTGAGTATAGTGCTGGTGACGGTCAGTGTAACTGTGACCAGGGAACCAACCCTAGCTGAGCACAGATATGTCTATCATCAATCATTAGGGTAGGCCCCACGTATAGGAACTGTGGGAGATGGATTATATTAAAAAGCATCAAGGCAGCCTGTCTGGCTAGATCGCAGAGTACATGGAAAGAAGTGGTGTTTGACACGGCTGGAAGGGTAAAGCGGGACTGACTTGTGAAGAGTTATAAATGCCAGGGTTTGCATGCTCCTCGAGGTAATGGGGAGCCACTGGAGCTTGTTGAGTAGAAGTCAGGTGGTGGTTTGTGATCAATACTGGAATGTAAGAAGACAATTTAGTTCATTCAGCACTTAAAAGGAGATTTAGTTAAGCACAGCAGCAGAAGGATATTAAAAACAATAATAATAACATCTATATAATGCTTACTATGTGCCAGGTACTCTGTTATATATATATATTCTGCATAATTATATAAACATGTATATGAAAAATAAAATTATATGGGGCAACTAGGTGGTGCAGTGAATAGAGCACCGGCCCTGGAGTCAGGAGGTCCTCAGTTCAAATCCAGTCTCAGACACTTAACACAAAAACTAGCTGTGTGAACTTGGGCAAGTCACTTAACCCCAATTGCCCTCCAAAAAGCAAATAAAATTATAAGTAATACATGATGCATAGCTATACATAGTATATACATGTTATATATGATACATATGATATGTAATACATATTATATAACACATTACATAATAAAGTACTTTATCATTATTATCTCATTTTATCTCCATAACAAACCTGAGAGGTAGGTTCTATTACTATCTCCAAGGAAACTTAGGCAGACAGCAGTTAAATGACTTGTCCAGGGTCACACAGCTAGTAAAACGTCTGAATCTGAATTTGAACTCAGGCCTGGCACTGTCTCTGCTACACCACCTAGTTACTGATAGTGCATTATAAAACACTATGAGATGATTCGCTTGAGCAAAGCTTCTCTGCTTCTGAGTTGCCCATAGTGGTCCATCAGTCAAGCCTCTGAGACAGACCAGAGTTCCTTGTGGCTGTTTTGTATTCAGACAACCAGTAAGTGACACCAAAGACCCAAATCCTTAGTCCCCTGAGACCATAAAATATCAAGGACAATTTCCATACCTTTTAAGGAAAACTAAGCTAACTGCAAGGGGTGTGGGGTTGGAGGAGGACATGGAAGATATCCCAGTAAGGTCCTTAAGGCCTTTGCTAGAACCTTCCAGCCTTTAAATGACTTTAAGACCAATTCTGTTCAGTCCTAACCTTGGAGATATAAAAAGCCTGATGTAAACATCTCTGAAAGAGAACAAGAAAAACTAAGACAGATAGATAACAAAAACAACATAAAAGCACCTTAAAGGAGTAACTGAATATGGGAAAATGAAGATCAGGAATTCCAAGCTCCCTCCCAATATACACACCTTGGATATATACCTTGGAAGAACCAAGTCCTGGATTAAAATGATTTGGTCCATGTGGTAGGTGATGCCAAATCATTTCAGTTCACAGTGGGTAAGAGTGGAACTCACAACTAGATGATGACATTTTCTGCCTAGACACCGACCCTCATTACGAGTCAGGGAGAGCTGCCCTCTACCAGGACCACTGGTCAGAACCACTGGGTCCCTGGGAGGCCTATGACAGTGGGGGTAGGGATAACAGCAAATATTTACTCCCTTCTAGGCCTTTGAAAGACTTAACACCCTTTCTTCTGTGAGGGTTGGGTGGGCACTTTCACTTCTGTTGTAAGAAAACAAGTTCCCTCCCAAAAATGACACCTCTGTCTTCCCAGGGTGTGGTAGTAAACGGCAGTGTGGGAGGGTTCTCTTAGTTCTAAATTTCAATAAGGAAAGAGCTACAGTAAACTTTCTTTTGCCGCTGCCCATGCCCCACCCACTCTGCTGGGGCCACAAATCTATCTTCCCAGCTGTTACTACTGGGGCTAGTACCACTGTCCACTGCTACTGCCACCATGACCCACAGCTGACACCCACTCTGCCAAGGTCAGTTAACAACCCCCTGTTCTAGAGCCTGAGCGCTGTTACAGGGCAGGATAACTGAACTTCTGGGACCTGACTTTGGGCCTCTAGAACAAGGCCTAACTGAACTTCCTTTTGCCAAGTTGGGCATCACTCCAGGCCTGTACAGCCACTGACTCCCCCACACCATGCCATGAGCCTGACTCTGTTCCTCTCTGCCATAACCCTGCACTTCCACTGCATCCCTGTACTGAGGCAGGACTACAAAGGGTGCTGCTGCTGCTGCTGGGGTTTGACTCTAGAGCACTTCCACTGTCCCCATGCCAGGGCAGAGACACAAAAATAAGGTAGGGATTCCTCTGGGTCATTATGTGGGCTCCATGTGTTACGCATAAGTAGTAGTATGTCTGTCAGTGTGGAGAAGGGTGCTTGTGGCCAGAGCTCTGTGGGGGCCCTCACTGGAAATGAAGAGGAGAGGAGGTCAGAAAGGAGGAAAAAGGGAAGAGAGGAGCAGGGGAAGAGAGGAGGGGGGGAGAGAGACAGAGAGAAGAAGAGAGGGAGAGAGAGAGAGAGAGAGAGAGAGAGAGAGAGAGAGAGAGAGAGAGAGAGAGAGAGAAAGAAGGAGAGGGAGGGAGAAGGAGGGAGAGAGAGAGAGAGGGAGAGAGAGAGGGAGAGGGAGGGAGAAGGAGGGAGAGAGGGAGAAGGAGGGAGAGAGAGAGAGAGGGAGAAGGAGGGAAAGAGAGACAGAGACAGAGATAGAGAGACAGAGAGAGACAGAGAGAGAACGGGAGGGATAGTGGGTAGGAAGAAGACGAAAGAGAATCACAGAGACATACACACAGAGCTGCATTTCATATTTCACTGTAAGAGTGGAAATAGTCTTGCCTTTTAAATCTTTTAGACTGATGAAGCTCCCTGGCCCCCAACAAATAAACTGAGGTGCACTTGGCACATTTGTCCATATTCCAATTTCAGAAAAGTCACTATGGTCCTTTATGGAAAATCAAGCAATTTCCTTTCAAGTACCTTTTAACAGGGCAGCTAGGTGGCACCATGGATAGAATGCTGGGCCTGAAGTCAGTAAGACTTATCTTTCTAAATTCAAATCTGGCCTCAGACACGTACTAGCTATATGACCCTGGGCAAGTCACTTAAGTTTCCCTCAGTTTCCTCATCTATAAATTAGCTGGAGAAGGAATCGACAAACCACTCCAGTATCTTTGCCAAGAAAATTAAAGTTCTTTGGGGTTTGGCCTGTTTATTCTATTTTTTTAAAAACTAGATCTGTTATTTTATCAGTGCATGGAGCTACCGGTGAGGAACTTCCTCTGCCAATACAAATCTGAACATCCTCTGTAACTTCCTGGGACTCTGAAAACTTAAATGATTGCCCACGCAGTCGGTATTTTAGATACTTGCCTTGAACATATCTTCCTGGTTCTGAGTCCAGCTCTTGCTACCTGTTCCCTATATCATGCTACCTTTGGGCTAAGGCCTTAGTTGGTTGCTTTGAATGGCTAATGCAAGCATTGAAATGTAGCGGTTCTGTTAATGGAGAAATGGATTGGATGCAAGAGATGTTGTAGGTCTAGAATTGACAGGACTTAGCCATTGATTAGAAATGAGGAGGATTCAGTTGTATCCAACTCTTTGTGACCCCTTTTGGAGCTTTTCTTGGCACAGATACTGCAGTGGTTTGCCATTTCCTTCTGAGGCAAACAGAATTAAGTGACTGGCCTAGGGTCATACAGCTAGTAAGTATCTGAGGCTAGTTTTGAAGTCAGAAAGATGATTCTTCTCCACTGTACCACCTTGCTGCCTAGGGAGATTGTAGAGTAGAGGATGTGCACATCTGAAGATGTGCCCTCCACAAATATCTCTGCATATATCTGCTGACTGACTATATGAGAAATGACAGGATTTGGGAATGGACTAGATAGGTGTGATGAATGGAAGTGAAGAGATGAGGATGATGCTAAGGGTACAAAAATGAGGACTGGGGACTATGATGTCCTAGACCATAATATGGATGATAAGAATAGGTGTGAAGTGGGGTGGCTACGTGGCACACCTGGCTCTGGAGTCAGGAGGACCTGAGTTCAAATCTGACCTCAGACATTTAACACTTAGTAGCCATGTGACCTTGGGCAAGTCTCTGCCCTGCTCTCCCCCCTCCAAAAATAAAAAAAAAATTAAAAATTTTAAAAATAAAATTTTAAAAAATATATTTGTGAATTTAAGGGGAAATATAATGACTAGTTTTGGACATGTTGCAGTCGAGATGTTTATGGGACATTCAGTTGAAAACTGCCAATAAGAAATAGCAGTTAATAATAGGACAGGAGAGAGGCAAAGGCTAACCATACAGATAGGAATCATCTGCATGGAGATGATAACTGAAATCACCAAGTAAGTGAGTAGAGGGAGAAAAGAGAAGAGGGTCCAGGACAGAACTTTGGCAAACACCCACAACTGGTGAGCATGGATCTGGCAAAGGAGCCCAAGGCAATGGTCAGATAGATAAAAGGAGAACCAAGAGGGGAGCGTCACAAAATCCTAGAGAAGGGAGATGATCCAAAAGGAGCAACAGCAAATGCTGTAGAGAGATGGGGAACAATGACTGAAAAAAGGCCATTAGATTTTATAATTGAGAAATCACTATCAATAGTTTCTGAAAGAGCAATTTCGGTTGATGATGAAGTTGGAAGCTAAAGAAGGAATAAAGAGAGAGTCCTTCTTGAGTGTTTTGCATTTGTGCCCTCATTGACTAGCACAGTGTTTGGCACAAAGTAAACACTAAATAATTTTCTTCCCATTAATTCATCTAGTTCACTGACTTACAATTCAAAAGAAACCACTTTCCTCCCCCTTTTGAAAAACTAAAATATTTGCCTATCTCCAATTCTATTTTCCACAATTCTTCAATCCCATCCACAAAAATTTTCAAAATATACTGAAATGTAATTTGTTTGGGCTGAGATTTGAATTAACTGAGGACATCTGGAGGCTCTTTTTCTATGTCCTTACTCTAATTGGGTTTCAATTCCTAATTCTATTTGTTCTTTCTGGATTTTTGGTCATTATTTCATGGTAGACAGGGGAATGAAAGTTTGAAAGTTCTAAAGGCCCTGGGAAGCTTTCAAGTACTGTATCAGTCATGTATCTAGAGCAACAACAGAAGATTCTGTAGCTGAAAGGATGGCCACCAACAAAAGGGCTGGCACAAACTTGTCCCATGTTACCAGGAGACAAATGTCAGAGAGGGTTGGACAGTGCAATGCCAAGGTGAAATATGGAATTCTTGAGCATCAGTTTTGAAAAACTGTCTGAGTACAGGACAAAGAAGAGTGAATGCCCTTTCCCCTGTGGGATCATCTGAGTGGTCTCTCAAAACAAAGCATATAATACTGAGGGAGTTTAAAGAAAGGGGATCTCAAAGTGGGTTTGAGTGTTTGGACACAGCCTTGTAAAGAAGGTAGGACTTTAACTAGACATATATAGGGGAATATTTGAACACTGGAGAGGATTTCAACTGGGAAAATGGTAGGAGTCAGGCATCAGTAAAGACAGTTTAAGGAATAGTGAAAAAAAATTACAGTCTTATTGGAAAGTAAAATTGATGGACAAAGTGGGATTAAATTATAGCCTGGCTTTGGATTCCAGGCTAGAGTTTCAACCTTATCCTGTAGACGATGGAGAATCATTCAAAGATTTTGAGCAGTTCAACAAAATATTGAAATCTGGATTTCAGAAAGATTAAATTGGTAACTAAATGTGGGTTGTATTGCAGAGCTAAGGGAGAAAGTATCAAGGAGACTAGATTCAGGGCTGCTTCAGTAGTCCAGCTATTCAGAGAAATATGTGAAGTCAGGAGACTTGGGTTCTGCCATTTATTGGGTGACTTTGGGGCAAGTCACTTTGCCCCTAGAAGTCTCTTTTTTCTCATCTAGGAAGAGAAGATGAAAACTACCTTCACAGGATTATTGTGAGGACCAAATGGGATAATAAATAGCAAGTCACTTTGTTGCTTGTAAGACATTACACAAATGCAGTTTGCAGTTATTAACATAATGAAAACCTAAACTAAGATGTTGCCAGAAGGAATGGAGAAATAGGGACACAGAGAAGAGATTTTTGAAGAAAGAATTCATTTGAGAAGTATGGCATTTGCTTCCCTAAAATACTGGTGTCTAGCAATTTGCCTAGGTAGGATAGACTATGCTTGATCATAAATGTTCATATTTTTTTCTTTTTTACTTTGAAGCAGACCTAGAATTTTTGCCTTATTTGTAGGGACATATGTTAAGCAGTGATAGAGATTAATATTTAAACCCTTTTTTTGGAAGTCTCATTCTTATTCAAGGCTTATTTGATCTTGTTTCTTTTGTGACTAATTGAGCCTATTGTCCGATTATTAGGTGAGTTTGGAATTCTAATAAAAGTGTCCTTGCACTTTTCCCCATTGGGGGAAATTTCATATATTCTTTTAAACAGGGACCTCAGAAATTTGCCTAAACTGCAAAGGGGATTACATATGGTACAAAGACTCAGAGAGAAATTTTGGTATGCCCTAAATAGAAAGAGACACTTAGAAAATTTTGTCCAGATGACAGTAGGGAGGATCTTATGAACTGATAGAATTGTGAGATAGTTTTCATTCTAAATAGTCTGGTTTCTCATCACTAAGTAAGAGGATAACTTCCAAGAGATCCCAGGTCCCTAATCCCTATATGATTAGTTATTGGAACTAAGCTTTTCTTCTGAGATAGAAATCGTGATTTTCTTTTTCTTTTGGGGGTACTCAATGATTAAATACCACTCTGTGGGTCCATAGAAAACAAGGGCCCTTAGTGGAAGAGAGAGACAGCAAAGTTCACTACCCTTCCCACCTGCAGGTGGTTTGTGAACACCAAACCATATTCATTTATCTTCTTAAGGGTGAGGAGATTGATTGCCAGTCAACCCCAGCTCCTAAATCCGTTTGGGGAAAGCCCCATGTGATCTGAGAAGCTCTTGTAGAGAGACTTCCTTCTTCGATAGTGGATCACCAAAACTTAGGTCTCTAATCTAAGGTATACACAATCCTGGGTGGGGAATCTCTCCAGAGGATCTTAGCAAATGTGAAGTGTTCAGTTTTTATTCTGGATACTTCCTGGTGCATACCAAGCATTTAATAAATACAAAATGAATGCCTCTTTTCCCCTCCCGCCCCTCCTTTCCTCCTTCCTGCCCCTCCTTTCCTCCTTTCTTTTCTTTCTTCCTTTCTTCCTTTCTTCCTTCCTTCCTTCCTTTCTTCCTTTCTTCCTTGCTTTCTTTCTTTCTTTCTTTTTTCCTTCCTTCCTTTCTTTCTTGTCTCTCCATCAAATTGATTGAAGCACTTCTTTCTATCTCCTAAAGGAGAAAAACAACACGAATTCTTTACAATTCCTTTATGCTGGTCCATTAAAATCTGAAAAGGGGCTACTCAGGATAAGAACCATTCAAGGAATCACATACCCTTTGCAACCTGTGAATGAAGTCACTAAAAATCTGAAGGAAACAAGACCTAACACTTTCTAGTCTCTAACCTGTTTGGAAGGACCAGACTAATCAAGGATACCCTAATCAACTTCTGCTACACAAAAGGCACCCTGTTCAGCACTGCACCTCACACCACACCAATCCTTTTTTTTTTTTTTTTTTAAAGATCCTAGGTACTTCCTTTCAGTTCTCTGGTTAATGTGTGTGGTATTCAATTCTGGAGAGGACCCAAAGAAATATGAATAAAATTTCCATCTACGTAACTAAGCATTATGTAAGTTATTGACCCCCTTGACTTTGAGGAACTCCCTTCCAGGTGAGAAAACATGTAAGATTAATATTAAGAGAAAATGTATAATATTGGCTTGTCCTGCATTCTCTGTTCCCTGCCACCACCACCCCATTCCCATCTACAGAGACAGTACCAAGGGCTTAACATAACTTTGTTGTGACAAAAGAAAAATAGTTGGTACTTCTTGTAGACAGTGTTAATTGAATGTTATTTTAATGCATTCTTTAAGTACAGGGTTAAAGGAATGGGAAGATAGGACATTCTTAAGTTCCTAGGGGAGGGGGAAGGGGAAATCATATACTGCTGCTGTGGTGTAGTCCAAAAATAGAAAAGCAGCATGTCAGAAAGGACGTAAATGGTAATGTTCTGAGATCACCCACTTAACAGTGTTGACTTAGAAGAACTAGCCAGATCATGCTGGAAAATTCCATTCCAGTATCTAAATGAGACTCAGTTGATTCTGGAACTGGCTTTTCAGACTCTAAAAAGCTAGCCAGAGAACTTTGTTTGGGGAGTTACTTCAAAACTGAACACAGCCATCTTTTTGTTAGGATGAATGTATGGGAAGCATTAAAGCAAGGGTTCTTAACCTTCTTCTGTGTCATGGAGAAGTCTGGTGAAGCCTATGGACCCCTTCTCAGAATAATATTTTTAATGAATTAAAATACAAAGGAGACAAATTATATTCAAGTATAGGTAATGATTTAGAAAACAAAAACAAGTTCACAGACCCCAAGTTAAGAATCTCTGCTATAAGATGGGTGGGCACAAAAGTTGAAGGGATGACAAAAGTATAGAGCTCATAGTCCATAAAACCTTTTGTGTAGAAATTTCCTTTTCCCCCCCTTACCTGCCCTCTAGTGGAGATAGATGCTAAAAAGACATGAAATGGTCAAAGAGAGAAGCCCATACACAATCTTGGAAAGTCAGTAACTGATCTATAGGTTTTTTAAAAATTGTTTTTACTATATTACTGGGATAGATGATAAACTCTCAGGAGTCTGAGATACTAATAGCTCTAAAATTTCCTGACTCTCTGTCTGCAAGTATGGGCCGATGAAAGGAACCAAGGGAGATAATTCACCTAACAGCAGTCTCATGGCTCAGAAATCCCCAAAGACAAAGGTCATAACAATTTATTTACATTTGTCCTATTATTATGCTAACAAATACCTTACTCTTCAAGATGTAAACCTCAACAAAAAATCCACCAAATTGATACCAGCCTCAAATCCAAAAGTTATTAGAACCAAATGGAATGACTGATATGAAAATGTTTTACATGGCTACATATATATAACCTACATTGAATTGCTTACAGTCTTAGGGGTGGGGAAGATAAAGAAGAGAGGGAGAATATTTGGAATTCAAAATATTCTTGAAAAGTTAAAATTCATCTCTACATGTAAATTGAAAAATAAATTACAATTTTAAAAAAAAGAACCAAGTGGAAAACTGAGAGTTCATAGCAATTGCAAACAACCTTTTTGCAAATCTCTAGTCGTCCTGATCTATACCTTACCACTGGACTCAGATGGCTCCAGAGGAGAAAGTGAGACTGGAGACTTTGCACAGCCCTCTCTTGCTTAAACCCGATTCACTTACATGTCATGGCATCACCTCCCTGATGTCATGGTCCTCTTCAAGAAGGAAGGACAAACAACAACAGATGACTTCTGAAACGTGCTGCCATTACAGAGGAAATTCCTGGGGCCACACAGTGCTTATACAGCTGCTCTAGAAGGACTCCAATGAAACAAATAATGTGAATATGAAAGCACTTAGAAAACTATACTGAGGGATAGGTTATGAATGTCCCTATACCCTATGTATTGAGTAATGGCCAGGTCGGCACCTTCTTGAATAGCTTGTTTTCAAAGTATTGACCCTAATCAAGAGAATCTTGGCAGAGGAGTAAAAAAGAAATAATTCTCCTGTAGCACCTTTGGTACTATGCAAATTTTCTGGTTTCTGGTAGATAGGACTGTACATATCATTACTGAAATGATCTGTCTGCATGTATAAGGGACAACTCGTTGGTTGAGAGACCTCCAAGTCCTGTGGAACTGTGCATGGGCATAAGGAGTACAGAAGGGAGGTGTGACTTCAATGACTTTGAGAGAACCAAGCATTGAAAATCCGGGACATGGTGAGACACTGCTTCTCCACATGTTTATGGCTCCAGAGAGATACCCATTCTGCCATTCAAAAGTCCCCATTTGTTTTTATAGACTGCCTTTGTCAAAATCTGAAGTCACACCTCCCTCAGGTACCACTCAGACGCTCAGAGATTCTCAGACAACAAAGTGTCATATGACCTTAAGACTGTAGCTTTAGCAAATACTCAGAGGTTTGTCCTTCAGGGAACTATCCAAATCGAGTAGGCAGAGGTGTTAGAATAGTATGTTGCTTATAATGTTTTTATCCTCAGGCAGAAACAAGAAGCTTATCCTTATCACCTCCAAAGGCTCATTGCTGCTTTCTCTCTCCAGGTAAGCAGTTTCCTTTGTACAATTGAGCACAGGTCTCACATGTCTGGCATACATCTGCTGTTGTCTAAGGCCAGTAGAACATCACCCACAGCAGATCCAAAATTTTCTCTTGGCTCAGATGTCCAAGGTCATCATAGAATACTTTCATCACTATAGAAGAGCAAGCTATGAGACAGAATTCCACCACTTTTTCAACAGGAGATCTAAGCCTGATTCCCTGATCATTCTTTCCTTCTCTCCTTCTCCAAACACATCATTTTTTTTTACATATATCATTTTGTTCTATAGCTGAGTTGTGTCAATCATCCGTTGAAAATCAGACCAAAGAAGATGTCTAAAACTCCAAAAGGAGTTTCTCTGGTTAATGTTCCTGAGTCCCTTGCTGCAACAGATTTGTAGCAATCATCATTTTATTGGCACAAAACTTTATAGAATGGTCAATGGGTTTTCTTAGTTCATCTAAAGCTAATGCCGGTGACTATGTGAAAGAAGTCAACCAAATCCTTTAAGACCTGTTTACACTTCCTGTCCCAACAACTTTCAAAAGACACCATCAGGCTGATTGGCTCCATCCTATCCTTCTGGTTATGGTTCTCAAACTACAAATGAAATTATTGAAAAGATTTTTAATGACGAAATAGTTCTTAATAAATCTCCAGGTCAAAGGATATGAATAGGCAATTTTCAGAGGTAGAAATTAAAGATATCTTTAAGCATATGGAAAAATACTCTAAATCACTATTGATTCGAGAAATGCAAATCAAAACAACTTTAAGGTACCACATCTAACCAGTCAAATTGGCTAAAATGACAAAACAGGAAAATGACAAGTGCTGGAGAGGATGTGGAAAAATTGGAACTCTAATGCATTGTTGGTGGAGCTGTGAACTGATACAACCATTCTGGAGAGCAATCTGGAACTATGTCCAAAGGGCTATAAATAATTGCATACCCTTTGACCCAGTAATACCACTTTTGGGGTTGTATCCCAAAGAGATCATAGAAGTGGGAAAAGAACCCATATGTACAAAAACATTTATTGCAATTCTCTTTGTGGTGGCAAAAACTGGAAATTTAGGGGATGCCCATCAATTGAGGAATGGCTGAACAAGTTGTGGTATATGAACGTAATGGAATACTATTGTGCTATAAGAAATGGGAAG
>CM053597.1:140540266-140563044 GCA_028646575.1 Pseudocheirus occidentalis | reverse complement strand
GGGAGGGCAGGGTTTGGGGGAGGAATGCTGGAAGCACACACGTCAGTAAAGAGAACAGAACAAGGTGGGGGGGAGGGATAGGAAGGAGAGACAGATGATCACTGTCACAATATGTCCACTATGAAGATGTCTTGTATAATCACACATCCACAGCCTGTATTGAATTGAGTGTCCTTCCAGTGGTGGTGGGGGACAAGGGAGGAATTGAAAGAATCTAAAATTTAAAGTTCTGCAATACCTGCAACTAAGAATTAAGATATAAAGGGGCTGGGAAAGGGAGACCCTGCCTGCCCTACCAGAAAGTAAGAGAGCAGAGCAGGGGAGGGGCTTTACAGTGGGATTGATGTTTTAGAGTTGGGGCAGGGGAAAGATGGGGAGAAAATTTGTAATTCAAAAATGTCATGAAAATGAACGATGTAAACAAGAAAACGAATAAAAAAATTAAAAATAAATAAAAAGCATTGGACTTGGAATCAGAAGTCCTTGAGTTCAGGTCCCTGCTCTGCCCCTTACAGCCTGACTGACCTTGGATAAATGAACCATCAGCCAGCAGGAAACATTCGTTGTGAGTGCTAAGTAGGTGCCAGGTGCTGGACTAAGCATGGGGAAAGGAAGAAACATGGTACCTACCTGGGCCTGAAGGAGCTCATATTGTAATGGGAGGGACAACATGCAGATCACTCTGAGTATAGAAGATGTGCATTGTAAATTGGAGGTAGTCTAAGAGGGAAGACCCCAGGGAGAAGATTAGGAAGGGCGTCCTGCATAAGGTAGGAGCTGAGCAGAGTCTTGGGGAAAACCAGGGAAGCTTGGAGGAACGGCGAGGGAGAGTATTCCAGGCATGGGCCACAGCCACAGAAAATGCAGAGTCTAGAGATGGAGTACTCTGTGGGAGGAATATGAAGAAGGCAGGTGATGTGAAGTATAAAGTATATGGAGGAGAGACGGTAAGAAGGCTGAAAAGGTAGGAAGGGGCCAGTTTGTAATAGGGCTTTAAAAGCCAAAGAGAGCATTTTATATGGAGTCCTTGAGGTAATAGGGAGCCATTGGAGTACTGTGAGTATGAAGTGTGGGGTGTTGACATGGTCATACCCTCACATTATGGGGGAAAAGAAAAAATTGATTGTCTTTTACAGACTCAGTTTCCTTATCTGCATAATTAGAATATTGGACTAATTGGTCTGTAAGCTTCCTTTGTTTAGTGGTTTTTCAGTTGTGTCTGACTCTGTGACCCCATGTGGAGTTTTCTTGTCAAAGATACTGGAGTGGTTTGCTGTTTCCTGCTCCAACTCATTTTATAGATGAGGAAACTGAGGCAGACGGGATTAAGTGACTTGCCCAGGGTCACACAGCTAGTAAGTGTTTAGGCTGGATTTGAATTGAGAAACATGAGTCTTCTTGACCCCAGGCCTGGCCTTCCTATCCACCAAGCCACATAGCATCCCCCTAAGGTCCCTTACAGCTCTAAATCCTACAATCCTACAATATAAAAATTGTAGGCTCTTTCAACCTTCATACTCCTGAAACTTACATTTTGGGGCTAGGACTCTGGATATATTAGTGATTTTTTTCATTTCCTGGACATTTTCTTTCTCTCTCCCAGTTTCCACAATCCTTTCTCTCTTTCTTTGATAGATTATTAGAGCAGAGAAGAAAGTGGTACTATTGTAGTACAATGTTCCCTTTTTCTAAGTTATCACAAAACAGAACTTGCATAATTATATATGGTGCTCTGGGAGGATCATTTAGATTGTCATCTGTGGTTTTTATATCTTAAAAATCCACAGAAATCCTCCATTTATGAGCTATCTACTCCTTGGTGCCAAGAAGAGTGGATATTACATACTTTTCTCCATCTGAATATGGAAAAATGGTGTTGCCTCTCATCAGGGCTGGCCTCCAGTATTGGGCTGGGTTGTTTGGGGACACAGGAAGTCTCAGCAGAGAATTGCCGAGGCTGGAGCTCTGTGATCCTGTTCAGGATACCATTTTGGTCTTTAAAGAAAAGCAGGGTCCATGGGAACATTTGTACTGAGGAAATGAAGCTAGAATCACAGCATTGTTCCAGATCTGCTCACTAGCTTCTTTCACCTCATGTAAACTCTCTGAGCATTATTGTCCTCATCCATAAAATGGTATAATAGTACCTACCATATCCATCTTGTAAGACTAATGTGAAGATCACATGAAATAATGATATGTTGTTAGCCTCTGCTGCCTACTTGAGAGAAAAGTGGCAAAGTGCCTGTCCTCAAGGAAGCTTCCATTCTTCCAAGAGAAACAAGTTATAAGTAAATGTATAGTCACTGGGGCTGGGGACAGGGGGAAAGGGGATGTTAAAGAACTAGAAAGTAAGGACATTCAAAAGGGCCTCTCTTAGGAAATGGTGCTTTCTTGAAGGAATCCTGGGAAGGAGAGGGAAGGAGGGAGAGCATTGTTTGCCATTGTAAACAGCCTAAGCAAAGGCACGGAGGCAGGAGCTGCAATGTCATACTCAGGCCATTTTGTTGGCAACATATACTTTATGATGGGGAATAATGAAAAATCATTTTGGAAAAGAAGATTAGAGCCAGACTCTGAAGGACTTTGAAAGTCAAATGAAAGAGGTTGTATTTGGAAGCAGTTGGAGCATCTTGAGCACAGGGGAGTATCATGTTCAGACATGTGATTTAGGAATATCAGTTTGGCCACCATATGAAAGGAGAGAGACAGAGAGAGAGAGAGAGAGAGAGAGAGAGAGAGAGAAAATGTCACTCTCTTTTGGTGTTTTGATCTCTTTTGGCATTTCTGTAGAAGCCTATGAACTTCTCAGAATAATGTTTTTAAATACATACAACAAAATACATAGGATTGCAAAGGAAAGCAATTATATTGATATACAGTTTTCAAAATGTTAAAAAAACAAACAAACCACATATCCAGTTTACAGATCCTACTTTAAGAACCTCTGGTTTTAGAGCAAGATCTGTTCCATAGAAATTGACTCCCTTGTTGGGGATCTTCTTTCTAAAGATACCATAAAATTTCTTAAAACATTTCTTTTATGAAACATTTGTTTTAAGCACATATATGCACTCATAGTCACAGCGGCAGGTTAGGTTCCCAGAATATAGTTGGCTGTATTTTGGGGATCCTGGGGGTACTTCTAAGGGACTTGGGGTTCTTCATTAAAGCACTATGTAAATCCTATCTATAATAATTATTATTATTCTAATCTTATTGCTTCTAAGCCCCCATTTAGTATGTTCCTCCTACTATTTTTGGACCAGTTAGTATCTCCCTAATGTCATCTAATCAATGACTTTTTCCCCCAATATCAGTTTTGACCATTTACTTTCTCCTCAATATCAACCAAATAACATAAATTAGCTTATAGAAAGGAATATTTGCTGAGAAGATATAGCAAGAACTAAAACAACAAGCACATGACCCTGTCCCCTCTGCTTTGGTTGTTAGAGAGAGCTGGCTCAAACTTAAGGTGATTGCTGTAAAACATTCCCCCACCCCAACCTGGTGAGTGGATACTTCCTGGCTCTGGGAGCCCTTCTCTCTCTTCCAGGACTTCTCTCCAACGCTGTTGTGGTTGTGGTTAAGTGACTTGCCTAAGGTCACATGGCTAGTAAGTGTTAAGTTCCTGAGGCCAGATTTGAACTCATATCCTCCTGACTCCAGGGTGGGTGCTCTATTCACTGTGCCACCCAGCTGCCCAGTATCATTAGGTTTTAAGCCTCTACTCTCTAATTCTATATTCATTTCTTTTCCTATCATACCAGACATGCCTCTCCACCTCTGGTTAAGGCATAGGCGAATGGATGAGCTGCTCCCTTGGTTGCAGGTCCTGAAGCTGCCAGGTTGATTGGCCCGTTCTAGCCTAGATCAAGAAATCACTCCTTGATGCTGGCTTCTCACTGGGTTGGTGGCCATATCTACCTGCAGACTCAGCTCTGGACTCTAGGGTTGTACTTCTAACGATTCTTGAGATCTTTTAAAGCTTACTAGCTTATGATCTGATCCTTTCTGTCTTTAATTCACCTAAGATCAAGAAAAAAAGCCCAACAGAAACAAAAGCAATAGCACAACATATTCAAGTCCATGTGGACAAATAAGGGACCAAGACCGCTCCTCTACTCATTAGTGTAGAGCCATTCTTCTTCCTCCTCCTCACTCAAAAGCAACCAGGGAGAAAACCAGTTTTCATCTGTTTACACTTTTATATATACTCTCAGTTCTGGTTTAAGCCTATGAGAAACAGGCACACAATATATGCACATGCTCTCAGTCCCTGAAGAATGGGGATGCTCCATTAATCATCATTGCATATTTCCAGAAGAAAGCTAAGAAGCTTCCTTATAGATATACAGAAGACAGAGAACACTGGGCATTCTCCAAAGACTAAGCCCCCTTGTTACACAATGATATTTCTTTAACTTTTCATTTTGATGTATAGGGTCATAGGATATAGGACTAGAAGAGACCAAGATCAAGACTAGCCCCCTTGTTTTATATTTGAAACTGAGTCTCACAGGGATATGAATTTAAATTCACAAGATAGTAAGAAATATCATTAGGTTTTGCTTTGTTTTTTTTTTTTTGGAGGGGGGAAGGCAAGGCAGTTGTAGTTAAGTGACTTGCCTAAGGTCACATGGCTAGTAAGTGTTAAGTTCCTAAGGCCAGATTTGAACTCAGGTCCTCCTGACTCCAGGGTGGGTGCTCTATTCACTGTACCACCCAGCTGCCCAGTATCATTAGGTTTTAAGCCTCTACTCTCTAATTCTATATTCATTTCTTTTCCTATCATACCAGATTTGCCTTTCCATGACTGCTCTTTGGTCAAAGATTATCCTCAAATATGGCACCTTCCTGTGAACAAATATTAAGTAAATCTTGATTAAAAATGTAGAATGTGTACTTTTTTTAAACAAATGAAATCAGTATTATTTCAAAATTTATATTTTTTCATTAGAGCATTTTTCTGAGAATTTTACCTGAGTCTTTTTATTTTCCAAGATCTTCTCACATACAGCCATGTTTCTCTACACAATTACAAATATTGATAATTACCTTTAAAAAGTATTCCAAATATGCAGCCTTAAGACTGAAAAGGGTTTAGATGATCATTTTGTCCTTCTATGGATTAGTCGGAATGTATCTAAAACTACTCAGAAAAGGCTGCTTTGTTCTTTAAAAACTGTTTGAAGAAGGTGTTAGACTTCCCTGGTAAATCTGGGATCTCAGATGTGCAAAAGAATAAGTGAGATGCCCTGGCATTTAAAAGAAGGATCTTTCCTTTAGGTTTTGTTTAACTTTCCATTTCTGCCTGATCCTTTCCTTTTTTTTTAATGCTGCCCAGTGAAATTTTACAATTTTCATTGACCTTCTATAGAAAGTATTTCTCCTCTTTCATCTTAAAAGTGGTGTTACATTTTTTTTCTTTCAAAAATAAATCTAACTCTGTAAAGAAAAAAAAAATCTTAGTAGCTCTGGAGAAAACATCCTCTTCCCACAGTAGATTTACATATTCAGTCCTCTGAGCAAACTGAGTAAATTTCCATGACTGAAGAATTGGGTGGATCTTTTAGGGATGGGACTTATGAGGAATGAGACATTTTAAACAATAAATTTGGAGGATGAGGTTAGTGTTTGAGTGACTACTCCTCAGTATTAGCTCACTTGTGGGCCATGAGGAATTTACTGATTTTTCACTGGGTCTGTCCAGTGCTGAGTATGTTATGGTAACGATATCTTTGACTATTCTATCCTACCAGTAAATCTTCATATAGCCACTGAGCCCCAGAGCTTGAAGGGACTTTATTATTCATCTAATCTTACCTTATGTCAGGTGTCCCCTTTACAACATGTCTGGCCAATCTTTATCCGGACTGCTTGAATACTCCAATAATCAGGACCTTATCCTGTCCTTGCATTGGGTGCCCTCAGTTTTTCAGCTTCTTTTTATGCATTGTATTCCTTTATTAGATTGTGAGCTCCTTGAGGGCAGGTCTTGTCTTTTGTCTTTCTTTGTATCCCCAGTGCTTAGAACAGTCTCTACCACACTGTAAGCATTTAATAAATATTTGTTTACTGACTGACTTATTGCAATTTTAAAAAACCTATATGCAGGGATTTATATCTAACCATCTGAAATTAAATTTTTGTATCTGACATTCTAGCTTGTTGAGCTCTTTTTTGCATCTAGACTATTGGGAATTTACAGCCTAACAAAGCAGCCAATTCCATTACTGGACAACTCTAATTATTAGAATTTTATTTATTTTATTGAGAAAAAAATCTGTCACCCTGTAATTTCCATCCATCGGTCCAAGTCCTCCAATCTAGAGCCAAACAGAATAAATTTAATCATTCCTCCATATGACGTCGAGTCCTTCAAATATTTGATTTGGACTCAGCTATCTTATCATCCGTAAGCCTTTTCTTCTCTGGATTATATATCCTTAGTTCATTTAACTGTAGTGATATGAGTGGAGGGCCGCACATGTGTGGTAAGACCCACCTCTTGCAAGGGGCCTGTCATTGTGTGTGACTCAGAGGGAGGCAGGATAGACATTTCTTGCCTTTTCTCCCCCCACTGTTCTCCAAGGGAGATTTTCATTCCTGCCAGGAGGGGAAGAAGGAGGTTTGGATCAGAGACTACCCCTGCTTTCCTTAGAAGGAGAGGGGGAACTAGACTAGAAGTATATCTATCTACTCCATTAAATATTTTTGTCTGGGAGATATTATTAGGTTCTTTTTCTTTCTTTTTTTTTTTTTTTGGAGGGCAGTTGGGATCAAGTGACTTGCCCAAAGTCACGTGGCTAGTAAGTGTTAAGTGTCTGAGTTCAAATTTGAACTCAGGTCCTCCTGATTCCAGGGCTGGTACTCCATTCACTGCGCCACCCAGCTGCCCCATGATTAGGTTATATCTAACTTTTGATTGCTGTGTCATTTCGGGGGGAAAGGGATCACAAACTCTGTATCCAAGGTTTTACCCCTTTCCCACCAAATACCCATTCCACAATGAACAGACATTGTGAATAGCAAAGAAATCCACTTATATAAATCAGTAGCAAAACAGAGATCAGAAAAGGTGTATCTACAGAATACATATCTGACAATACAAAGTGAAGGAGCCCTCCCATTGGGAGCGAGAGAACTCAGCTCAACCAAGAGAGAATATCCTAGATCTCACCCAGGGGGAAACTCCCTGAAGTATCTAGAATAGCAAGCTGTGAATAGGGACGTCAAGGAGACTGCCAGCTCCATTCTTATCTTTCCAGAATCTTTTCCTTCAGCAACCTGAAGTAGAGTTGGCTTCTTCCATCTTCTCTCTTGAATCTTGAAGCCTACTTGGTCCTTGAAGAAGACGCTCTTGGACAGCTCCCAGAAGGGAACTGACTAAGAACAGATGCTCTCTCACTAACTCCACCCCATCCACCCCTCAGACAAGGCAGGACTTTCATCTCCACCAGTAGAGAGAGAGTCCCATGTCTGTGGGTCTTGGGATAAGAGTTATATAACTGTTCCTCATAAGACAATGTTTAAAGTCCTTTGACTAAACTAATGACACTTCTCTGGGGACCCTCAAGTTTGTAAGTGTTTCTCTTTAAAATATGATGTCCAGACCTGAATGTAATACCACAGTGTGATTGGACGAGCAAAAAACATAGTGCTGCTGTTACTTGTTTGTTCTATTCTATGCTTCTTTTAATGTAACCTGAACTTGGATTAGCTCTGCTGGTAGTTACTTGACCCTGTAGATTTATATTGAGCTTGTAATTAACTAAAAATTACTTGTTTTTGTTTTTTTCACAGAAATTGCTATTCAGATAGGGCTTCCCAATAACACAGTTGGTCATTTGACACATGGAACCTAAGTTCAGAACTTTATATTTCTCCTTCTTAAATTTCTCTGTGTTAGATTTAACCTGTAATTCTAGCTTTCTGAGCTCTTTCTGGATCTATATTCTGTTATCCATCTCATTATTTTTCCTTAATAAGACTTGTCATTTACAAATTTGGTAACATTAATGGTTTCAACTAAGTCATTGGTATAACTGTTGAACAGGGTAGATAGAGCTGAGGATCCAGCTTTTTAGGCATTTGCCAGAGACTTTCCTCTAAGGCTGACTCAAATCTTTGGCAGAGGACCCCCCCCCCCAAGACTTATCTAAATGGATAACAACTACCCCCTTTCCGTGATTCATATGGACACAGATGATAGTTCCAGAAGGTGCCTACAATGTATTGCCATTAATATTACAGTCTTGGGTAATAATAAATTGAAGAGCTTAAGGGCATAGTACTTTGTATTTTCCTCAACTGTTGTCTAGTGAAGTTAAGACAGGAAAATAGTAATTTTGGGAAATGAACAACTGGAAAAGATGATGATATTTGAGAATGTAATTTGGACTTCTGGATGATGGCTTAAAACAGAGGGATGATAGATACCTGGTCAGAGATAGAGTATACTTAATAGCTGGTGAGAAAGAATGAATTTTCTTGCAAATGTAGTCAACTTAGATGTCATCCTTGATACTTCACTCTCTTTCACCCTCCATATCCAGTCTGTTTTCAGGGTCTGCCATTTTACCTTTGTAACATCTCTCATATATGCCTCTTTCTCTTCTCTTGTATTACCAGGTTCTCTTCACCTAACACCTGGACTGTTGCAATAACCTGCTGGTGGGTCTTCCTGCTACAGGTCTCCCCATTCCAGTTCATCTTCCACTCAGCTTCAAAATGATCTTCCTAACTGCAGTTCTAATCTACACCTCCTCCATAATAAACTTCAGTGGCTCCCTCTTGCCTCCAGGATCAAATATCCACATTTTGACTTTAAAGTTCTTTATAAACTTCCCAGCCTTTCCAGTCTCCTTATGCTTCACACATATTATGCAGTCCGGTAACATTGGCCTCTTTGCTGTTCCTCAAATGAGATACTCACTCCATTTTTTAGTTCCTGGCATTTTCACTGGGCATTTCACCTGGCATTTCACTTCATGCTTGGAGTGCTCTCCCACTTCATCTCTGCCTCCTGCCTTTCTTTAAATCTCAGCAAAAACCCCACATTCTACAGGAAAACCTTTTGATCTACCTTAATTCTATTGCCTTCCTTCTATTGATCATCTTCAATTTAGCTTGTATATATCTTGTTTCTACCCAGTTTACATGATTTTCTCCCCCATTAGACTGTGAGCAGAGGACTATAATTTTCCTTTCTTTGTTATCGCTAGCATTTAGCACAGTGCCTGGCACATAGCAGGTACTTAATAAATATTTAGTGTCTGACTAGTCAAAAGACCTTTAACCTGAAAAAAAAAACTCAAAAGACCTTGTATGTGTGTGTTTCCCAAGCAAGATGCCATAGAGTAGTTACAATGAAAGAACAGCAGATAAGACACTGAAGTTCACAGAAAACAAAACCCAGGAAAGAAATTGAGTAGAAAACCCCTGACCAATGCCAACAAAACAACACTAACTTCAGCAAGAACAGATTCTATTCTGGATCTGATTCTTATTAGGAGGGAGGAACTGGTCACAGGGGTGGAAATGATAGAAACCATTCAGGATCCAAGAAGGAGAATCAGATAAGGGGGGGCAGCTAGGTGGTGCAGTAAACAGAACAGTGGCCCTGGAGTCGGGAGGACCTGAGTTCAAATGCAGCCCCAGACACTTAACACTAGCCGTGTGACCTTGGGCAAGTCACTTAGCCCCAGTTGCCCTGTCTTCCCCCTCCAAAAAAAAAAAAGAATCAGATAAGAGATGGGCCCTTTGCTTTCCTTAGGGCAGATGGGGAAAAGGTAACTAAGAACAGAGTTAAAGGCAGGGCTGCTTAATTTCTATGTTATATCTGTTTTCTTAGCCAAGGAGTTTGACAGAACAAAAATAACTAACAGGAAAGTGATACTTACAATAAGTACCTTTCTAGCAGTATTTTTGCACTGTATTTTGTACCATCACTTTTCTGTTTTCTTCCTTGGTTATGTGTCTACCTTTAAAATGTCTCTTTTTAAAATCTGAGATCATTGGAAAATGCCACCATGTAGGTTCCTTAGATATGCTTGAATATCATTCATTACATGGAAAGTGTTAAAAGTTCATCCATCTTGTTTCTTTTCCTTCCCAAAGTGCACTCTTTCTTGTAGGCAGTTTCCATAGCAGGTGTCATGAAATGATTTTTACAAGTGCATTCTGCTTTATGAGATTATGAAAACATGAACATATGGAACACATAAATTAGGAGGTGAATTATCTACATTACAAAAGGCTTGATAGCAGGATGCTTTTAAGTATCCTGTTCCTCTACTGCATTTTAAAGTAGGATATAACTTATAAAAATTCATTTTTGTACATCAGAATCACAATTTTGTTATAAAATAGTACATACTGATATTAAGGGAGAAAAAAATATGATAATTCAGAGAGTGCTATAAAAATGAAATTTGACTGCTTTATTGTTCCTTGTTTTGGGGATTAGAACTATATTTGTCTCAGAAGAAATTTGTTAGCAATACAAATAATTTTTACAGTAATGGAATTCTTTGTTCTTTGAGTGCTTGATAGAATTTGCTTGTAAATTCACTTGGTCTTTGATTTTTGTTTTTCTTTATGCCTAATTCAGTTTTTTTCCCTGGGATCAAGATGTTTTAATGTTCTATTTCTTGTTAATTTAGACTTTTTTGCATTTTGTAAATATTAAACTGTTTCACTGAAGTTAGTTTTTGGCACATAATCTGGAAAGTTTCTAATACTTTATTTCATCATTTTGTTGTAAATCCTTTTTTGTTTAGAGTTTGTTATTTTTCTATTTTTTAAATTGCATGCCCAATCCATTTCTATGTTCTTTCTCTTTTAGTGATGAAAATATGTAGATATATACATTTTCCTTTAAGCATTGTTTTGGCTACATCCTGAAATTTTGACTGTGTCTCAGTCAAACTTTTTTTAAGTTTCTTGGATAATGTTATCTGTTGTTTTTGTAATTTATTCTGTGACTCACCAAGTCTTTAGGATTAACTTAATGTCTCTATCCAAATTTGAATTCTTTCTCTAAACGGTCTTTATTGAATATATAATGTTTATTATATTGAGGTCATCATAGAATGAATTTATGCATTATTATATCCACATGACCAGTTTTTGCAAGGTGCCATGTACAGCTGAGAAATATGTATATTTCCATTCTGTAATTCCCAGAGAGCTATCACATTCAAATTTTCTAGAATTATATTGAATCCTTAATATCTTTCATTTTATCTTTTTCTTAGATTTGTCTAATTTTGTACATTTTGCCTGATAGAATAATTATACTTTTGCTGTCAATTTCTCCCTGAATTTTGGTTTTTCCCTTAAGCATTTAGATGCTATGTTGTTTACAGAATGCACATTAAATATTGATATTATTTTATGATCTTCAGTGCCTTCAAGCATAATATGGTTGCCCTGCTTATCTTTTTTAACCACGTCCATTTTTACTGTTGCCTTGTCTCAGGCTGTGATTACTACACCTACTTTTGAAAATTTACATGAAGCATAATAAATTCTGATCCAGACTTTCATTTTAACTCTGTATGAATATTTCATGTTTCTTGTATATTGTTTGGTTTTACTTTCCAATCCATTCTGCTACCCAGTTATGACTGTTAATTGTGTCTTTCCTTCAGCATATTTTCGTATACTTTTTCTGTTGTCTCCACATTGCCTTCTTCGCAAAGGAGGCAGAAAAAAAAGAGGGAATTTAATCTACATTAATATTTATAATTCATCTGTTCCTACTTCTCCTCGGCCTCTTTTTCAGATTCAGATTTTCAAATCTGAAAAATTTCAGATTTCAGATTGAGATTTCTATCTACTTCTTATATTTTCTTTCTTTCTTTTTGCCTCCCTCATTCCCACTTCTGATCTAATTTCTGCAGTTGGGGTTTGTTTTGCTTGTGACTGGTTCTCTTGATCTACCATCCCTTTTAAACTTTCTTCTACTCTTTCCCTGACCCCATGTTTCCTTGTTAAGTTTAATGTAGTTAATCATCAATCAATAGTTCTACATCAGAATCTGTGTATGTATGTGTTTGTGTGTTCAGTCTTCGTTTGTTCAGTTCAGTTAAGAATGAGTATCATAAACCCTCTCCAACCTCTTCGTGTTTGTATGTTCATCTTTGTTACAGGATTGTGAGGGGGAGGTCTCTGGTCGGGAGTTTTATGCCATTTAAACATAATTATCACCTAAATGACTTGTCTTCATCTCTGTTATTCTGGATTAAGGTTAGACCAGGAGGAAAGTCTACCTACCCCATTTGTTTTCTTGCCCAGCCAGGTCTGACCATTTTACTTATTTACTCAAGAAGGTGCAGTGATTTTCTTTGGTCTCTAAGATAAAATACAAAACCCTTGTTTGCATATGTAAGCCTTTTAGGTCTCTCTCCAGCCTAGTCTGATTTCATATACTCTACATTCTGCTTTACTTGTTGCTCCCTGTGTATGACTTTCCATGTCCTCTGTACCTTTCCCGATGTCTGGAATGTTCTTCTTTCTGCATCCTAGAAACCCAAACTTCAGAACTCCGCTCAGATTCCCCCATCCTGGAAATGATGTGTACATGTTCTTTCTCCTGGAAAAAAAGGTATGTTCCTTGAGAACAAGGGACTTTTTCATCTTTGTATCTCTTTAGTCCAGTGCCTAATAAATAGTAGATGCTTAATAAATACTTCTTGAACCCATATGTTCTGAGTTAGTGATTTTTCCAATTAACTAAAAAATTGTAAACCATAGAATCATAGGATTTTAAAGTCCAAGATAACTTTAGAGAGCCAGAGTAAATCCCCCATTTTATAGATTAATTATACTGATGTGCAGAAAAGTCTTTCCCAGGATCTCACAGGTGACAAGAAGGAGAGCCAAGATTCCTACCCAGGTCCCCAATTCCAAATCAAGTGCTTTTTCCAGTTCATTCTATGCCAGTGGTTCTCAACCTGTGGGTGGTGACTCCTTTGGGGGTCGCCTAAGACCATTGGAAAACACATATTTCCTATGGTCTTAAGAACCTAGACACCCCTCCTCTATCTGTCTCCAGGCAGGTCTGCCCATATGCAGATACGCCCATATATCTGCATTAAAGAGTATTAAAGGGTTGCTGCATTAGGAAGGTTGAGAACCACTGCTCTATGCATTACTTATCCTAACTTACAAAAGATTGAAAAAAAATTGTTACACTTTTCTAAAATTTGTTACGTTTTTTTCTACTTTTATAAATAGTATAGTTAACTTATTTTCACTGTTTCTTGATTACTCAGGATCATTAATATAAATATTAGGGTTGTGGGTTTTGTTTTTTTTACATCATCATTTCAAGAGCTATCCATCTATGTAAGCATTAACTGTCCCATTCACCAAAGTTGCCCATATTGAACTGGTATTCTGGTTGGTAAATCAGCTTTCTCTTCAGAGATTCCCCTTTAGGGGCTATTGAAGAGCTGAGATTTTCTTTGCTTCACCATTAGTTGCTACCCTTTTCCATATTGTCTGAGTAGTTTGGTATTAAAGTGCCTCTATGTTGCCTCCAACACCTCAGAGAATTCTTGATTTCATAGTATCTCCATGTCTCTGCTCTCGAATGAAGTGCCAGCAAGGAAAAGAACACACAGCATCTCTTCTATCCCTTATTCCTAATACTCTCCTCTCATCTGGTAGATGAGACAGCTGCATGAAACATCTTGCCACAGAGAGCATAAAGCCCCCTGAGCATTTTTTACTCCCAATTTGAAGGCGATAATTGTTTACAGTTTCTCATAAAGAAAAATGAAGCAATGCCCTCTGATGTCTAACTCAGTAGTTTTTGAAAAGCAATACAATTCTTAACTTCTTAATGAATTTCAACCAAGTTACTTTGCAATGATTTACAAACTGCCTCAACAGAAAAATTCTTTAGACTCTTACAAAGAAAAATTCTGTATTCCTTTAATAAAGCAAAGTATTTTGAGCAAGATTTTGAAGTCGTTGATTTTAAATGATTTCATTTTGCAGCTTGCTTGATCTGTTAATTACTGATAGTGAAATGAATAAAGATCTTGGTTGGTTTTAAAGAATTTTCCAACCATTTACAAATGAACAAGAACATTGAAAATGAAAGTATATGTTACAGGTTTCTGACTAACTAGAAGTAAGGAAACTGGGCATATTTAACATTTATGCTAGATTTTTGGTGAGAAATTTCAAAGGGTTCAGAGATGGGACAGGTAGGAACCCACTGACTAAAATTCTACAGGGGAAGTCAGCTGAGAAGGAATAAAAAGCACTCAAGAATGAAATTCTGAAGACTCAAAGAGAAGCCATTTTGATGAAGAGCAAAAAGGGAATTTCTTTAAACAGATATGAATGCATAGGAAACTCCCTGAGTTTAATGAATGAGCAAACAAAAAGTATTGAAGATGGAAACAAACATAGGCAGAGAAGAAGGAACACAAAGCATGACAGTGTCATAAGAATAGAGTCAGAATCACTAAATCTCAAAATGAGCTGAGACTGGGGAGAAGATAATAAATACACTTTGGTTTTGTAGCTGTAGTGGGGAAAGAGGAGAACGAAAAGAAGGAAACTGCTGCTTAGGAAGAATGGAAAAGTAATATCTGATGTATAGAAGGTAGAGCTTCTCAAGTCTTACTTTGATTTTTTGCTTTTTGTTTTCCTGTCAAGAATGATCTTTGGACCAGAAAAAATATAACCCCTTCCCCTCCACCCCCAAAGTCTTAATAGGATGATTATAATTATGGATAGGGACTGAAACTATGATTTCATTGGCTCTCAATCCATTATGCTATGCCTTGGGATAAATAGGAATAAAAGTCCTCTAGATAATCTAAGCTCAGTTCAGAAGGTTTAGATAAATGATATTCCAGAGTATAGAAAGAACCTCCAAATATGATTGCTAAGTCCTTGTCATTTGTTGTTCGTTTCTGTCCAACTTTCCATGATGATCCCATTTAGGGTTTTCTCGGCAAAAGATAATGGAGTGGTTTTCCATTTCCTTCTCCAGTTCAATTTACAATGAGGAAACTAAGGCAAACTGTTTTAAGAGACTTGTCCAGGTCACACAGCTAGTAAGTGTCTGAGTCTGGATTTGAACTCAGAGGAAGATGAGTCTTCCTGATTCCAAGCCCAGTGCTCTATCCATAGTACCATCAAGCTGCCCTGAATCCATGTCAAAAGTCAGGGAGAATGGTAATAGTACCACTGAACTAGAATGGGGCAAATGTTTTCCAGATTGAAAAAAAAAAAAGGACAAGAGTGGAATTTACAAAGTGAAGATGAGTGCACTTGATTTTTTAGACTCTTAAAAAAAGTCTTGCTAGATGAACACCTAGGAAAAAAAGCGATCGTAGAAGCAGCATGGTTTTATCACAAATAGCTTATGCCAGTCTAACCTAATTTCCTTTTTTGACAGGATTACTAGACTCATAGATTGGGGAATATTATAGATACCTTAATCTTATTTTAAAGTGTTACTTATGTAGATGTTAGCAAAATTTTTATATTTTAAAAAACTAATATTTTTAGCCTCCTTTTAAAATTTTGAGTTACAAATTTTTTCACTCCCTCTCATCCCTCCTTTACTCACTGAGAAGACAAACAGTATGATATCAATTATACATATGATATCATGCAAAACATTTCTATGTTAACCATATTTTTTAAGGAAAGAAAACAAAGTGAGAAAATTATACTTCAGTTTGTACTCAGAGTTTATCAGGTCTTTTTCTGAAGGTCGATTATGTTTTTTCATACTGAGTCATTTGGAATTGGCTTGGATCACTGTATTGATCAGATTATGTAGTATGGACAAGAGCTAGATGTTACAGTGGATAGAGCACTTGACCTGTAACCTCGAAGATCCAAGTTCAAATTTGCTTCAGACCCCCGTAGTACCTGTGTAATCCTGGGCAGATAATTTTAATACTGTCTGCCACAATTTCCTCATCTGTAAAATGAGAGTAATTGTATTCCAGGGTTTTTGTGATGATGAAATAGTGTTTATAAAGTGCTTAATAAAAGTCTTAAAGCATTATATACATGCTAGGTATTATTATTATTGTTGTTGTTAATTAAAAGCTATAGATGTGGCCTAGTCACTATTATAGTCAAATGGATTTGACCAGATGACCTAGCCCAATGAGTTGTCATTAATGATTTGATGTCTCCTTGGAAAAGAAAAAGTAGAGGGCCCTAGGGATCTATGCTTGGCTTTGTGCTGGACTTGGACAAAGGTGAGAGGGGTAGGTAGCATGCTAGGTGTCAACAAAGAAATCTGGACAGGCTTCCGCTTTGGGGAGAATATTTGCATTTCTCCCCTTTTCAGCATTCATAGGGCCCCCACCAAAGTTTATGCCCTTGTTATTTCTCACCTGGACTATTGCAGTAACTTTGTTTGCTTATCTTGTTTCCAGTTTCCCTCCTCTTCAATTAATCTTTCAAGAAGCTGCCACAAAAATATTTTTAAAGCAGATATCTGACTATCATTTAAGAAGCTCGATTCCAGGTTAAAAAAGTCAACAAGCATTTATTAAGTACTTATTGCGTGCCATATACTGTTCTAAGTGCCAAGGATACAAAGAAAGACAGAAAGTGGTCCCTGCCCTCAAGAAGCACACATTCTAATATAGGGAGATAAGAGCGTGACCACATACACCCAGGTCTGTACGTATAAGGTGTATATAGTATATGGTGTAAATGGGAGGTGATCTAAGAGGGAAGGAGCTTAACATCCTTGAAGGACTGTCTTCAGTCTTCCTTACCAGAGTTATTTCACATTACTCCCTTTCAAATATTCTTTTTTTTGCTTTTTGTTTGTTTGTTTGTTTGTTTGGAGGGCAATTTGGGGTTAAGTGACTTGCCTAAGGTCACACGGCTAGTTCTGTGTGTGTGTGTGTGTGTGTGTGTGTGTGTGTGTGTGTGTGTGTGTGTTAAGTGTCTGAGGCCGGATTTGAACTCAGGTACTCCTGACTTCAGGGCCGGTGTTCTACTCACTGCGCCACCTAGCCACCCCTCAAATATTCTTTATTCCAGTAATCCTGGTTTTCCTGGTCCAAGAGCAAGGTCTTCCATTTCCTGCCCTGATGGCATTTCAACATCCTGTCCCACATGTAGAGAATTCACTCTCTACCTCCACCTCCTGGAATCCTTTACATCCTTTAGAACTCCACACAGGACCTTTCTCTTAGAGGAAGCCTTTCTGTAACTTCTCTAGTTGTTAGAGGGTTTTTTCCTCTCTCCTCAAGTTATCTCATATTTACTAAACTATATAAATGTCATATGCACAAGTAGAAGTATGCTTCTTGAGGGTAGGGAATGTTTTTCACCTTGTTTTTAGATAATTGGAACTTAGTACAGTGCCTTGGATAAGGGGTGCATACTAAATTTTTGGTGAACGAATGAGTCAATAGTAGGGACAAAATGTAAACTCTTCTGCAGTTGAAAAAATATTAATAACAAATACAAAGATGGGAGGCAAGTTAGTTTGTTTGGAGAAGATCTGGGAATTTTATTGGTCTATAAGCTCAATAAGGGTTAGCAGTATTATATGGCATCCAAAACAGTTGTCTTGATTCTAAACAATTTTTGAGCTTACCAAGCACCAAATTAAACAAGCATTTCCATATTTAAAGTTGAACAGAAAAGGATTGTGCTTGAAAACAGTCAGTGAGTCAGTAAACATTTATTAAGTGCCCACCATTGCCAGGCACTGTGCTAAGCTCTAGGAATACAAAAAAAGGCAAAAGACAGCCCCTGCCCTCAAGGAATTTATCATCCTAAAGAGGATACATGATGCAAACAAATATATATAAAACAAGCAACATATAGGATAAATAGGAAATAATTAACAGAGGGAAAGCATTGGAATTAAGAGGGATTGGGGAAGGCTTCTTGTAAAAGGTGGGATTTTAGTTTTGACTTAATGACAATCAGGGAGGTCAACAGAGTATGGAACGAAGAGCATTCAGTCACCACGCCTCTCCTTTCTTCTCCCATCTCCTCCCGTCCCCTTCCTTCCCTGTCTCTGACCTCCTTTCCTTCTTCTAACTCCCTCCTCCCCACCAAGTAAAAGGGGCTAACTTGATATTAAGGTGCATTGAGAGGTGTTAGTATCTTTAACAAGGGAAGTGACAGTCCTAGAAAGCTCATCCCTGTTCAGACCATATCAGGAGTATTCTTTTCAGTACTAGTGCCATACGTAGGAAAGACATTCATGAGATGGGAAAACATCCAGAGAAAGGTTACTGTGACCATATGGATTTAAATTTCATTTGAAGAAAGTTAGACTCTTTAGACTGGAGAAAACAGACTACCACTCTTCAGGTATTTGATGGGTTAATGTCTGGGAGAGGAATTAGTCTTATCCAACTTTTAGACCAAGAGGACAAGACCCCAACAGTGGGTAGAAGTTGTAGAAAAAGTTTTGTGGTTCGGTGTAAGGAAATCTTCTCAAAAGTTAGAGCCATATAGAAGTGAAATAGTTCCTCTATCTGCATGGGTTCACTTTCTCTGGGAGTTTTCAGGAAAAGGCTGGATGACTGTTTGCCTAGTATGTAATAGAAGGAATTCTTCATTTACAGATTGAATGGCCTCTGAAGTCCCTTCAAACTCTGGAGCATCTGAAATAGGAAATTTTTTTTGCAGGAATCAGTACTAGAAGAAATAATTTGGGCATTGATGATCTTGGAGTTAGAAAAACTGGGTTCAAATTCTGACACCGACATTTGCTGGGTGACCTTGGATATTTATATTACCTATCTGAGATTTACTTTCTTCATATATAAAAACAGGAAAAATAGTAGGCACTACCTGTTTTGCCCCAAATGATCCAGTAGATAGAGGTCCAAGCCTGGAGTCAGGAAGATCTAAGTTTAAATTCAGCCTCAGACACTTACTAGCTATGTGATTCTGGATAAGTCACTTTAACTTTAACATGTGCCTCAGTTCTTCACCTCTAAAGTGGAGGCACAATAGAGAAAGAAATGGTAAACCACTCCAATATCTTTGTCAAGAAAACCCCATGGAATTTGTCCATGGTGTCATGTACAGTCAGACACAACTGAACAGCAACCACCGCCTACTTTGCAGGGTTTTTGTAAGGGAAAAGGACTATCTAAAAGCAAATTATTGTTGTTATCCTTTAGCTCCATACATACCTGCCTATGCAAAAGAAAAAAAAAGATACTAGGTGGTGTGGCTAGGTGGTGCAGTGAATAGAGCACTGGCCCTGGAGTCAGGAGGATCTGAGTTCAAATCAGACCTCAGACACTTGACACACTTACTAGGTGTGTGACTTTGGGCAAGTCACTTAACCCTAATTGCCCTTCAAAAAGCCAAAAACAAAACAAAAAAAAGATACTAGATAATACAGTCAATCCACTAACAGCCCTAAATAAGAACATGTTAAGTAGCCAAATGGTGACAGAAGATCACAGAAGATTATTCGCCTTGTCACAGCAGCACTCTTAAGCTTTTCATTTAGTACAGGATATAGTCTTAAGGATGTACAATTTTTGGTATATCTTAAATTTCAGAACAGCATTTGTACTTGATTGGCCTTTTGAGTAATATTAATATTAAATTAATTTCCTCTTCTGCAATTTCTAACACTTCCTGCATTCTTCATTGTAATGTTTACTATATCTTGGTGATAAATTTTTTTCTTGTTGGAGTGAACTCCAAATTTTGTCATGGAAGTTGACGAGGACATGTAATAGGGTTGGCTCATGGGACCATGTCTATTCTACACAGTGACATGTACCTTAAAAGGTGATCAGAGTAAAGAAGAACCCTCTTTGGAAGTATTGTAGAAACTGTCTATAAAAAATTTTTCCTCCAATTTTTTACTTTCCTTTTGACCTTGGCTACATTTGTTTGATTTATACAAAACCTTTTTAATGCAATTGAAATTATCCATTTTAATCTAACTTTGCTCCCTGTCTCTTGTTTATTCATAAATTGTTAACCTGTCCATTGGTCTGATAAGTAATAATGTTCCATGTTCTTCTAATTTTCTTGTAATATCTCTCTTTATATCTAGGTCATGTATCCATTTAAAATTTTTTTGGTAAATTGTGTAAGATATTGGTCTATGCTTAATTCTGCCGTACTGCTTTCCAGTTTTCCCAGCAATTTTTACCAAATAATGAATTCTTATCCTACATCTTAAGTCTTTACACTTGTCAAATACAAGGTTATCATGCTTGTTTGAAAGTTCTTTTTGCAGCTCATTTTATGCATAAGTCATGACGGTAGCAGAGGGCCACATTTATTTGTAGATCCATCTCAGTTTTATTTATAGAAACAAGTACTTTCCTCAATGAAAGTGATTCCAAAAGGTAATTATTCATTCAAGAGGAACAAGGTCAAAGACAAGTCCTGGTTTCTGCCTTGACTGGTGTGAGAACTTGAGCAATTAATTTACTCTTCCCCTCAAAGTATCCTGCTCAGCTCTTATATCCACTGAATATATGGAAAAAGAAAAAGAAAGAAATGAGTTTTAATATCAGCAAGAGAGATTTAGGTTAGATGTAAGGAGAACTTTCTGATTGTAAGGCAGCCAGACAGATAAGAGGCATTCATTTGCTTCTACCCAGAGATAGTGCCAGAGGAACTTTCCCCTCCTGGACTTCCGTGGCTATTTCTGGACTCTTGTGACACCACTGTGGTATGATGGCCTCAATCCTCAAAGTAACTCCTTATAAGCATCTTTTTCAGGATCTCTGACTGGCATTTAGTATTCATTAATTTTCCTTTTCCTTCCAAAATTCTTTTAACTGGACAGGCAAGAAGTATTTTTAAACTGTTTACCAAAATTATTTCAAGGGATGCCCAGTTAGTTTGTGGAACTCCTTGATTATCTTTTTTTTAATACAAGACCAAAATATGACCGTGGGCAGGTCTCTTAAAATCAGGGGGCTGGATCTATGACTTCTGGATCTATGAACCATCAATGTGTGATGATTTAAGTAAAGTTTAGATAGGAAGAAGTATTAATTGATTCTTTAAATCTATTTTGATTCTAAGAACTGTGTAATTTTGAGTGACTCATTGGGTATAGTTATACGACAGCATGAGTAATGGATATAGAACTGACCTCAGAGCAAAGAAAACCCAGCTTCAAGTCTTGCCTTTGACACATATTGGCTGTGTCACCTTTGCCAGCTGAAAATCACACCTATGAGAAGTCCTTCCTGATACCCCTTAATTTTATTTATTTCTCTCTGTTGATTATCTCCTTTTTTCCTCTATGTATATTATTTGTACATAGTTTTTATTATATTATTTCCCCCTTTAGACTGTGAAGTTTTTAAGAGCAGGGATTGCCTTCTTTGCCTTTTTTCTGTATTCTCAGCAGTTAGCTTAATGCCTGGCACATAGTAAGAACTTAGGAAATATTTATTGGCCGACTGACTTTGCCTCACATTGTTCTAGACCAGAAGTGTCAAACATGCAGCCTGGGGCTGTCTGCAGCCTATCATTATGCCAGAGTGTGGCAGAACCTGATTAAGATGTAATTCAGAAATATTTAACAAAATAAATTTATAAGAAAAGAAAGATATAAACGTGTAGCTTTCTCAGTCAGTATGCAGTCTGCAGGGCTTGTTAGGTAGGGCTTTGTGACCCTTGTTTAATACCATTGTTTCTAGGCAGTTGTCTGAGGCTATAAATTAGAGAAAAAGTAACCAACCCACATTGGTATAAGGAGTTCCCCAAGATGCTGAAATCAGTTCTAGTCCTATTCTTAGAAATAAATATTGTGCATGCAAGCATCAATAGAGAAGAGATTTTTCTACTCCCTTTTTGGTTCCAAAAGATGAGAAAAAGAGTAATATTTCTCTTTGTCTTTAGAAAGCTGCTGTTCTATCTTTGGCTTTAGCTTTGTTTAACTAAATGTTTTAGGACTTAATTGCCATTTTCTAGGGGAAGCTATCTGAATGTTGAGGTTTTCTTTTGAAGATTGAATTGAGGTCTTGTGAAAAATAGAGGATCATTGAAATTGGAAGGGACCTTAGAGATGCTTTTGGCTAAGCCCCTCATTTTATAGATGAGGAAGATAATAAAGCCCAGGCAATGTAATTGACTTGTGAGACATTTTCTCTTCCCTTTACTCTGATCTCTGATGAAGATGTCCTAGCCAAGATCAGTTTCTCTGCCTCTTATCCCATTTTCTTTACTCTGGTATGTCACCATCAGTCTCTCTCATCAGTTTCAGTGCCTTCCTGTCTTTTGACTCTTTCCCTGCTGCCTACATTTCCACGATAGCTTTATTTTATAGGGCTACCAAGTTGCACATTGGCTATGATTTGCAGTTTCATGTGCAGTCACCTTTTTTTTAAATTATGGGAATGCTTGTTTTATTCTATAAATTAAAAATGAAATAAAATTTTAAAAAATTCCTCGCTTTACCCTGCCATTCCCTAAAGCTGTCATTTGATAACTTCATCTCACTTTAGCAACCAAACTCCTTTAAAAAGAAGAAGCTTTCTATGCTCAATCACCTTAACTTTTTTTGGTCAGTCACTTTTAAACTTCCTACAATCTTCATTCAACTGAAATGGCTTTCTCCAAAGCTAACACAGATTTCTTTTTTTTTTTTTTTTTACTATTTTTGAATTTGTTTTCTTGTTTACATCATTCATTTTCATTACATTTTTAAATTACAAATTTTCTCCCCGTCTTGCCCCTGTCCCAACCCTAAAACAGCAATCCCACTGTAAAGCCCCTCCCCTGGTCTGCTCTCTAACTTTCTGGTAGGG
>CM053597.1:140483536-140539766 GCA_028646575.1 Pseudocheirus occidentalis | reverse complement strand
TGTGGGAGGGGTCTTACAGTGGGATCAATGTTCTGGGCTGGGGGGTAGGGACAAAAAGGGGAGAAAATTTGTAACTCAAAACCTTGTAGAAATGAATGATGTAACCAAGAAAATAAATTAAAATTTAAAAAAAAATAATAACGGTCTCCATATTTGAAGTCTCAATCTATTCCATTCTTTTCTTCATGAACCTGCCAATGTAATTTTCCTAAAACACAGGTCTGCCTGTGTCAATTCCCAGATCCAGTAACCCTTATTCTTTCTAGTCTAGGATAAAATATAAACTTCTCTCATTCTCACTTAAAGCCCTGCCCCATCTCACTTTAGGCCTAAATTTTAAGACCAGCAAGTGGGATAATTATTTTCCTTCACACATATACCCAACAATCCAGCCAAAAGCGCTTATTTCCAGTTCCCCACATAAGACATACCATCACTCATCTCCATGGCTGTCTCTGATGCCTGAAATGCATGTACTTTTTTTCATACCTCACATCTCTTGAAGGAACCTAGTCTAGGATCTCTGACTTCCTTTAAAGACCATGTTCAGTGCTACCTTCTACACGAGGTCTTTCTTAATTCTCCCAACTTTTGGTATTCATTTTGTACAAATTACATTTGTACAGATTATGTGAACATGTTTCCATCAAGAGAATGTGAATTTCTTCAGAATTGGGACTTGTTTCCCTAGAATTGGGACTTGTTTCCCTTCTTGATATACTAGGTTATGACTGATGATTGAATAAATTAATAAAGCCATTAATTTATACTTTTTTCTTATTTTTTGTTGGGACTTGTGATTTAATCTGCCAAGGGAATTCCCTTTGGAATACCTGAGGAATTTAGAGTCTTGGAGACTTGCTCAAGCTGTTGAGGGCTTGTCATATATACAGTGTGTATCTAAGACAGTACTTCAGCCCCCCCAAAGTCACCTAATTCTTTTTTTTTTCACTTTTATTTTATTTTTATTTTTATTTTTATTTTTGAATTGATTTGTTTATTTACTTTTAGGTTACAAGATGCAGTTCCAGAATCCCTTTAGTTTCAAATTTTCTCCCCTCCCTCTTCCCCTACCCCCCCCCCCCATGGCAGCATGCAATCAAGTATAGGATCTGCAGATACTTTCACAATGGACATTAGTCTGGTTGTATAGAAGGGTTGTAACCAATGGAGTGAACAATGGGAAAGGAGAAACAAAACCAAAGATGGAAAAGAGCGATAGCATGTAGACTGCTTCAGTCTCCATTTAAACTCTGGTCTGTCTAGATCTTTCTCTGAATGCAGATATCTCCTTCCATCCTGAGACTTGTAGAGTTGTCTTATAACTGTGTTGGTCACCTGATTCTAAGGCCAGTCCTCTTTCTCCCAGGCTAGGTACTTTTCAGAAGACAGAGCTATCTGCAAGAGCCTTTCCCCCAACTTCCATTTTGTTTTGAATGGGTCAGAGTGAGCTTCACAGGAAGAGCAGACAGGGATAAGAATCTGCCCTGCAGTTCTCCTTCCCCAAAAATCTTAGCCCTCTTTTGAGTTTTCCATTCTTCTAGTTGCCTGCATTTAACAATGTCACTCTCAGCTACCCTCTCTTCCTCACTCACTCACCCCACATAGTTAGCAGATCTTGGTGTTCTCTGTTTCCCCATCTTTCACATCTGTCCCCTTTTTTCCATTTACACATTGTTCAGGACCGTTTTAATTCTTACCTGGCCTTTTTTCAGTGACCTTCAGATAAATCCCCTTTTGTTATCTCTCCCCACTCCAATCCATCCTCCATATAGAAGCCCAGGTGATTTTCTAAAAGGTCATCTGACCGTATCACTCCCCCCTTAGTCAATAAACTCCCATCAACTTCTTGTTGACTCTAGAATCAAAACCAAACTCCTCCGTTTGGCATTTAAATACCTCCATAGCCTGGCCCCAGCCTACCTTTCCAGCTTCATTATATTCATCATTTCCCTTCCTTTACTTTGTGGTCCAGCCAAACAGGCCTTCTTACTGTTGTTCACACTCATACAAAAATACAACTAACATATTCAGATGTGGCTAGGAAATTAAGGTACCATCCCATCCATTTAGCAGAACACTGTGATTCAGTGACACTGACCTCCGTGCTGTTCCAGCACCGGTGCTTGGCATAGCGTTTGATCTGGAGTAGCTGTTTATTGACTGGAAACTTAGCTGAGTTGAAATCAGACAGTTTACCTTCATTTGTTGTTTTGTATTATATGTGATGAACATGTATACACAGAGAAATAAGATTCCTACCAAAAACCTAGAGTTCAATGGTTATTAGAACCTATTGTTATAGTGTGTCTTTTATTTTTAAAATATTTTTAAAAATTACTCATTTGGCAAGCTTCATTGAGCAAAATGCCTGAATAATTAGCTACTTAACAATTATTATTTAGAAGTCCATTCTGTTCCCCAAAAGATACACGTGAATTTTTTAAAGTAATGAAACATTGCTCTCTCTAAAAATATAATTATATTTGTTTTTACATATAGAACCTGAACCTGTGATTTCATTGTTATAGGGCTTCAATTTTCAAACTATTTGGTCTCAGACCTCTTTTATAACTCTTACTATTTATTGAGGATGCCCCCCCAAAGTGTTTGTGGGTTTCTATTAACTGATATTTACTGTATTAGAAATTAAAATGTCTTAATATAAGATAGTTTTCAAAATTAATTTGATTAATATTATTGTAAAAATAATTTTGACCTCACTGACCCACTGAAAAGGTCTTGGGATACTGTTGGTGTAGAGAACTTCCAGGTGAGATAACTCTTTTCTTCCAGTACAGGTTACAACCCTCTCTTAGTCTTAGAAAGACTTAGATAGTTTTAGAAAATTGGCTAGCACACAGAGAGGTTAAGTTGAGTCACACAGTCAGTATATCTCAGAGGGAAGACTTGAACGAACCCAGATTTTCTCAGCTTTGAGGCTGTATCTCTATCCACCATGATTACTATTCTGCCCCCTCCATTCATAATTTCAGTAGGAACAATTACCATTAATAAATAAAACACCTAAAAAATAAATAAAAATAAATAAAACACCTGTACCATTAATAAAGAAAACATTTTTAAAATATCATTTCTTCATTTTATTCTTTTTAGATTTCTTTTTATATGTTCTATAATATATAATATCTAATGGAGCGGCACATGTTTATTTAATTTATAAGTATATTTATAAATAAATATAAATATCACCAGATTGTCCCCCCCAGTTATTTTTAATGATGACAGTGTATAATCAAAAAAGTTGGGCTTTACTAGGCTGTGCTGGCCCTCTTTCTGCTATGTTATGCTACCTTTATTCCTACTTATTAAAAAATTCTATAATTTTGATTTCTCCCTACCATTGCTGCTTTTTGTGGGTATACCTCCATTGATTTCTAGAGAAAAGTGTTACTGTCACTGTTAGCACTTACTATGAGTGATGCTGAAATGACTCCTCCTTTCTTAAGTCATGAGAACAGGAACCACTTTGATGATGATTTCATGGTGCTTGGAAATCAAATGATAAGTCTCTTCACAGGAGCAAACTCTAAGAGTTTTGTGAGTCAAACCGTGGTCTTCACTATCAAATAGAAAGTAACTTTCTATTTTTAGAAACTATACTTTACTTGTCATTCTCCTTTTCCTATTATTTAAACTAAATTTGAAGTTTGAAATCCTCTAGTGGGCTGCCTAGGAAAAACTGAATAGAGTTCAGTCACAGAATTTATAGAAGAAATTGTCTACGTGCTTAGACACTGAAATCAAGTGTTCAATTTTTATTCCTTGTCTGGATGTGTGTGGGTTTTTTTTTCTCTCATGTGCCTGCTTTCTAAGTAAACCTGGGTCTTCTAAAGAATGTTAGACACTAAGTATATTCAATCAGACTTGACATTCAGGTATTAATAAATGGTAGAATTCAATATGTATAGCTTTGTTAAAGTTGTAAGATAAATGTATTTTGTATTCTTCTGTCATGACCAAGATGGATAATTTTCTGAAGATTTCCCATGCTTTTTAAAGTCAGGTGGTTTACATGGCATTTAGGGCAAACAGTGAGTCACATAGTTGTGTCTGCTTCTGGTTGTGAGTAGTTTTCTCCAGAGGCACATGATGGTCAGTCATCCTCTAAGGAGAGTAATAAATGACCCTGAAATAGCTAAAAGAACCCCCCCAGCCTCTTAAATTTTAAATTATAAGCCTGTTGATGTCATTTAAAGATGTCTGACTTTTGCTAAGAATAGAACTAATCCTATTCATAAGTAAATAAATTTGATTCATTTCATTCATTGGGCTTTATTTTGAAGGCAAAGAGGGAATGTATTAACCAGCATAAAATTAAGAATTGAAATGAGTACATCGATTTAGAGAGTGTATGTATCTTCTTTCTTTTCCCTTTGAGCAGAAGAAAAAGAAATAAATATTTCCCACAGCTGTTAATTCCTAATACAATTTTTTTGTTGTATGCTAAAATTGAAGTAACATTTACAAGTGAAAAAAAGCTAACATATATGGTGCCTGCTGTTTGCCAGGCACTATGTTAAAGTGCTTTACACATATTATCTAAAAAGTTTCTGTGTGAATTTTATAATTTCCCTCCTACCTTCTTCTATTAAACTGCAATTTTATAACATCACTCTCTGTGAATGCCCCCTTCTCTCAACTGCTTTCTGTTTCCCCTCCTACCCACCCCACAGTTTGTGAAGCAAGTCTTCAAGATGGTGAAATTTTTTATATTTGGGCAGCCAAGTGATTGATGTTTTCAAGTTGCTTCTACGGTTTCTCCAAAAGGTTGCTCCTCCCCTTTCCTTTACTACCATGTCACACCACCTCATACCACTGGCCTTTTCCCTTCATTGGTAGTTCTGGTCGTCCTGACCCCTCCGCCTATTGGTATAAAAAACATTCTTTTTGGCTTCCTGGTTTCTTGCTTCTGGCATCATTTCATAGGCAGAAATTCTAGACACTGAAGGAGTAAAGGGTGGGGATCTTTTCATTTAAAGCTACCAAGCTCTGGTTTTGTCCCTTCCTTCTCTGTTGCCTTTTTGGGGGGGGGGGAGGGGTAGCACTTCCCTTGGTGTATAAGGTTTGGATGTAATTTGACAGTGTATGTAGTCCAGCTTTGATTCTCTGCTTTACCATTTGTTTTGATGCAAGGACATTCCTATGACCAAAAAAATACAACAACAACAAAACCCCAACCCAAGAGAAAACAAGGCCAAAAAGTTTTTAGTTCAGTTTTAAGATTGAATAACTTAAAAGTACACACCCTAATGTTTAAGTGCACACCCTAATGTGTAAACATACATATATACATGTATACATACATGTGGTGTGTGTGTCAATCTGGCAAAGATGAGAGATTGTGCTTGAATGTGCATGTCCTTCTGAATGCGCACAAGTAAAATGAAATACTCTGAAGCAGTTGCTTTCATTTTTTGTGTTTTTGTTTTTGCTTTTGCCAGGTATACGTTAGGCTAAGACTGAAACTTCCTTCAGAATTCCCCTTGTTAAGCTGTTCTTCCTGTTTCCCCTTAGTTCAATACCATGACATCATGGTTACTCTACAAATACTCGCCATAATCCACTAAACAGAAACGAAGGACTTGGTTCCAGGGGAAAAGCCTAGGCACAGTGATGTCCACAAGCACACTTTATACGGGAAGGGCAGCTTGTCTTTGGTGAGCACTTTTCAGGTGGTCTAGGAAAACACATTGTACGCTAGCATCTTGGGTTAAGGTGATTTGCTAGTTTTTCTTTTAACATTTTTAACAGAAACAGAAGTACATATAATTAGCTTGTATGTATGTCTACAAATATTTTTTTAACTTCTCAATCAAAGAAAATAGTTTTTAGTTTTGTGACAGATGACATGCCGTAATGGCTTTTGGCAGTGCCTGTATTATGTTCTGTATTATATTACATTCTTTATAGTGTCTAAATTGTTTCCCCCTTCTTGAGCCTAGCAACATTTTGAGAAATGTTTGATGGTGGGAAGTCGGAATAGGCTTATGGTTTTGTATTTTAAGGGTGGGTGGAGGTGGGAGGAAGGCTAGAAAACATCACTGTTCCATGTTCCTAAGTCCACTACTGTCCTGCCGAGAAGATTTTAAATTGTTACCCTTACCAGTACACGGCTCAGTGGGCTTTCAGGGCTTCGCCCGGCAGTACATGTCCTGGCCTATGTCCCTATCTCTTCTGATACAGTTCGGTCTTTGCAATTATAGCAGCCTGGATCCATAATGTTACAAAGGTCTTATGCATTATTAACTTGTGATAAAACTGGAAACCCTCCCAGGTAATCTTTCTCCACAATCCTTCCTACACCAAAGGCTTCTGTCTCTAAAGACTGACTTTGATGTTGAGAAGAACAGAGGTAACAGCTATAGGAATTGGCTCTTTTGATTTAGCGGTATCCTCTGGGGAATCTATATTTGATAAGTGTATACCAGCATTTTCCCTAAAATTCTGAATATTTAACCACTCTGATTATTGATCCAATTTTAGTGTTGTAGTGAACCAATATTAAGAGCCATTAACCATGCCTCTTATGAACCATGGTCTCTAAATTTTTTGATGACTCACTCCTATCAGTTAAAAAAAGTTAGCTACCTCCATTTTGTTTACAAATCATATATCATATCAGTGTGCATGTAATTGTGTACATTTTGTATCGTACTTTATAGCCGCACAAAGTAAACACTAAAAAGTATTAAAGATGGAATAAATTCTAGAGTCAATAGGAGGCCCCTGGAGTTTGAGGAGGGGAGTGACGTGGTTTGAGTAGGGAATCTTTACTTAAGGAGACTTACTGCATGGAAGGTAGAGACTTGGAGAAGGAAACCACGGCTTCAGGGGAAAGGTGGTTACCTAAGTAGAGATAAGAGACTTGACAACTGAGAAATGCCATGAGTAAGAGGGAGAAATTGATGGTTGATACTAGTGTTCTGAAGCTATGTAACTGAAGGATAGTCATGCCATTGCCAGAAAAAGGAAAGTTTTGCAGGATGAGTTTTGGGGGAGAACGGTAAGGCAATGAAGACTGCAGCAGGGCCAGACAGGCTCAGGCAGGCTCCTTCTGTACGGTTCACTGTACCAACCACAGTGAAAGAGGGGAAGGGGCTGGGCTGTTACAGACTGTAGCACAGCACCCCCCTCTCCTCCTCTCCCCAGCACCCGGCCAAACCAGGAGTCTGCTTGGGAGAGGGAGGGTTTTGCTTGTGCAGTTGCAGCAGCTGGTGCAGGTGCTTTGGTCTCACTCAGTTTATAACCTCCTGAGGACACTCCTCTCAGTGGAGAAGGGGAGAGGCTGGGAGTTTGTACTGCCAAAGAGTAAGGGCTAGCAAGAGCAAAGCGCTGGAGTGGAGGAGATTCGGCAGTATTAGGTGAAGGGGGTAGTATGGTTGTGTTGTAGCACATCCATTACTCCTTGGGATCATGATCTGGTCCCCATTTTGGAGTCCCCTCCTTTAACCCTACACCAAGAAGATGGTACCTTGGGGAGGGACTATCTTATTTTTTGTCTTATTTCTCCAGCACTTAGTACAGTACTGGTGCATAGTAGGTATTTAATAAGTCTGTGAATTTAAGTTTTCTTAGATGCCTTCTTATTGCCTAAGGCAAAAATACTGAAGTGCTATCTAAAGCACCTCAATAGGTAGTGCTGGGCCTGGAGTCAAAAAGATCTTGTTTGGGGGCGGCCAGGTGGCAAAGTGAATAGAGCACCGGCCCTGGAGTCAGGAGGAGCTGAGTTCAAATTCGGCCTCAGACACAACACTTACTGTGTGACCTTGGACAAGTCACTTAACCCCAATTGCCCTGCCTTCCCTCTTCCAAAAAAAAAAAGACCAAAAAAGAAAGGCCTTAGTTTAAATCTGGCCTCATATACTACTAAGTTGTATGATCCTGAACGAGTCACTTAACCTCTGTTTGCCTTGGTTTCTCCATCTGTAAAATAGGGATTATATTAGCACCTGCTTCTCAGGGGTATTATGAAGGTTAAATAAGATAATGTTTGTAAAGTGCCTAACCCAGTGCCCGGCATATAATAGGTACTGTATAAATACTGTTATTATTATCAATTAGGAGTCGATGATTAATAGAAGAAATTTGCTGGTATTTATTGAAACATCTGTGTTTGTGGATGATTAAGCTCATAAATAAAGAAAAGAATTTTTTAAGTTCTCCAGTTGTCATAAGCAGCAAGTTAAACTTAGCCCAAACCATTCCATTTTGTGATTCTTATGTCCTGTCTATGACACACAAAGTTAGGTAACATATTTGAGGACATTCAGTTGTTTGGAGTATTAAGTTGCCTTTTTTTCCCCAGCCTGATAGTTTGGTTCTGTAGTAAACAGAAAGAGGACTTGGGGGTGATCTATAAAGGAATAGTTGCGAGGCACTGAATAAATGGCATGTATTCTGTTTGTTGCTTTTAGCACTGTGCTTAGTGATTTGGGATAGTTCACAGTTGTGGAAATAGTTTTATTTTAATCTGTGAAAATAAAATTAATATTTTCATTAATATAATTTATTAATATAATGTAAGTATATGATATATAATATATAATATAATTAATCATTAATATAATCACCCCCAGAATATTTTGGTAAAATTATTGGATAAAAAGACAGCAAAAAATTCAACATAGTAAATACCTGTAATCATGTAGTTTTACCTATGAACTAAGTATGATTTTTGCTTATAGGTTAGAATGGTAAGATACAGCAATACATCCATCCTACAGCTGTAAGAAATAGAATCATAAAATCTTATAGTTGAGTTCTGGAACTGTAATCCACTTGAAATGTTCCTGTCTGATACTTATTTGAGTCTCTGCTTAAAGATGTCTAATATTCTAGAACTTCTTATCTCCCAAGAGAGTTCACTCCTTTTTCTGATTTTTCTAGTTGTTAGAAATGTTTTCTCATATTGATAAATTTGCCTCCCACCTGATGATGCAAACACAAAAGGGACACAATCCGTACTCTCAAGGAACCTACATTCTGCTGAAATGCTTACATTGTTAATGGGGAAAAAGGGGATAGCCTTAACTCATTCATCTCAACGAGTGGGGAAAGCTCTCATGCTTCCCTCTACTATACCAAGAGATGTTGTGATATAAAGAAAAAGTACTAAACTGGAGGACAAGTTCTGGTTCAAGCCCAGACTCTTCTCCAACTAGCTCTGTTACATTGGACAAGTCATTTTACTTCCCTGGGCCTTGTTTTCCTCGTCTGTGAGAGACAGAGAGAGAGACAGAGAGAGAGGGAGAGAGAGAAAGAGAGGGAGGGAGGGAGAGGGAGGGAGAGGGAGAGAGGGAGGGAGAGGGAGAGAGAGAGAAAGAGAGCTAGAGAGGGGGAGGGACAGAGAGAGGGAGAGAGAGAGGGAGAGAGAAACAGAGAGAGGGAGAGGGAGAGAAAGAAAGAGAGAGAGAGAGAGAGAGAGAAACAGAAAGGGAGTATAGGTTAGATGATATCCAAGGTCTCTTCTGATGCTAGCCTTTAATAGCATCAGTCATACTCTCTGCTCTTTCTTCTGATGCACTGAGCAGTGGGATTTTGCCCCAGGAGGGGAGCAAGGGAGAAAGTCCATAATTAAAGGAAAGCGAGGCAGCATGGTAGCAGAAGAGGTAATGTTCTTTGACTTTGCCCATGACTCTGAAGTAGCATGGTAAGAAGTCTTCCTTGCCAAGACCAAGCACTGAATCCATTCCCTCTGCTCCCTCACGAGCTAATCATGGCAGGAAGTGATCAGAGAGAGATCCCTGCTAGCAATGGGATGCTGACCAAAGAAGCATCATCAGTCATCAGGAGTGCACCAAATGGCAAATCTGTGTTCTGTGACCAGAGTTCACCAAATGGCAAATCTGTTTTCTGTGACCAGAGTTCCTTAACTTCACTTAAAAAGCAAGAGTTCCTAACCTGGGGACCCCAGACCTCTAGGGGGTCCATTGATATATTGATTTTTCAGGTGGCACATGCATACATATGTACATGTATACATACATATCCACACTATGTATAGTCTTCATTTTCACTAACTTCTAACTAAAAATTAGCATTTTCTTCAGTTATGAATGTAGATAATTAAACATTCTGAGAAGGGAAGAGATCTATACATAGGCTTCACCTGCCTTACAAAAGAGGTCCATGACAGCACAAAAATGTTAAGAACTCCCATTCCTCCTGGCAGCATGGATCAGTTGCAAATTGTTACATTCTTTAATCTCCTTTGCTAACTGGCAGGATAATGGCCAGGGCAGAATAAATGATTAAATTGTTCGTTTCCTAGAATTTCTCAATTTGGAGCAGCTTGTATACTATCTGGGAATTGCCTAGGGTTCTTTTGGGGTGGTAAAGGTTTTATTGTGCATTTCTTGCTTTTATTAATATGTTAAGAGTAAAACACTTATACATAGTTGAAAAAGTTTTATTTCTCTGGGAAGAAACTCCATTATGTTAAAGCCACACCAGCAAAATATGGCAAGGCCAGGGAAGAAGAGGTAGGGTTTGTCAAGTAGATGATTCAGAACTGATCCTGCTGGGGAAAAAATATATTTTAATGTATACCCCCACGGTAGCAAATAGGGGATGGCTACTTAGGGAAAGGAGAAACTGTGGGAAACAAAGTCAAGTATTCTCTGAGAACCATAGAGAAGGTCATAGGGCCACAGATTTATAGAAAAAAGACACCTTCAAAGTCCTCTGATCCAAATTCCTCATTTTATGGTTGAAGAAATTGAAGCCTGGAGAAATGAAGTGACTTGCTCACTCAGTAAGAACTAAGTCAGGATCTGAACACAGGCTGTCTGATTCCAAATCCCCGACTTCTTTCTAGTGAACAGAAAGATTCATGCAGAGATATAAATCAGCAGCCCTTCTTCAGCCTCATTGTCTGGTGCATACTTTTGTGATAAGTGCCAGAGTCAGTAAGGACCTGTCAAATAGTGTCAAATCAGTAACCAACACCACTATCTGGTGGTCAAAATTCTCAGATTCTCTCTGGATTTTATCTTCTTTTTGAGGTTTGTGAGGAAGAAGTATAGGTCATCATAGATAGCATAGTGGAGAAAAGTCACTGTATTTGGGGTCAGAGAACTTGAGTTTGACATCTAAACTCTGCTATTTATTCTTTTTGTGACCTTGGGTGAGCCATTGAAGCTATATGGGTCTTGGTTTCAAAATGAAAGGTTGGATGATGACTTTTCTACCATCCTTCCAAATCTGAGTTCTAATATCACAATTTTTGGTTGTCTTTTTTTTAAACAAGTAGGAGGAGTAGGAGTAGGAGTACTAGCAGTAAGATAGTAGTACTTTATCATTAGTATAATAATGATAATACTGGCATTTATATGGCGCTTTAAGATGTACAAAGCACTTTATACATGTATTGATTCATTTGATTCTCCCAATAACCCTGTAAAGTAAGGGCTGTTATCACCATTTTACAGATAAGAAAATGGAGTCCAGAAAGGTGTCACTTGTTTCCTTACTGACACAGCTAGTGAGTGTCCAAGGAAGGATTAAAATTCAGGTCTTTCTGACTCCAAGGTCTTGCTCTGTTCCTTGCATAATTAGCAGAAAGAGGTTTTAGAGATACTTCTGACTTGGTGTTAGTGTCCTCCCTGTTCCCCACACCCACCCCTAAGTATGGAGATAGTGTAAAAAATCTGACAAGTTGGACCAGGAGATTTCTTAACCAAATATGACTCGTCACCCACATAGTCTACAAAGACCCTTAAAGTGAATGTGTTGCTGATTAAGGGTGCAGAAATAGAATGATTCCATTATGTAAACAGTGTGTTGTTGGGTGGATTCTCTCCTGGTCATTTCCAAGAAGCATGGGGTGGCACCTTACCTAAACATTCACATTAATATGTTGAGATCAGCAGACTATTTTTAGTCAGAGTCCTGAACTGAGCCTTAAAAGGGCATTTATTTTTCAGCTTAGTTGTTTATATTTGATTGATGGCTGCTTTTTTTCCCCATTAGAAGATTTAGGAATATTTAGAAGGGTTTTTTTAAACGCTTATTTGGATCACTGTAATACATTGTTCTTCCATCAACAACTTAGCATTTCTATATCTAAGTAAGCATTTGAGGACCCAACCCATGGAAATATTTGTGGCAAGAGGATGTGACACATTCCAAGAGGATTTGAAGGATAAGTGATGGTTTCAGGACTCACTGTGCCCACCACCTTTAAATGTATGTGTTTTAAGGCAGCAAAGACTAGGATATTCCTTCCTCCAAACTAATTGTAGGTCATGCCCCAAATGGAAAGAAAATTCATTGAAACAGTGGACAAAATGAGCAGCACAGGATTCATCCCTAATGTGTAAATCTCCCCTGAACAATTTTCAAGTGTATGCAAAACATTAGTATCAAATCTAAGCAGATAAATTACTTTTTTTTTCATCCCAAACCATTTTATTAAAGGAAAAAATGACAACCTGAGAAGGCCCTACTTCGTGCATGTATCCCACCCCTACCTCTTCCGGTAGGACCTTGGAGGGTGGAGGAGCCTTGCATTTCTAGCATCTGGTAATATAGTTTAAGGAGGATTTGAGAAGGCCTTTGTGTCCCTGTTTTCCCAGTGGGATCCCATCCCAGGCTGTCCAGGCTGGAGTCAGTCCCATGAGTTCCAGCTCCCGTCCAGGCCCACACTCCCATCCCTGTTCCACAGGTTCTGTTCTTTACTTAGGCTCCTCTGCTTCCCTAGAGGCAGGTGCACATTCTGTGGCTCCTGGGGCAAAGCCAAAGCTCTCAGCCTTCTGGCTGTTGTCACGGGGCAACTCTGTACTTGCAGGAAGAGCCACGAGCAATGTGGACAGGGTAGTGGCGCCGGTTGATCTCTATCTTGGCCAGCACAGCCGGTGGCAGATCAATATGGCATCGTTTCGCCAAGGCTAGCAAGTAGATAAGGACATCACTGAGCTCCTCCCCTAATGCCCCTTGTTCTGCTTCCAGCCAGGACAAGGGTCCAGGTCTACCATCAGGCCTCTACTGAAGGAGCTCTACCGGCTCTCCCACTTCCCCAACAAGGGCCAGGAGGAGGTTCCGAGGTTTATGGAACTGGTCCCAGTCTCTTTCTGCTGCAAACTCTGTCTGGAGGGGACAGATGTCCTCCAGCGTGGGCTTCCGGCTGAAGCTAAATAGGGTATCCTGCCCCTCCGCGCTGCGCCCTCAAGGTTGCTGCCCTTGGCATGGTGCTGCACAGGAGCCACTAACTCCAAAGCCGCGTGAAGGTGCCCTAAATGACTTATTTCAGATGATAGTACCGTACCCTCTTTTTCCTCAATCACCTAACCTCTCTGAACAGCGGCTTCCTTATGTGTAACGTAAGAATAACAATCCATAAGTCAGAGTCAGAGCCAGTGTGTCCAGTCGTGGAAGAGAGGCCGGGCCCGTGGTCAGGACGCCTGGGTTTGGAGCCTGACTCTGCCTTACAAGGTGTGGGACGCTGGCAACTCCCTTAACTGTTTTCTGGTCCCTAATTTTCCTTATGTATGAAGTGGACGGCTACAGGTGATGAAAAAGAGAAACAGAAAGGCTAACTGACCCAGTATTAAGAATTAGTGGTAGCAAAAAACAACAACAAAAAAACCACACACACAACAACAACAACAACAAAAACTCAACAAGAATTAAGTGGTAGCATTGTATAGTAGATGAAGCATGGAGGTGAGTCATAAAGACCTGAGTTCAAATTCTGACTGAAACATGTTGACAATGTAATTTCCCTGCCTTCCCCGTTCCAGATTTCTAAGACTACAGGGCTAATAGCTAACTTTTATATAGCACTTAGCATGCCTTGGGAACTGTGCCAAGAGCTTTATAGTAATTTACACATATACCTCACATTCTTATTTTAAATATCAAGAAAAACCTTTTTAAAAATTTTTAGTATCTAATAAGTACCTATTAAACACCTCACAACAATCCTGGGAAATAAGTGCTTATTCTTATCCCCACTTTTACAGTTGAGGAAACTGAGGCAGAGATGAAGTGACTTGCCCAGGGTCACACAGCTAGTAAGTGTCTGAGGCTGAATTTGAACTCAGGTCTTCCTGACTGCAGACCCAGTGCTCTATCCACTGCACCACCTGACCGCATGAAGAGCCAAACAAGGCATTTCACCACTCACATGTTCTATTTTTCTGCTTTAGCGGCTCACTAGTAAACCTTTGGAGTTACCATTTCTATTTATAGGTCACTGCTTCAGTGCCAGGTTTGTTATCGCCTTTCTTCAGGCTTAATAAAATCAAAGAATTTTGGACTTAACCCCTGGTAATGTCTCCTCCGGTGAATAGGAAAGTCTGGAGAAAACACTTGAGCAGGAAATTCAAGAGAACCCGTAGCTGTTTTTATCAGTTCAGGAACACTAGACTTGCAAATTGTATCCTGTTTTTTTCTGGCTATAGAAAAGCCTTTATTAAAGAAAGTACAATGTTAAATCCATTAGGGGAATGAATTTGCAATATAATAAGTGTCACTCAGCCGGCTGGATCTGTGGCTTGTTAGGGCCTATTGTTTCATTCTTTGGAATTCATTCCTAAGGTCCTTATATGCTCAGTCACACTATAACTTGATGGTAAACAACTGAGTGCATTGGTGTACATCTGTGTGCATATGGTTTTTTGTTTGTTTTTTGCTTAAACTCCCCAAACACCATTTGGTCAAAGCTATTTTGAAGAGTTGGGAGTTTTCTTGAGCTTTTGCATCTCAAGATGAATTTTCCCCTTGAAAGTGGGTCTGTAGCTTTAATCATTCAATGTAACTTTACTGCCCTAAACTGGATTCAGTTTATCCAGATTTGAAACCAGATGAGTCTAGTTTCTCAGGACCATCAGTCACTGAGATTGGTTTGTTTGTGTAAAGTAGGTTCACATACTCTTAATTTTTGTCATTCAGTTGTTTCATACATGTCGGCTCTCCATGACCCTATTTGTGTGTGTGTGTTTGTGTGTGTGTGTGTATTTAATTTTTAAAATTAAAAAAAATTTTTTTTGGTCAGAGATACTGTAGTTGTTTGCCATTTCTGTCCCTATTATGTATAATACATATGGGATAAATACGGAACCTTGTGCCTGCACATTGACTACATCTACAAATGCTATCATTTGGCAAATACTTCTGGTTTGGAAACTTGGCTTTGCTACTTCCTTTTTTTTAATTGATTGTATAATTGTAATTTATAAATTTTGTTTTGATATAGGCACTTCCCGTAAGCAATTCACTTCCCTCCGTGGTACTTTCCCATTAAAAAAAAAAAGATTATATAATATGATGCTGCTAAGTACAGTAGTGGAGTTCAAATGTGTCCTCAATACACATTAAATGCCTACTATGTGCCAGGCAAGGTGACAGTTAAATAGTTGTGTGACTCTAGGCAAGTTACTCAACCTCTTTGCCTCAGTTTCTCCTTCTGTAAAATGGGAAAAACAATAGCACCTACTTTGCAGGGTTGTTGTAAGGATCCTACAAAGTAATATTTGTGAAGTTCTTAGAGTGCCCCCCTTGGGGGCTCTATACACATCCTTCCCTTCTCTCTTCCACAACATAATGATCAAAAGTAAAAGTCTATAATTTCCTTTTTTTTGTTGCTGGCTCTTTCTTCATAGAAAAATATATACCTAATTTCAATACAGTCAAAATTGACCCTTTAATTTGGTGGAAATTAATGGCCTTTTAGCATTGTCTTCATTTAGATTGTTTATGTTTCTCTGATCCTGCATTCTTTGCTCCATATCAGTTCATACAAGTCTTCCCATCTTTCTTTAAAGTTCTCATATTCTTCATTATTTATGGTGAAAGACTATTCCATTATATTTATGTAATATTTTATACTTTGTTTCCATCTTTTTGCTTTTACAAGTGCTGTTATCAATATTGCGTTACTTGTGGGATTTTTTTTTCTTAACTTCCTTGGGAGATGGTAGATAAACCTAGTAGCAGGATTACCACAAATAAGGGTATGAATAATTTAGAAACTTTTCTCACCTAATTTCTCTGTCATATTTTAAATGATAAAACAATCCATACAGCAAATTAGCGGCTTTACCTTCCCATAGCATTGGCTTCTTCTGTCTTCCTTGCCACCTTGATGGGTATGGCAGGATGATAGTTAAAAGTTGTTTAATTTGCATTTACCTCAGTGTTAGTTATTTTGAAAACTTTTTCAGATGACTAGTAAGAGTTTGCATTGTTTTAGAAAGCTAAATGTCTTCTGAATGCTTGTCTATGTGATACCAAGATTTTCTCCCCTCTAATCTATATCCTTTCTTATTATTATAATAATACTTTTCTTCATATTCTAAGACCATACATTTAGAGCTGAAAGGGACCACAGAGGTTATCTAATCCAAGTACCTCATGTTTTACAAGGGAGAACACTGAGACCCAAGGGAGTTAAATAACTTGTCTAAAGTCATAGAAGTTTGTCAGCATCAGAAATGGGATTGGAATCATCTTCTGACCCCACTGCCGGTGTTCTTTCCACTGTAACATACAGCCTCTTAGTTATTTTGTCTTTCTATTTTTCTCATGTCTTGCTGTGAAACTTTTCCGATTTGCAATTGTAAAACCTTTACTTTTTTTTTAGTCTCTTTCATTTAAAAAAAAATTACGAATCAAGAAATCTTCCCCAAATACTGTGTTATTGAATTTATCAGACACTAGATTTTATTTACTTCTGTTTCTTTTTTTAAAAATTTAGTACCAGATAATTATTATTTTATAATATGCTAGTCTTCATTCCTGGTTTGTTTTTTCTTCATAATTTCCCTCATGTTCCTTCTTGTTAATTTTGTTCTTTTTTTTTTGGTCTGGTCCCACAGTGTATCCCCTTGATAATTTGATTGGGATTATACCAAATCTGTAGAGTAATATAGGTAGTTTCATTTTTTTATATTAGCATATTACACCCCATTAGTTAGATCTCCTTTACTTTTGTAAACCTTATTTTATGGCTATATTTATATCAGTTCTGCATCCATTAGTAGGTTGGTTTGTATGGATTTATTTTGTATCTTGCTTCTTTTTTTGATGCTATTAATCATCAGTTAGTGTCTTATTTATTCTCCAAGGTTCTTAGGTAGTCATCCATGCACTTTTTTTCTTTTGCAATTAATTTTTTTGGAAGGCAATCAGGATTAAGTGACTTGCCCAAGGTCACACAATTAGTAAGTATTTGAGGTTACATTTGAACTCAGGTCCTCTCAACTCCAGGGCTGATAGATTGTGCCACCTAGTTGTCCCTCACCCATGCACTTTTCCAAAATATTTTATTATAATTATTTCAATATAATTGGTTTTCTTTGTAATCCTGTGTATTTTGTTTTATGCATTTAAAAATATATTGAGTTTTCCCAGTCTTTACCAGACTTCAAAAGGGATCTGTGACACACACACAAAAATCTGTTGAAGGATTTTCCAAGTGAACCATTATATAATCTTCCAATAGGGATAAACTTACCTGCATTTTGCCAATTCTTATCCCCCTAATTTCTTTTTTCTTTCCTTATCCCTATAGTTAGCATTTCTATTTCTCTACAAAGAATAGGGGTGGTGGGGAAATCCTTGCTTTACCCTGTTCTTATTGGGAAAGCTTCCATTGTTTCTCAGTTACAAATAACACCATTGGTTTTGGCTGTTGGTTTTAGATAAATGCTTTTGATGATCTTAAATAAAGGAATTTCCATTCTAATGCTTTTTTGAAAAAGTGTTTTTAATACAAATGAATGCCATATTTTGTTTCTTCCTATAGTAGTTGATGTAACAATGTAGGTTTTATTAATAATGTGATTAATTCTGCTAATTGTTTTTATCTTGTTGAACCCTTAGTATAGTTTTCCCATAATATTTTAATACATGTATTAATGTAGTTGCTTCACTAATATTTTGTTTTAAATATTGTTTCAATATTTGTGAGTGATATAGGTGTCTAGTTCTTTTTAATCTCTCCTTAATTTGACTGTCTGGAAAATATTTGCTTTATAAAAAGAATTTGGTAGAGTGCCTTCTTTCTCTATTTTTTGAAAAGATTTAATTGATCTTAAAATATTTGATGCAATCGATTTACAAATCTATGTAGTTCAGTTGCTCTGTCATCCTTCCCTTGGGAGTTTATGGTTTTCTCAATCTAATTTTCTGAGAACAAATTGTTTAGGATCAATTACTAGAATCAAATATTAAGTTATCAACTTTATTGGCAAATAATTGATTACAGAACTTTTCTGATATTTTTCTTTTATTTCTGATTCATTTGTTGTGAATTTGTTTTCTTTATTTTTTTCATTTTGTCCAGTTAATTTTCAAGTCAAATTTGCTAATGGTTTGTCAATTTAGTTAGATTTTTTTAGAGAATAGCTCTTTGTTTAGTATATCAACTCAATAATCTTTTTGTTTTCAATTCAATCTCCCCTATGGTTTTCAGCATTTTTAATTTTATGCTTCTTTTAAGATTATTGATTTGTTGATTTTCCAGTTTTTATTTGTAAGCTCAATTCATTAATTATCTCCTTTTTTCCTTTGTTAATAGGGATGTAAATTTTATTTTAAGAATGGGTTTAATCTCATAAATATTGGTACTGTGTCTTCCTTTTCAGTTTAGTTCAGTGTGATTTATTTATTGATTCTATGATTTGTCCTTTGGCTGTTCTTTATTTAGATTAGATTATTGTCCTTTAGTATATACAATTAGGTCAGTATCCCAGTGCTTACCACAGTGATTGGGACATAATAAGTAAGCACTTATGGACACATACTGTGTCCATCTTTATGGGGTTTGTACATAAATGTTCTCTATTTGTTTCCTTAATGGTCTTAATTAATTCTTTAATTTAATTTAATTCTTTAACTTCTAATAGACTGTTGTCTTATTTTTCATTTCCTCCTTTCCCCAGTAGAGATATGAATGTGGTTCTGGATCTCCTCCCTCCCCATTTTCCTACTTTGTTTTAATGTTCTTCGTATGACCTTTCCATTATTAAAAATACGAACTCACTTCTTCCTCTTGTTTCTTGCCTCATCCAGGATAATTTTATCCATTTTACTTTTCATGGAGATCATGGCTGTCCATAATTATTTTTTTTTGTTCTTGCTATTACCTTCAGATAAGGAAGAAATTCTAGAAGACAAAATACTTTTGTTTTCTCATAGCTGTTTGCAAATATTATTATAAATCTGCTTAATTTATTTTTTGCCTACATACTTGTTAACTTTTTTAGAGTTTTCTTTTGCTTGATGAATTTATATTGTCAAATGTCTTATTAAATTCTGTTTTCTTTCATTTTATGATTAGCATGTAGTTTTGCATGGTTCTAAATGATTTCCCTTGGTTTGTGAGAGACTGTTGTTTGCCAGATTCTTTGATTTTGATGTTTTAGAATTTGGCAACTACACGTCTGGGTTATTTAAACTTTGGATTCTTCTTTGAAAGAGCCAGGTATACTTTCCTATCTGTAATAGTTTCCTCTGAACATGTCTACCTTTGAATGTCAATTGTAGTCATTTTTGTTCCTTTCTTTCCTAGGGAATTCTGTTCAAGAAGAAATCTTAGTGGTTGCGCTAAAGGACTTTAGAAGAATAGGGGTTCAAATCTATTTAAGGAACATAAGTGGGGGGGGTTTGAGGGGGAAAGAGAAGGCAATTGGAGTTAAGTCACTTGCAACATAAGTGGTTTTTTGCCAAGAATAACCACATTTTTTCATTTATGATATTTTTAAAAATCCCTCTAGATGAAAGATAGCCTGAACTTTGATGAACTATGATTTATCCAGACTAGATCTTCAATGCTGGACATACTCCCCTCCTAGAACAACCTATTATTAATAATAATTCAAAAATATGCAAATGATTAGATGTTTACTAAGTGCTTACTATTTGATAGGGACTTGTGTTAATCCCTAGAGATACAAGTGCAAAAAGTAAGACAATCCTTGTCTTCAAGGAGCTTATATTATAATTGAGAAAGAAAACATATAGAGAAGAGTGTTCAGAGTGAAGGGCATTGCGGTCTGAGAAATCAAAATGTCGTGATAGAAGAAATAAGCAGGAAGAAGTAGTATGTATGTGAGCAATTCTATGACAGAAAGATGACTAGAATACAGTGTGGTAGGATTAGGTCTGTAGTGGGTATGGTTAACTCTTACAATAACAGATCTGTGAGAAGGAGAGCACAACTCTTACCTTCATTGACATGTAAGGAGATTTAAGACAAGCTAAATAACCTGCAAAAGGTCATATAGCTGATAAGTCAGTGGTCCTCAACCTGTGAGTCGCGACCCCTTTGGGGTTGGAACAACCCTTTCACAGGGGTCACAGGGGTTACCTAAGACCATTGGAAAACACGTATTTCCAATGGTCTTAGGAACCTCCTCTGTCCATCTTCAGGTGGGTCTGCCCACATGCACATACGCCCAGATAAGACTATTAAAGGGTCGTGACATTGGGAAGGTTGAGAACCACTGTGATAAGTGATAGAGATGAGACTTGAGCCCAGGTTGCCTAATCAAAGCTCATAACTTTTTCCCTTACACCATCAACGTGTCTTACCTCCTACACCTTCTTCAATATGAGGAATAGTTCTCCTTCAAAGGGAGAGTTTGTTATATATCCTGATTACCAAGTACCAGGCACTGGTGAACAGGATATATCACAGTCTCCTTTGAGGAAAAAATGTTCCTTATAACTATGTAATGACTTTTGGGACAGCCTGTATGAGGTTCCTAGTCCAGTGATATTTCTCTTATACCATGTTTCATCCGTATAGTTCTCATTTAAGATGTTATTTTTGCTATCATGATATTTGTCTCTCAGATGTAGAGAGTTTTAATAGCTATTAAAGCTTAAAATTGTGTGTGTGTATGTGTCTGTCTGTCTGTCTATGTGTCCTGCTCTGTGAGATCCTTGATGGTTTCATTTATGTCTTTGTAGTCTTAGTTCCTATTACAGTGCCTGGGCACATGGTTGGTACTTATTCCCACGTATTAGGTTTGTGACCCTGGATATGTCGCTTAAACTTTTCTAAATCTGTCACTTCATCTATAAAATGTTCCTTTTCTGTCCAACTTTCCTCTCCCCAAGATGTGAATAGCAAATGAGATAATTTATGTAAACCATTATATAAATACATATAAGGTGGCCTGATGAATTTATTTTCCACTACTACACTGCTGGTCTTTGTTTCATTTGTTTTTTCTCTTTTGGGTATGAGAGTAATTATTTTGGACCTTTGTTTTATTATAGCAGGTGAGTTTTATTTGAAAGCAGTACAGTTTTCTGCTTGGCTTAGCTTATGTTTTTTGGAATTCAGGAAGCTGAATTGTTGTTTGACTCTTTGCAAGGAAACATCCATGTGTATGTGTGTAGAATATATATATAGTAGTAGTTCATGTGTTTTCCTTATCGCTTTGGTGCCATTCTTTCTTTGTTTTGTTATAGATCATTCATCTTTATTATTTTAGGTAAGTGAATGGCACCTCCTCTCCACTAGTTTCACGTCATGTTATGGTATGAAATGCTCAGATTGGCTTAACTGTTCAGGGTAGAACCTTCTTCCAATGAAATTAAAACATTTGGAGTTTGTCAAAAAAGTTTCTTCTATTGAGTAATTTGTTATAATATATTCTGTTTCAGTATCTGTTACTATGGCAATGACTGCGGGGACTGCAACAACTTTTCCCATGAGCAACCACACCCGGGAAAGAGTGACTGTAGCTAAACTCACATTGGAGAATTTCTACAGCAACCTAATTCTACAGCATGAAGAAAGAGAAACCAGGTATGGGGGAAAACTAGTCCATGACAATTTCTTACGTTGTTTGGGCTGTTCGTTGATGGGTCAGAATACAAGCATGTTTTCCATTTAGCTGTTTTACAGCATGGAACATACCATGCTACTTCTGAATAGCCTACACTTAGTAGAAATTCATTTACTCATTGGTTTGGTTTCTAGAAATGCTCTCTCAAGGCAGATTCAGTTCGGATCAAACAAGTACCCACATCACCCACAAACTAAACACGCATAAAATTTTCTAGTTGGAAAAAATATGTTATACATTTTGTAATGTTTTTTGTTTTGTTTTTAGCAGACATATTCCCAACCTTTTTTTTTAATTGGTAGTAGATAACATTTTGAAATTTATATATATGGGTGTACAGGGTTGCTTAGGCCAGCCATTCCATTTCCTACATAGGATACAGAGTTAGAGACAAAAATACTAAATTAAGAAAATTTACATCTTCATAATAGGAGCCATTAGTACTTTGCAAGACTGACTTAAAATGTATAATAAATTACAGAATTTACAAAATTGTCTGCTTTCATTGTAGATATTACAGAGAAGGTATCTCGGGAAATCCTTCAAAGGTCTAGTTCAAACAAGATCTTCTCCATGAATCCTTCTCTGATTCTTCTTGTCAAAAATGATAACATAACATTTTGTATTCTTTTACTCTACTTACCAAGTTCTTATTTCCTTAAGGGTAGCGACTGATGTGTTATTCATCTTTTTATCCCCCACACCATCTAGCATAGGACATTCTACAAGCATAATGGCATTCAATGAATGTTGGGGATAGGCTGCTATTTTGGGAGGGTGACTACTGAATGCGCATTGGAACACAAGCTTCCCAAAGGGAAATATTAAACCACCTTATTGCCTCAGTCATATCTTCCAGATAACATTAGTAAGCAGTGCAAGTTCTTAATTATTATCATTTTGAATGAATAAATCAATTTTCTGAGGTCTAAAAGCATGCCTATAATTTGGTCAAATACTTCTTGCTGAACAGCTTTACCTGGATATTTCTCTGGTACTTCAAACTCTTTGTTGAAAATTGAACTCCTCATATTTCTTCTGAACTTTCCCCTTTTCTCGGTTTCCCTCTTTTGTTCTTGTTGCTATTGGCACCACTGTCCTCTCAGGTTTGGTGCCATCCTTGACCCTGTCTTCTCCTTCACTTCCCCCCACCAGTCAGTTGCCAGGTCCTTCCATATTACTTCACAATATCTGTTTCATCTTCCCCCTACTCTCTCCTCACACATTTCAGGTCCTTATCGCTTTTATCCTGGGTTATTGTGACAACTTCTTAACTCTCCTTCTACCTTCCAGAATCTTCCCTTCCAGTCCATCCTTCACACAGCTGCCAAAATAATATGAATAATGCATACGTGTGAGCATGTTGCTCTCCTGCTCAAAAACCTTTAGTGATTCCTTATTGTCTGTAGGATAAAATGCAGACACCTTAACCTGGCATTTCAGACCCATCATAAGACAGCTTCCTCTTTATCTTTCCAGCCCCATTTCTTAGTGCTTTCCTTTACATCTTCTACTCTGCATCAAAACCTAGAGCTCTTCCATCTCTGCATTTACCCTGGCCTTCCCCACGGCTGGCGAATTTGTTACCTCTTCACTAACGCCTGTTGAAATTCTGCTCTTCCTTCAAGGCCTAGCTCTTCTTTGAAGTATTGTATTATTCCTCCTACCACCCCACTGCTAAATATGATTACTAGCTTCCTGAATTTTCATGGTGTACTTTGGCCTTTCCCTTTGTACATAACACATTTTTTTTTGGAGGGGGAACACAAAATAGTTGTGGTTAAGTGACTTGTCCAAGGTCACACAGCTAGTTAAGTATCAAGTGTCTGAGGCCGGATTTGAACTCAGGTCCTACTGACTCCAAGGCCAGTGCTCTATTTACTGCACTACCTAGCTTCACCAAAATAACACGTTTCCTTATACTTATTTGTTTATATGCTGTATTCTGTTCTATAAGACTATAAACTCCTTGGAGGAGGGACTGTGAGTTCTTAGGTTTTGTATCCCAAATATCACGTATAGTACCTTGCATGTTAACAGTTACTTCTTAAGTTTTTGTTGAACTGAATTTTGCTTTATAGTACATATCCTGTATTATAGTATTATATGTTGTTGTTGTTTAGTCATTCCAGTAATGTCTGACTCTTTGTGACCCCATTTGGGATTTTCTTGGCCAGGATACTAGAGGGGTTTGCCATTTCCTTCTCCAAATTGTTTTACAGATGAGGAAACTGAAGCAAACAAGGTTAAGTGACTCGACCAGGGTCATACAGCTAGTAAGAGCCTTAGGCTATTTGAACTCAAGAGTAAATTGAGGCACAGAGAAGTTGTTCTTCTTCCAAAGTTACACAGCTTGAGAGCAACTGAGGCAGGATTTGAACCTAAGTCTTTCCAACTCTTAACCTTGTTCCCTATCCATTACAATATCCTGCTATCATCTACATTCTTCCGAATATCAGTTTTAGTAAAAAGTAAAGTGATTGAACTATTCATACCTTTTAACCACTTTGCTATGATCTTTAGAAAAAATAATAGCTCTTATTTATTACGTTATACATATTACTATAGTACGTTATAGTATATAATCGTTTGTCTTTAAATCGGTGGGTTGATCTTTCTCTCTGGTCCCTTCGAACAATAAATTTGTGTTAAGTGAATTAAAGAAAAATGTCATCTTCTACAAGGTTTGAGGAAGGAACACCCAACATTAGACCTGCCTTTAAATGATAGCAAGGTAAAATATTCTCTGCATGTTGATTGATTGCCCAGAGATCAGTCTTTAAGCTTAATATCCACATTGTGCGACATTTTCTACCATCGGAAAGAAATTGTGCCCTCATTTTTAAAAGAGAGGTTTCCAGGTATCAGATAGTCTTCCACTCCTGCCATCCTAACAGTGTTTATTAATCCCTTCTCTTCTGTCCACCAAGCAGAGGGTTGAGAAAAAGTGGTCATTGTCATTGTTAAAGGCATTCTTAATTATTTCTCTGTATGTCATGCCAATGTGAGGCATCATTCAAAATAAATATAAAATTATCCCTGGCCTTTAGAGCCTATTAACTTATTATAGATGATAACAATAGATTAGAAAGGGCATGAAAAGGGGACAAATGCAAAAGCTCAATAGAATATAACAAGAAGACACATGAGGGTAATAGGTAGTGGGAAATAATAGCGACTGAAAGTTTACCTAGGGTAGGCTCAGAAGAAACTTCCCACATTGTTTCCAGATAAAGATGTTTTTGTGATGTATGTGGGATTTTAGGAAAATTTTTAATGGAAGAAGAGGACTTGGCAAGCTTTGGCTTGAAGGAAGACTTGGATGTAGAGGGCTGATTATGCAGAGGGGTAGATTTGCTTATTACAGGTTCATTAATCCACTGTGTTACTTCTGAGGATAAAGTCAGGACACTGGAGCCTTAACAACAAACTTTAAGTATTCTGGACCTAGATCTAATTTCATAGAAAACAAACGTAGGTGACTGAAAATTTGGTTCAGAAGTAAGCTCTGATGCTATGTCATCATTCTGAATCTACCTAGAGATTTGTGTGACTGCACAATTTTTATACCATGTTGCTTGTCATTTTAATGCAGAAGCCAGTCCTATTTTAGTACATTCTAATGTTTATTGGTCTGTGGCATCCCTGTTTTTCCCTAGTTAGAGTTGTACTGTAAAATTACCCTGACGTATTTTCTTGGAAATAAGTTACAAAATTTTTCCTCCTTGCTTACTTACTTGCTTACTTCTTACTTACTCCTTCCTCATACATGTACCACACACACACACACACACACACACACACACACACACACACACACACACACTTTTACACACACAGTAGACCCACACAAGCACATCCCATCACCAATAACAAGATAAACATCAACAACAGTGCCTAGGGTGGCTTCATTTAATTGATTGATGCCCTTTTAGGCATTTTTCATAAATAATTCGCTCTTGTTCCCTGTGACAATGGTATTAACATACATTCTGTGTTATTTGGCATGGGGGTGATTAGGCTGGCACAGTTAATTATATGTTCTAGTCAACAGTAATTGGACGTACAGACATCCACAGATATCATCCTTGCTCCAGCTTTCTTTGTCTGGACCTATAGTTTCTTTAGTGTAGGGAGCTGCCTATGAGGAACTTCCTTTACCAGTGCAGTTCCACATTCTTCTTCATTGCTTACCATCATAGGGAAGTTCCCTGGGGCCCTGAAAAGCTGTGACTGACTCAGAGTTCCACAGTCAGGATGTCAGGGGCAAGCCTAGAACCATATCTTCATTCTGAGGTCAGCTCTCTACTACGTCAGACTGCCTGCTTCCATGGCTTTGTAATTAGCAAACAATTAAAATGCTGCAAATATTTCTGATATCTACCAGGATGTCAGAGGTGAGCCTAGAACCAGATCTTCTTCATTCTGAGGTCAGTTGTCTACTATGTCATACTGTTTCCATGGTTGTATAATTATCAAACAATTAAAATACTACAAAATACTTTTGATGCCAAACTTTTTAACATATTTTTCCCTTGATGATCTTTAGGATCTTGCCTTTATTCAGGTTTGCTATTATAAATGTAAATGTAATAGGTCCAAATGGTACTTAGCCATGGTGTAAATGCCTCATACCTTTTATATAGATATATGAATACTTGCTGGCTTTTTGGGTTGCCTTACTCATTCCAAACTGTCACCAGGTCTAGTTTTTCAGAGAAAGACTAAATTCTCTTAGAATACCTCACCCCCAGAACTGTCTCTTGAATTGTGGTACTGGAAGAAACTTTTGAGAGTCCCTTGGACAGCATGGAGATCAAATCAGTTAATACTTAAAAATATTAGCTCTTACTATTCATTGTAAGGACAAATATTGAAGCTGAAGCTTTAATACTTTGACCACATAATGAGAAGACAGAACTCATTGGAAAAGACTCTGATGCTGAGAAAGATTAAAAGCAAAAGCAAAAGGGGGCAGCACAGAATGAGATATATAGTGCCATGGATACAATGAACATGAACTTGGGCAGATTTGGGGAGATAGTAGAGCACAGGAGGTCCTATTTTATTATCCATGGGGTCACAAAGAGTCTGCAATGACTGAATGGCTGAACAGCAACAATAACCTAAGGAATGTTCTTTTGTGGGCATTTCCTACCCACCGTTCTAGTTCTTGAGCCCCTACCAAATCACTTCCATTTACACAAACCAGCTAATCACGATGACGTTTTTAGATCTTAAACAAAACTGTTTACCTAGCAATAAGGCAAAAGGAAATAATAACATCATATGTTCAAGCAAATGCAGGAATAATAAATACATTATGATCTTCACAGAAACCTGGGTCACACACTCTACCACTAATGCCCTCATGACCTGTGGAGGAATGCAGACACACACAGTTACAAGAAACTAGAAAGGAAGAACATGAGAGAGGGGGAAAAATGTGCTTGGGATAATTCACAAATCTGACCTATAGGTTGAGATATCATTGGTTCATTCAGGAGCATCTACACTACATAAGCTGCTTCTGTGTTGACCGCTTGTTTGCTGGTCCTTACTAGTCCTCACCTGAGCAAACCTACTTTTATTCTTAAATCAATATATAGGACTGACAAGTTATTTCAACTTAAAGTCACCTATAAAATGGCATTGAAAATGTGTTAACAGCCTTGAATTGAATAGCAGTTCTGGTTTTTAACTCAAATAATTCTAAAACTCATCAGACTGGCTCTTAAGGCAATCTAGGCTAGCTACAAGCTAGTAGGCTAGCTCAACTAGCTACTTGAGCAGAATATGCCTTATGTTGTCTTTTGTTGTCTTGTATTGTCTTGTGCAGTCTTATCAATTTGTAGCAAATAAGCCTCACAGCAAAAAAAAAAAAAATCACAGGTTGAATTTCTGAGCGAGAAAAACAACTCTGGCTAACTCTTCACTCTCTAAGATTCCATGTAATCCAGTTAAATCTCAAAATCCCCTTCTGTACAGCAGAGCAGCTGCATAACCTCTCTTTTCTCTTTTTATTTTTCCTTTTAAAAGGGGATTCAGCAAAGAATAACAGGCCCTTCTGAAAGGATTCATGTCCTTTAAACTTTTTTTTTTTTGCAGGCCAATAGCTGCTGGAAAAAGAGTTTCCTTCCAATATGCTTAAAATCTTTTAGTCAATAAGGAACTAGCATCCAAAAAGCTTTCTTATCATCTGATTTGACAAAACATCTGCCTTGACAAAACCATGTTTCTAGTGTCTGCTGAGTCTGCTTCACCCAAGAAGTTTTATCTCTTTTAGCCAAAGTACCTACTTGGCCACAGCTTCATAAATCTCTAATAGCTTAACATAACTTTGAACCTGAAGTACCACTTTTCACCAATGAGGAAAAAACTCACTAAATTTTCCCTGTCATCTCAGTAGCCCTTATTTAATCATCTCTCCTTTTCAAAATAGTTACCTAATTTATAATCTTTTGGTTTTACCTTTTTTGATTGTAAAAGTTTTAGTCAAATGAACTGAGGGACCTTAATTCTGTGAAGTTCTGAGTTGTCAAGATGGTCTTCCATATCAGTCTATCTTTTTTCATCTGTTCTTTATCAGTTATTATTTTTATTTTTAAATTCAATTTCGTTTTCAATTCCATATTACCCTTCTCTATCCTTTGAGAAGACAAAAAACCCACATTATAAATATGTACAAAACATATGCATTAGCTATATACTATTAGTTGTCAGTCATTAAAAATAGTTTTTTTCCCCCTGCCTCTTGAAACTCTCACACCATTCACATACTGAAGGATCATACTACTGTCCTTGAAGCTGCGTTACATCTCATGCTTATCCCACAGTTCATTTCCTGTCCTAAACTGCACAAATACTATCTGAGAACTGTGTTTCATGTATGTTTTGACAGTTTTTATCTAACTTAATTAAGCTTTTTTTCTTACTCCTTCCAAGCATTAAACTGTTCATTTATGAAAAAAAAGAGGAAATATTTTGTACCCTTTACCAGACGGTTTGATTCTTATTTAGGCAAAAGTACTTTTTCCCTCATTCAATACAAAACTATTTTATTTGAAAACTCAGTACCTTATTTTATATTTTTTTAAAAGAGTAGCTTACAATTATAATTCTTTATATAAACAAGAATTATTATTGCACTGAAAAGGAGGCAAAATGGCAGTTAATTGAATTCTGGTTATAGGATTGATGTAACTAAATTTACTATATTTTGGCATTATTCACATTGGTTAAAAATAGTTCTAAGTAGTAAGGTAAGTAAGAGAGCTCATAAGTTATTATTATTTAATGAATGTCATTACTAGTAAATTAGTCTTGATTCATAGTCTCCCATGGAAAAATATTTCCAGGGATGAGAAATAATAAATAAAAAGAAATTTTAAAATGAATAAAAATTGTGCCATACACTTACTAGAAATAACTTTTTAAAACAGGTAAATATTTACTCTCCCTTCAAACTGAACTATTGTCTGGACCTCTCTTTATAATCTTATCTTATGATTACTATTACTACTATTTTTCGAGAGGCAGCATGATGACAGGAAGCTGGCCTCCCAGTCAGGAAGACCTGAGTGTTCACACCCCATCTCAGATATGTACTGATTAGGTAACAATGGGCTAGTCACATCTTTTCTTAATGCTCCACGCAACCCTCTAGACAGAACTTACATGTCACCCTCCCCACAATCAGTCCTACCTTCATTTCTCCCATTATCATCCAGTATTTCCCTACTCTACCTCTTCTTGCCATTGGTCTCCCATGTGTATGTGAGTTCCCAAACCCAAACCCTAGGAGTAGGCTCCTCAGGAAGATTATAACCTAACTCCCGCCAGGGCCCTCACACCAACAGTTTATTCACATGAAACTTGCTCTACCCCTGGTGTATCCACACTCATTCCTCCCTCATTTTTGTAGCAAATAGGAGCTGGTGAGAAAAAGTTTTACCCTCCTTGTCATTTTTTGGTAGAACAGAGGTGTGAGTACCATGAGATCAGTAGTTATAGATACCATTTCTCCAGTTACCCACATTCACAAATTCAATGTCATCCTGGATTTCTGTCTCACCCCACAAGTCCTATCAGACTTTCGGGTGTCAGAGATTCTACCTCCACAACATTTCTCACATCCAACATCCATCTCCTTCTTTCTGCTCACGCTGCTACCAACCACCCTTTTTCAGATTCTCATATTCTTTTACCTGCCCCATTCTAAGAGCCTCCTAATTGATCTTGCCTCACATCATACTTTTCTCTAATCCAGCCTCCTCATAGCTGCCAATTTGATATGCCTACAGGGCAAGTCAAACCTTGTCAGTCTTTTACTGAGTAAAACCCAGTGCCTCCTTATTGATTCTAGGGTCAAGTGCTATTTTCTCTTTGTCTCATTCTTTTTAATCTTCTATTTCTATGTAAACCTTTTAAATGGAAGTTATGTTTTAATAAACATAATTATTTATGTAGTCATACTATGTATGTAATTTATAAATAAGCGAACATTTATGTATAGGAAGCATGCTCACAATTTTTTAATTGATGGAATCTAAGACTGTAAGTTTCAGAGTGGTTGTGAATCTGCATAGGTAGAGGGAGTTTCTTCATTAAGAGTATCCTTTACAATTAAATCTTGGCCTTTTGATTTTATGTTATGCCAATTTTTTTCTTTATCTCTCTGCTCCCAATGTAGTCATTCCTTGTAATAAAGATTTTATCCGTTTTGTGATGCCTTGATTGGGGGTGGAGCTAGGGCCGATTGGTTTTTGCAATGCCGACCTGTCCATACATACTTCCAATACTTTAGTCTCTAATGCTCTTCCTGTTTTGCTTCTCTCACCTCCCTCCCTTTCTCCTTTTACTTTCCCCTCAATAAGGTCTGATCTTTGGGGGGAAAACAAACACACTGAAAAAAGCCTGGGCTTAATGTAGCAACTGTTGTCAAAGTGTCTCTCCCATGTTTATGTTCTTGTCGAAAAGTATATCTATCTAGGGATTTTTTTGGATGCATTCATTTTCTGTAATAAAGTTTATTCATCAGTCTTTCCCCCCCCCCCAATAAAAAGATTTAAAAAAGAAAATAAAAATATTTTAATAAAAATAACTGAGTCTAAATGGACATGCTATATTCTATACCCATTTTCCACCACTTCTGCAGTGAAGGGAATGAGTGAGATGCCTTGTCTTGACTTTTCTTGGGCCAAGCTTGGTCATCATAATTACACGGCATATTGTATTTGGTCGGTTGGTTTATTTGTTTTGTTTTTCCATTTAGAATTATGGCTGTGTAGCTGGAATCTCAGAGACTTTTTATCCAGCCCCCTTAATTTTATAAATGAGAAAGTTGAGGCCTAGGGAGACTGTGATTTCCCAAGTTCTCATAGATTGAACATGTTAGAAGAGAAATTTGAACTCGGCTTCTTTGACTCCAGAATTAGTGTACATAGTATTTACTGTGTTATTGTCATTGAGCAAATGTATACTAGTCCTGGTGGAATGAGTAGATGAGAACTATTTGTTCCAAGGGGGTCATGAAGGTGGCTGAAGCAGAAACTATGGAGCACTTAGAGCTTGATCAGACATAGGAGACTCCAAAGTTATGCACTGCATTCTGGGTCATCACTAGCCATCCTGATTTTCATCTTGCTATTGCACTTTGATGACTCTGGAAGAGAGAATGAGGCTGATAACTTTGTGCAACTCTGCCTCACTTAAATCCAATCCAAGTGCAAGTCAAGAAATCCCCCCATGGTATCTTTGCTCCTTTTCAAAAAATGATGGACAAACAATGAATGTTCTTATTTCAGTTCATATGAAAATTGTTTTTTTTAATTAAAATTTTCTTTTAAATTGTGAACCTAATCAACAACAAACAAATATGTAAGTATGCAATGAAGAACAAAAAAGAGACTATGCATAATAAACTTGACTTGTTGAATTTGTTTTGGAAGAGTATGTTTGTTTATTATATAAAATTTAACAAGAGAAATATGTCTTCTCATGCTTCTGTGAATTCATTTCTTGTGATAGAGTAATAGTCCATTAAATTCACATACCATGATTTGTTTAGACATTTCTCAGTCTATTGACATATACTTATTTTTTCTAGTTTTTTGTTAGCATGAACAAAAGGGTTACGGTGAATATTTTAGTATATTTGGCCTTTCATTTTGCATTTGACCTTTGCATTTCAGTGGCCCTATTCAACTCTGGTCTTTTTATAAAAAATGTTTGAATGTCTCCAGTTCCTTCAAAGGTCCATTTTTTCCCCCTGTAGGATTATATTGAGTTTTACAGAGTAAGTTATTTTTGGTCATAAGCCTGTATTTTTTGCCTTTGGGAATATTGTATGTCAGAATCTCCTCTCAGTAATAGTAGAAGCTACCAGGTCCTCTGTGATTCTGACTGCTCATCTTTGGTTCTTGAACTGCTTTTTTCAGATTGCTTGTAGTAGTATTTCTTTGTTGTGGAACCTCTGTATTTTGGCTATGACATTATAGGATTAGGTCTCTATGGATCTTTTAGAGTCAGAGTGTTGGATATTCAGGTGCCTCTTTGGAGGCTCAGGGCAGAATGCTAGACACCTTGGGTTATCCTGGTCAGAGCACTGCTGCTTTTGCTGCTTCTAGATTCAAATACATGAAGGGGACATGTATTTCTGGCTTGTCTCAGGTTCTTTGAAAAGTTGTCTATATTTTCCCTGGCTTGGCTGGTGGCCCCCTTTCCTACTGCCAGATGGATTTCTAGATAACTTTTTAATGAATTTCTGGAGCCGAAGAAGTCATTTTTTGTGGTCTTTCTTTGGATCTTTATAATCATCATTTGTTTCAGAGAGAGTTCAAATCTTCAGTTAGATGAGAAATGGACTGCTTGCCTCTGCTCAGATAGCCGTCTTGTCCACAAGGCCTGAAACAACCTTGAGTGGCCCAATAATATACGTGGCTGCTGCTGCTGCTGCATTCTATGAAGAGTTGGGCCTATAGTCAGGAATACTTGCATTCCCATCCAACTTCAGATATTTACTAGCTATGTGGTCCTGGAGAAATCACTTAACCCCTGTCTGACTCAGTTTCCTCCACTGTAAAATGAAGATAGTAAGTTACCTCTCAGGGTTGCTGTGAGGATCAAATGAGGTAATATTTGTGAAGAACTTAGCGTGGTGCCAGACCCTCAATAAGAAATTAATAAATACTTCTTTCCTTCCTTTTCAACAGAAACCACATAATAGGGATCTCTGATAAAATCTATCATTTTCATACTCTGATTTGGTCCTGGCTTAGACTGATAGTAGACTGCTACCCCTCTTATTGAAAAAGTGACTTAAATACAGTTTTGGATATTATCTATCCAAGAGACTTTGTCCTTTGCTTGAAATATTTCATTGAGAATACATTTTAAGCAGGACTTAGGGCTACTTGCTAAGCTTAATTAGTTTTCCTTCCTATATATTCTCTATGAAAACAATCTAAAAATCCCATGTGACTGTTGCAGTCCCCATGGCCAGTCATCTCATTATTATCCTTGTAGCAGTTCATAATTCATGATGAGGTGTAAAATGCAGTGGATCCCTGTATTTCCTAGGGGTTTAAGACTCGGTACATTGTGTATGCCTGTGACAATGGTCTGGTGTCTTCTAAGGCTCTATTTCTTAGCCTTGGGTAACTAAAGCAGTAAATGTGGAGCAGCTTATCCTAATTGTCAGCCAGGAGTCAAAGGCCTACCTACAAATAAACATTTTCCTTTTCTTTGCATAGGCAGAAGAAATTAGAGGTAGCAATGGAAGAAGAAGGATTGGCAGATGAAGAGGTAAGGATAGCTTTCTGCTTTGCTGATATATCTCATGATTTTTATACTTCCAGATGATTGCATTGTTTAGAATATCATCACTTGGCTTACAGACATTATATTTCATCGCTTTTAGTCATAAATCTGTTAAAGAAAAGGAAAAAAGTCCGATTGCTCATTTTCTACCACTATTTTTAGCAGTAGTCACCAAAAGGACAATGGAGGTTTTACCTAATCTGTTCTTTTGTAAATGAGACTATGCCTCCTAAATGCTTTCTAGTTTTAATATCTTAATAAATACAAAAGCAATTTGTTTCATTTAAAATAGAAGTGGGCTGATTTGTTTAATAAAATTGATTTACATACCAATCAGGAAAACTCTTTTTTTCCCCCACTAACCCTTCCTTCCCCCCTTCCCCATCCTCCCTCCCCCAAATGCTTTCTTCTTCAATTTACTTAAGGGATCTGTAAGTTCATCAGTTTAGGTGTTCCCTTGATCAATACAGATTTCAACCCTTCCAAATTAGTTTAACGAATTGCCTGGATCCCCCCAATTCGTTACCTGATTCGTGTTAATGGGCCTCTCAGAAGATATGCAGTTTGACCCCTAGATGATAGCCTGATATGATAATCTCATAACTCGGCCTGGCCTCAAAGTCTTTCTAATTTGGTAAGATGTGCCAAAATTTGAGCTCCTTGAAGAACCCCCAGTTCAATATAAATTTGTATCAGAGGAGAAACTAGAACAGTGTCTAACCATGACAGATCTTCAAAACTCATTTTATTTTATGACTACAGTTACTTACAGTCTTGATGTTTTAGAAAGGATATGTTTAGTTCTGTAGAAAGCATTTGGAAAGACAATAACATTAATGGAGACCATGCTTTCTTTTCTATTTATTGCTATTAAAAGCTTCTCTATATATTAACAAAAATCTACAGTTTAGAAACTGATTCAAAGTATCTCTGCATATAATAGAATCTCTTTAAATGATTATTTGCTACCATTGATCACAGTACTTTTTAGTTACTCTTCTAAATAATAATCTAATGGAGAAGTTTCATCTCTTTCCATTCCAGAGTTTTAGAGCTGGAGGGGAATTTCAAGATCATTTAGCCAAAGTTAGGGAAAAAGGACCCAAAAGGTTTAAGTGCCTTACCGAAGATCATATAGCTAATTAGCGGCAAAGTAGAACCAAAACCCAGGTTATCTGGTTTTTAATACAATCTCTTTTGGTGATATTTGTCACAAACCTATTATATCTTTATTATAAAGGTATTAATTACATGAATCACATTGATTTGAATATTATGAATATTCAGGTTATATTCATATATATTTATGCTTTAATTTGAAACATTAAAATTCATTTAGACAAATAATTTAATCTTTTTTTATTAAAAATTACTTTTAATCCACACCAGCATGCATGTTTTTATTTCCATGATACGTTTATGATGTGTATACACACTTACAAGCATTTGTGAAACCAAAGAAAGCCATACATTCCTTACCCTATTTTAGGAACGCCTAACCCCATATACATGCTTCACTCATATGGAATGTAGAGATTTTTAACGACTACTTGTTCAAACCAGAAAAGATGGAGCAAGAGAGACTGGGTGTACTATTCGCTGCTGACAGTTGTCTCCTTCCTTGTGTGCGACATTTACCAGCCCACAAAGATGTTTAAACTAGCTTTTCCTGAATATTTAATCTATGATACAGATAGTAAGCATGTATTCAGTGTTCCTAGGTTGTTTTTTTTAGTGCATATCTGCTTTAGGCACATAAACTGCAGGGCTGGTTTTAAGTATTATATGACTTTTACTGAGTAATCTGACAATATATAAACAATGTGGCTTTAAGCATTATGTGCATTATTTTGTACTTTTTGAATGATGACTGTACATTAAGTATCTGTGCTAAAACACGTGAGTTATTTGTTGTTTAATGTAATATGAGACATCACATGGGTAATGCTACTGTTTTCATTGCTTTTTTGAGGGTGGGTGGAGTTTAGTTTTAAGAAATCATTGGAAGTCTTTTTTTTCTGTTCTGATTAAAGCAGTGAAAGTTTTCACAACCACATTCAGTTACATTAATTTTATAGTATTAGAGGCAGAAACCCAGCTGCTTCAAATAATTCTCGCCCTGAGTCATTTCTACATAATTTTTTAAAATCCAGAGTATTTAAAGCAAGTGGTTCTATGATGCCACCTTGTGGTTTTCATTGGTATAGTCAAAAGACTAATATAGTGTAAAGCAGAGAAGCCAGCATTGTTTACTGTTTATAAACAAATCCAGTATTGAAGCCAACCCAAACTGCAGGAATGTGTCTGACATAAATGGAATGCCAAATTCTGTAGCACTCATGGCGTGTGTATGTTACTAGCTTCCTTTTATGCCGTATCCAAACTTTAAAATTTCCTTAATTCTGTTTCTTGGCAATGCACTTACTTGTTCTTTGCTATATGGTCAGTATCAAAGAGGCCATCAGAACAAAGATAGCTCCATTTTGAGCCTTGGTTTTTATCACCACTCACTGTCAAGCAATTTGTTGGCTTTATAAATCATGCAGTTTTATCCTTTGATAATTTGAGTGAGTATTTTAGAACCCAAGTCATTTTATACCATGAACTTCTTGGATTATTTATATTTAAATCTAGCAAGGTATATTAGATTCTGGTGAGCGCATTCTGAAATCCTTGACTCGGAAAATGATTTTAACAATTTCATTAATTTAAATTCTGTGACAGTGTTTATTATACCATATTGTAAGGCTTAGGGACCGTGGTTTATTCACAGTTATTTCTCCCATGCTGCTTTGAACATATATAAAATATGCTTAATAAATATTTTATTGAATGAATTTTCAAGTAAGGGAGCTGTTACCTTGTTATTAAACCATGTTATTAAAATCTGATTACCGGGTGGCTAGGTGGCATGGTGAATAGAGCACCGGCCCTGGAGTCAGGAGTACCTGAGTTCAAATCTGGCCTCAGACACTTAACACACAAAACTAGCCGTGGGACCTTGGGCAAGTCACTTAACCCCAACTGCCCTCAAAAAAAAAATCTGATTACCACAGACTTCTATGGTAATGTTGTTATTAATTTATTTTAGGATTATTTAGTAATAGAATCCTTAGTATAGCATACAAGACACTTTAGGAATTTGAGTGGAATACATTTCCTAAGAGAATCCAAACTGATGACAAAATACTGTCCATTAATAAATAAAAATAAAATTATATATAATCCATACATTTCCTAGTCCTTCAATTCATGTAAATAAATACATCAGACTGCAGAGGAGACTCATCTATTGGGTAAAAAGTTGGACCAGTTGTTTACCAACATTCTTCTATTTCAAGGAATCTGTGAATATTTTAGTTTTCAAGATAATATATTATTGGTTTGTGTTTTAGAGTATTAATATTTCTTCTTTTTAAAAACTGCTGGTTAGGCCAGATCTGAAGTATTGTGTTCAGATAGTTTCAGCATTCTCCACAAAATACTTTAATGCTTTAAGCATTAAAATTTTTCTTTTTCTTTTTTTTTTTTTTGATGGCAGTTGGGGCTAAGTGACTTGCCCAAAGTCACACGCCTAATAAGTGTGCCAAGTGTCCGAGGTCAAATTTGAACCCACATCCTCCTGACTCCAGGGCTGGTACTCTATTCACTGCACCACCTAGCCACCCCAAGCATTAAATTATTAAAATTTAAAATTAAGAATGAAACCTTTTCCTGCATCCATGTATATCAAAAAATTTTATAGAATTTCACATCCAAGTCTCCCTTATATCATAACTGTTAGCAAATTCCCCTGACTTTTTTTCTCTAACCAAATCCGAATAATAATGGTTAATGACAGTAGCTAACATTCATATAGCAATTTAAGGTTTTCAGAGTGTTAACATATGTTATCTCATGTAACATTCTTGTATGGTAGTTCCTGTTATATTAACAGATTTTCAGGTAAGGCAGCTGAGGCTATGGGAAATGTAGGAAACTCTCCAAGGATTACACAATTGCTGAGAGTTGAATGTGGAGTTAAATCTTTAAAGTCTTCCTGACTTTAAGTCCTGTGCACCAGCCATAATGCTAGAGATGTGCAGCAACACTCCCAGTGTGTCCTGGACCAGAGTATCATGGAATTAGGAAATAATTAACAAAATAAATAAATATACCATAGAACCTAGATTATGTTAACACATGGTTTTTCTGAGTCAATGCTAAGGGCCCAGTATATACATATGCCCCTGTTTCTATTTGAGTGTGACAAGTCCACACTATATGAGGTAGAGAGAAATCTTAAGTGTCTTTCAAAATTTAGGTTTTCCTTTAGGGTTGATTTAAATTGCATATAAGCAATCCAGTCTGTTATCTCCCTTTTCTTTAGTTACAGTTCTAATTCATTGTCCATTGGCATTGACTTTCTCTGACAGATGTTTGGACTGGTGGATAAACTCTGGATTGTCTATGCCATTGCTTCATAATTCTTCATAATCTTCATTCACTTGGGTTTTCCTGGGTAGAGTCAGACCAAACTCTTTTGAATGAATTTCATATAGGATTCTGTGTAATATTACAGGGCTTGATGTAAGCATCCAGAAAACTTCACCATCTATAGGAAATTCTCATTTGATTTAGATTCTATATTGTATAGACTCAGTGACAGTGACAGACATATATCTGTTTTATGCTTGTTAGTGTTAATAAAAGTCATTTTTAATTGTTAAGAATCCTATATAATTTTGTCATCTGTATGTGAAATGTCTTGTAGGAAAAGAGCCATTTTCCCTAGCAAATCAAATGCTTTTTTTCCTAATCAACAAGCAATAAATACTTAAGGATCTTGTATTGTATACACACTTTTGAAAAATTTATGATCATAAATATCTGGTACACTGCAGAATATAATTTTTAAAAAGCTGGCTGTTGCCTTCTCAGTACTTTATCAGGAATTATTGTAAATATTTTGTAGAAATGGCAAAGTAGACCTATGGATTGGCTTCCTTGGTCTCCTTTTTCATAACAGGGGTTAAGATTTTTTTTCCCCTATTCTTAGATTCTTTAAAATCAAACTCTCAGAATCATGTCACCCTCTAGCACAGCCCTCCTCTTTGTATGCTTTTTTCTAGCCCAGTTGCTTTTCCAAAACATCTTGTTTTATTCAGTTCCATTTCCACTTATCCTCATAGTATAGAGAATTCAAATATGGTAGCACCACTGTTCTTGGTGGTAAAGAGATATTATTATAAAAGTCTTGACGGATCTTTTCCATTTTTTGTTTGATTGCTGTCCTAGTTTCACTGTTAATTGTCTTAGAGATGACTTTGCTTGGTCTTAAACTCATTTATCCTTCAATGCTTCTTGCTATACAGAAGAATTTCAGCTCTTATTCTCCCATATTTTCCAAATGAGTTTATAATTTTTCAGTTCAGTTAAATCCCTACTATAGCAGGCAAGAAATAAAAGACAGTCTCTATTTTCAAGGAGCTCACAATCCAGTGGCAGAGACAAGATGCAAGCAATTATATACAAAGCAGGATAAAATAGGAAATAATGAAGATAGGGGAAGCACTGGAATTTTGAGATATTAGGGAAGGCTTTTTGTACGAGGTGAAATTTTAGTTGAAACTTAAAAGAAGTCATGGAAGATCAGTAGTTAGAGCAGAGCGGGGAGAGCATTCCACACATAGAAGAGAGCTAGAGAAAATGGGGTATATAATTTTGACTGGCATTGCCTTTGGTTATCTTGTCTCTTGAATTGTCAAGGAGATCAAGTAGTTTTGCAGATGGAGACAATTTCTAGGATTTCTCAGTCTTTTCAGCATGGCAGACTTGTCTGACAATAAACTACTAACAACAATAAAGTTGTTATTAAGGTCTATTTCTTGATCCATTTCCCATTTTTTGCCATTAATAACTTGTTAGAAAAGTAAAATTAAAGCATGCTGTATCTTTTTCCAATTTTATTTCATCCAGTTTTGATCTTTGTTCTCAGTCAATGATATGACTTATAATTTGTTTGGAAATGACTCCCACAGTGGTAAGTTATTTCCTGTTTATCTAAATGCTGGCAATTTTTTTCTTTTTTTTTCTTTGATTTCTTTTTTTCTTCTGTTTGATATTCACTATGTCCAATATCTCATGATTCTTTTCTTCAAAAATCATTTTGTGATAGAGGTACAGCTTTTGTGTGTCTTCAGACTTTTGGCTTTTTTCACTTCTTGCTCCTAAACATTTTCTAAGAATTTTTACCATCCTCATGTCCAAATTTGCATTGAAATCATTAAATATCTGAGCATCTGCTATTTTAATTTGATGGGGCTTATCAGCTATTTTGTATTTCCTGCAGCTCACTGTTGATATGCTTTTTTTTTTTGAGGGCCTATACCTAATATAATTGACTTTGTTTATAAAGATCATTAGTGAAAAAACCTGGCTTCTTCCCACTTGTTGAAATTGAACACAATTTGTTATTCTATTTACCATTCTTTATTATAATATCAGACCTCAAATTTACCTTTGTCCCAGGACTTACTGGCCTAGTTAAAAAGAGCAAATTGAAAATTAAGATTATTTTGAATAACTAGCAAGACTTGAAACTTATCATCTGTCACTTTGACATACTTGCTGTTAGAAGGGAAAAAATACATTTCAGGACAAAAGGGAATAATTTTGCTTTATCGTATAGATACATCTTCTGTCTTCAGAAAACAAGCATTGTCTCTTCACTATAATTTCTTTTAAAAATTCCTTCTATTTTTATAGTCTGTAGTAGAACAGACAACAATAACCACTGACATTTGTAGAGTGACTTGGGCTTTGCATAACATCATACAAACACTATCTTATTTGCTAAAATAACTTGGTAGAACTATTAGAATTTTAGGTTGAATTTTACTCGGTAAGCAATAGGGGACACTGAGGATGTTTGAGCAGAAGAATGAACAGCATGACTAGATCCATGTTAGGAAGTTTAATTAGTTTTACAAAATGGAACAAAAGATTGGTATTTAGGGAGGTTGGTGGTTTACCTTGGGATTTCACTGGACCTTTTGATTCCCTGGACAGGACTCTGAGTACTCAGAGGTTTGTGCTTTCCCAGTCTGGTGGTGTATGTAAGTGACTGTATTACTTTGTTCAGACAATAGGAGCCCTGTCTGTTGAATCTCTGTGCTAATTTCTCTGCTTGTATTTACTATTTATCTGTAATTAAAGTAAGGTTGTTGACTCCTTTAAAAGTTGTTTTTCCTTCAGCAAAGCAAATCAAAGAACCTGTGCTAGCAAGTCATCCTGGGTGTCCTAGGGTACCCACTGCTACAGAAGGGTAAGGAATTAGGAAGGGTGATACCAACAGTCCAAGTGTTGGAGCCCCAGAGTGATGTGTCATCAGTGTGACAGGACATAGAGTAAATATTTAGTGAATGAAGAAAGATGATAAATTCTTTTTAAAATTTTTTGCAGAGCATGATTATTTTTTTCCTTTTAAACTGAAAAGTGAGTAATTTTGTAAACATTACAAAGTTGTAAACTTGCGATATTGTAATTTTATATTGTATATTTGCAATAAAGGGTTATTGTTATTATAACTTCTTTTGTAATCAGGGAGGAGAAGACAGTGATTGATGACATTGAAAAGTTTAGAGAAATGGAAGGAGGAAATTGGGAAGTTTCTAAAGATGACCTCAATCATTTCCATGAAATAGGAGACTAAGTTATCCTGAAATAACTTGGGGGATGAGGGAGCTATTGAAGTGTGCCTGGGAGCTTGAGGAGACATTGAAAGATTAAAAACAACACCTTGACAAATGAGATGGAATCGCTAAGAATAGGCCAGGAGAGCTGTTGATGTTATAGACCATAAATTTATACCGAGTCCTACCTTGTACCAGGAGTGTAGAAAATGTGGTGGTGGTGTGTTGGATGGAAAGGAGACATAAATGTTATAAGCTTCTTAAACTTTTCTTTCCTATCCATTTTTACGTTGAATGCAGAAATATAGGCTTATAGGATTTTAAAGCTGGAAGTGGGGGACCTTGGAGGTCAGTTAGTTCAGCCCAGTCTTTTACATATAAAGACACTTGGACCTTGAGAAGTTAATTTGATTGCCAAAATCACATAGAATAGTAAGTGGCAAGCCAGGATAATAATCTATTTATTCTAAATAAAAATTCTATAAGTGTCTTATTATAAATAAAAATTCTTTTCCTTCACAGAATTTTCCTTTCTAAATTTATGCTGCAGACTTTTACAAGAACAACTTTTAAAATAAATCAATCTTGTAATTTATCATTCTTTTTTCCCAATAGAAAAAATTACGTCGATCACAGCATGCTCGCAAAGAAACCGAATTTCTCCGACTCAAGAGGACAAGGCTTGGTTTGGATGACTTTGAATCCCTGAAAGTTATAGGGAGAGGAGCCTTTGGAGAGGTTCATGTCTTTCCTTAAGTCCTGTCTTGATAATTCAACCCATCTTTTCTCCTGAGCCCCTGATTTGTCTTTTGGTATATTTATTAATCTAATATCATGTATTAAATCTTTTTAATTTGGAAAGTAAAAAATATTGTATTAAAACACAGGCTTTCTGAAATTTTAAATGTTATTTCTTTGCAATACTGTAATGAATTTTACCATTTTAAGAGTTTTAAAAGAATTTCTGACCTTTTTTGTGCATTCTAGGAAATTATAGTAGGAAAAAAATGTTGCTTCCATTTCAGAAAGATTATCTTTTCCAAATGGGCATGTCTCTTAACTTGTGTGCTCAGGAGATATTTCCTAGGGGAAGATAGATCTGATATATGTATATCTATACATACATCTGTGTATTTTTTACATTAGATCTGTGGTTTCATTGGTATAGGGATCTTCCAGAAAGGAGCTTCTTCTTCCTGTGGATGTTAGCACCTTCCTTGCTGCCTATAATCTCAGAGTTGCCTGGGGCACTGAGAGGAACCATTTAAATTGTCCAGGGTCACACAGGCAATACAAAACAGAGATAAGGACCCAAGCTTAGAGGTTCCTGATTCTAAAACCAGATTTCACTATCTGCTTAGTACTTACATAGCCTCTCAGGAAATATGTGAACCTAATAGAGGGCTAAACTTAGAGGCAGAAAGACACTGTTCAGATCCCATCTCTGACTCTTAAATTGTTGTGTGACCAAGAGGAAGATATTGAAACTGCGCCTTAAGCACCTTTCTAAGACTAAATTATAGACAAGCTGGGGCAGCTAGGTGGCCCAGTGAATAGAGCACCGGCCCTGGAGTCAGGAGGACCTGAGTTCAAATCTGGCTTCAGACACTTAACATGAAAAAAAACTAGCAGGGTGACCTTGGACAAGTCACTTAACCCCAATTGCCCTACCTTCCCCCCTCCAAAAAAAAAAGCAAAAAAAAAAATTATAGACAGGTTGAGATCTTAGTAGGTAGAGGAAATGTCCATACCTATGAAATCACAAGTTATTGACATGTTGACATTGTAGTCATAACAATATCATATATACACATGCCAACTATCGGGGGGGGGGGGCTTTTTGTAGGGCAGTTGGGCTTAAGTGACTTGCCCAAGGTCACACGGCTAGTTTTTTTGTGTGTGTTAAGTGTCTGAGGTCAGATTTGAACTCAGGTCCTCCTGACTCTAGGGCTGGTGCTCTATTCACTGCGCCACCTAGCTGCCCAAACAGGCCAACTATCTTGAAAAAGCAGAAAATAATTTTTATTGGTATTATTGATGGCTTTCATAGAATGTACTTTATTCTGGTTTGCTCTTGAATTAAATTAATAGTCATGTTTCCCGCATGGAAAGATAATGTTTTGGTGGTATATAGTAGTAATTTACCATAGTAAACTCGTGCTCTTTAATTAAACTCTACTTTGTTTTCTAAAGAATAAATTTCATGATTTTATCCAGAAAAAAATGGTAATGTACCTTTTGCTTCTAGGTACGCCTTGTCCAGAAGAAAGACACCGGCCACATCTATGCAATGAAAATATTAAGAAAAGCTGATATGCTTGAAAAAGAACAGGTGTGTGTTGTACATTTAGGCCCATCTGAAAGTATCCATTATGTGTTGATTAGGTGGAAATAAATTTGGGGTTCTGAAAAAATGGTGGTTTAGAATGAAGAATTAAAAATAGACTCACAAACCTTTAGAACTATAAATCATTTAGTCCCGTTTCCCTACTTTTTGTTGAAGAAATTAGGCCTGGGAAAGTTAAATGACATGCCCAAAGTCATATAGGTAGTTGGTAGGAAGGCCAGAACTAGAAGTTAGACATTAATTGCTTTTAATTAAAGCATATAGGGAAAATGAGATTGGAACCTCAGAGTAACAAGTTACTATTTTGCTAATCTGGTCAGTTGTTGCCTAACCTTATCATTAGGTATTGAATTTCTCTGAAATACTTACCTGCCACTATAAGAGATAGGGCAGCTAGATGGTGCAGTGGATAGAGCTCTGAGCTTAGAATCAGGAAGATTCATCTTCATGAGTTCCAGTCCAGCCTCAGACACCTACTAGCTGTATGACCCTGGGCAAGTTGCTTAACCCTGTCTGCCTCAGTTTCTTCATTTGTAAAATGAACAGGAAAAGGAAATGGCAAGTAGCTTTGCCAGGAAAACCCCAAATGGGGTCATGAAGAATTTAAAACAACTCAACAACAATTGTAAGATACACCCAATTTCTTTTGTTTCCTTTACTGTGTCAGAATAAAGAGCTCTCCTTTTCCCTTCTGTAGGAGAAATAGAAGACTTTCTTAGTAAGTCCCATTTCCTCATATTTTTAATGACTTTGCTTGTGTTCCTGTACCATCTCCAAGTTTTCTAGTGTTCACATTACCTTAAGTTGCAAACCAATTATTGATCTGGATTGGTGGAGGGAATTTCCTCCCTACACTAATAAACATATTTCTATTTTGTCTGGAGTTTCAATTGTATCAGGGCAACAGTAGTGTTTACCACCACATCCAATTAAGCAAAATACTGTACTCTGACCTTTCCTCCGCTACTCCATGTTCCTCACTCTTTGGATACCATTTGGGAGACAACTTCTAAGTTGACTTTGAGACATTTACAAATAATCAAGATTTTTTATTCACACTAATATAATAATTTCCCTGAGCCAATATATGATGCATTCAAAAAGTTTACCATTTTTCTTTTATTGTCTTAAAAATACTTTTTCAGAGGCTTAGAAGTAAAAATTCTCACCCCTATTTTATACTTTTGGTAAGTAAATTCACTTATGTGACACCACAAAATAAGGCCACAATTAAGGATTATGTGATTCCTTTGTTTGAATTTAAGTGCTCTTAAATAAACTGCTTAATAACATACTGGTTTCAAATGTGATATTTTAAAGAGATTGCTAGGTTTTTTTTTCTTTTAATCCTACATCTCCTTCATTACTGAAGGAAAGATACTAAGTCACTAATTTATCAAAATTGTACATTAATGTGTATTACATTTACTTTTTAAATATAGGTGGCCCATATCCGAGCAGAGAGAGATATATTAGTAGAAGCAGATGGTGCCTGGGTTGTGAAGATGTTTTATAGTTTTCAAGATAAAAGGAATCTTTATCTAATCATGGAATTTCTCCCTGGAGGTAAAGACAAACACAAAAGCAGTGACAAACTGATGCAACCGTGTCGTTTTTATGTATGATGACAAAAAGTGCAATATTAATTTGTGTAGAGGTTGGCTTTTATGCTTTTAGTTATTAGTCTACAGGATTAATGAATTGGGGACCTGTTTCATGTCCTAGAATCATTTCTAGCTTGAGGTGGAAAGAATTGTTTCAATGAATATCATTTCTACTCGACAATGATCATTCAGATTCCTTGACATGAAAATATTTTAGGACAGTGGTTCTCAAACCTTTTTTCAGTAATGGGCCTTTCATTTTAAACAAAACTTAGTGGAACCTTTACAGTAAAATTTTTAAAAATATTTTTAATGCTTGTTAATAATGGCTACATAGTAAATTAAGGTTATATAAAAGGAAAGCATATTCTATTGAATCTTAGAGCATCTTTGATCTGTTTACAAAAAAGAGAATAAATTCCAGAAGAGCTAATTCCCTTCTTATATCTCTCAAGACTGACTTTTCATTTTAGTCTTAAGTATAAAAAAAAAAAGATCGTTTTCTAAGAATGAGGGTTTTGTTTTTTTCCTTAATCATACTCTTCCATGAGACCAGTGAGAGGGCCTTATACATAGTTAGAGTGGCCGTTTATTCTGCCAGAATGTGACAGAAAGAATGAAAAGAAGTTTTATCTTCCTCTAAGGTTCACTGAAAGAAGAGACTATTATAGGAGCATTAAAAAAACTGCAAATAGAGGCACCTAAGATTATTCTTTTTCCTTAATAGGATGTAATTTTCTCTGGAGGAGAATTTTGAGGGGCAGGGATTATTACTTTTATCTGCAGTAGGGTCCTTTGAATATAGTAGGTTCTTAATAAATGTTCATTAATTTTAATTCTGAATTTCTCGAGGAGAGGCCTAAGAGACTAAAAGTTGGAATACAAAGTCTAACAATTTTTATAACAAATTTAGTTCAGCAAACATTTATTAAGTGTTATCATTTTCAAGGCACTCTGCTAGGAGTTAGGAAAAAGCATAAAAATTCCTAGTGTAAAGCAGATTAAATTCTTTGGAGAGACCGAGTAGATTCCAAATGACACACACAGATATATCCCTACAAGGGAGGAAGGAAAAAAAAGAAATCCAGGTAAAGTGTTTTAGATATATTTGAGGAAAGAGAGAACACTTTGAGTTGAAGACATTAGGGGAGGCTTCACAGAGATGACACCTACACTGAACCTTGGATTTAAAGATTCTAAAATAAGCACAAACAAGTATATCTGGGCCATGGGAGAGGAGATGTAATGCAGAATTCCAAGAACAGCTAATTATGTAAGTTTGGATTTATCTGACATGTGAAACAGATTTAATTCTGCAAACATTTATCCTATAACATACACTCAGAACATGCAGAGCACTTTACTAAGTACTAAGGATACAAAAACAAAAATTAAATAGCCCCTGCTGTCAAGGAATGTGCATTTTACTATAGAGTTAAAGGGTCAGAAGCCAGATTGCAAGTGGTCAGTGGATTGTGAGGAAGTAGAGACAGAGCATAGTTCATTCTTTGTAGGAGTGTAAGACAGATAGCTATAGGATGATAATTTGATGGGGTGGCATGGTCAAATCACATTGTTTTCTTAAATGTGGTTTGTTTTTTTTTTAGTTAGTGTGTTTTTAGATGATATGAAAGCAGGACTATCCTGGAAAATCTCAGATGTGGGGTCTTTGTACCCAAGTAACAGATAATGGAAAAGCAAAAGGAAATTTGGAACAAGTAAACCAGGAAAGTTGTAAAGAAGGCAGGGAGATAAAGAAAAGGTGGTATTCCCAGAGACGGAGATTTGAGCAGCAGCCAAGGGAAAGGAAAGAGGCAGCTACTCAGTTGGGACTTTGGAGAGGAGAAGGCATTGCTACAAAATCAGAGAATGAGAGATAAGGACAGGGATTTAGAGCTCCCAGAAAAGAGATTCCTATCTCCAGCTTTTGCTTCCAAGTCGAGGTAGAAACGTAGAAATAGCCCAGGAAATTGCATCATTGATTCTGTTGTCCATTCTGCCTTGGCCTAGAGTTGCATTGGAGAGCTTGAGGACCGAATGAAGACTTCATTCAAGGAGGGAGCAATGCTGGGGCTTTCCTGCCCTGTTGATGTCTGAAGAACTAGGAATCCTGACTGGTTCTCTGTAGCTTGACTTATTTTAGCCTTTTGTCTCTGGCCAGGTCCCTGAATCGAGTGTTAACTTAAGTTCAAATAGTCACTGACGGTCCAAGGAGGTGGTGGGTTTCTAAGAACAGATAGTTACAGTATAAATACCCCGTTTCCCCAGATGTTGTTGAAGATATTTAGGGTTGATATTTGACTACAGAACCCTGTAGAAATTGCACAGAGCGGACCTCAGGATGATAGGATCATAGACTTAGGACTGGTAGGAGCCTTGGAGGATACTCTCTAAGTACAATTAATTCCCTTTTTGAGGCATTTCATATAACATGCCTCTTAATTTCCACCATTCAGGAGACATGATGACATTACTAATGAAGAAAGATACCTTGACAGAAGAAGAAGCCCAGTTCTATATTTCAGAGACTGTTCTGGCTATCGATGCAATTCACCAGTTGGGGTTCATTCACCGAGATATCAAACCAGACAACCTCTTATTGGATGCCAAGGCATGTGAATGAACTGATAAGCTCTTAACCTGCTGGTTATTATTTGGTAAAGAAATGGAGCTGTTGGCTTTTTCCCCCTTAATGTTTTTATTGATAATAATGGTCTTTTCTTTTTTATATTTCATTGTCACTTTCCAATGACTTTCAACCCCACCTGCAACTGTACCATAGCACTCTTCCTTATAAAAATATAGTCAAGCAAAAGAGATCAACACATTGGCCGTGTCTGAAAATATGTCTCTCTTTTCATACCTCTAGTCTACCACCTCTCTGCCAAGGTATAGGAGACTGACTTTGCTATCAGTCTTCTAAAGTCCTGATTGGTCATTGCATTGATCAGAATTCTGAAGTTGGTTTCTTTTACATTGCTGTGGTCACTGTTTAAATTGTTCTGGCTCTGCTTACTTTGCTCTTTAGGAAGACTTCAAGATTTTCCAAATTTCTCTAAATTTTTCATATTTACAATTTCTTATGAAGAAGGGGAGACCTCAGATCACTTATAAAAAGGTGCCTACTATGTACCAGGCACCATGTTAAGAGCTTTATGAATATCTCATTTTTAGTCCTCACAACTATGTAAGGAATGTGCTACTATGATGCCCATTTTTACAGATGAAGAAAGTGAATCAGATGGGGATTAAGTACCCAGGGTCACACAACCAATAAGTATGTGAGGCTGGATTTGAACTCAGGTGTTCCTGACTCCTAACTCAGCACTCTTTATCTACTTTACCACCTACCTACCTCATGATATAGTAATGTTGCGTTATATTCATATGAATTTTTTAACCATTCCACAACTGATGGGCACTAAATTTCCTTTCACTTCTTTGCTACCAAAAAAGTGCAGTATATATTATTTTTACATATCAGACCTTTCCCTTTGTCTTTGACATACCTGGGGTACGTGCCTAGTAATGGTATCTTGAAGTTTCACAGTATATAGAAGTTAATAACTTTTAAAAAATATAATTCTGATTTGTTTTCCAGAATGTTTGACCCACTTCCCAGCTCTACCAACAGTGCATTAGTATGCCTGTCTTCCCACAGCACTCTCTCCACCCCTTTGTTTACCATCTTTCTTCTTTTGTTACCATTAACTACGGATTTTTCCAAATGAAAATGGGCAGGTTGAATTTTCATTGAGAATAAACTACTTTATTTCACAGAATGAGGCAGATGGGGGAGAGAATGTGAGTGATAATGGTATCAAGGATCTAAAGATGACAATATGAATATGTTTAAGCATCTGGCAACTTTATACATCAGGGGTCAGCAAATTATAACCTCTGGGTCAAACCTGAATCCTATCAGGTGCCTGATTTTTGTTAGTCTTCAAAGCTGAGAATGATTTTTACATTTTTAAATAAAGTTTTAATTGGACTTAATTTTTTTTAAGCCATTAATCCATTAAGCTCCCAGGCTATGCAAAGGCCATTTTGGCTCTTGTTCCATAATTTGTAGACCCCTGTTATCATTTAATATATGGTACTCTACTCTCAGATCATCACACAGTATTTAATATCTTCATATATATTCTTCTTAAACTAGATACTTTACAAGGCATATTTCCAAATTAAATCTAATAAAACAAATCAATCTCAAAATGTACAGTGAGACTTACCACACCTTTTTCCCCCCAGGGTCACGTAAAGTTGTCTGATTTTGGCCTTTGCACAGGATTAAAGAAAGCTCATAGGACTGAATTTTATAGGAACCTCACACACAACCCGCCAAGTGATTTCTGTAAGTTTGAGAGTTTTCTACTAAACAGACTCAGTATATTATTGTCAGGGACTCGATTGTTGTGTGGCTCTAAGCTGCTTTTCACGATGAAATTGCTTTATATTGTGAAAGTTTATATTATTGGCGTGAAATTGCTAAGTCAAAATTTTGTATTCAGTTTTTCTTCTCAGTCTTTTTCACTATATGTCAATCCTTGTTTTGTTGAAATTAGCATTCCAGAACATGAACTCAAAAAGAAAAGCAGAAACGTGGAAGAAAAATCGGAGACAATTGGTGAGTAGCTTTCAAGATGGGACCTTCATGCTATTAGACTGGTTTCAACTTGACTGTCATTTGTACTAAGATTATAGTAGGGTGAGATTTTTTTGTTGTGTTTTTTTTTCCTTCTGAGCATGATTTAGGGCTCAGGGGTGGGGAACCTTCATTCCTGAGGCCACGTGCTGCCTGCCCTTTGATTAAATCCGAAGTTTGGCTTCCCTCAGAGGGGGCCCTTTGAGGACATAGGGGGTCACAAGTGATAATAATGAAGATATATAGTGTGGAAGTGGTGGGGGGGAGTACATAAAGATCTTCAAGCCTTAGAATCTGGAAAAACTAATTTCAAGCCCCACTTCTAACGTATTATCTGTGGGGCAAGTCATTTAATCTCTCAGGTTCCAGCCAGTTTTTTTTTAAGATGGCAAATTCCCAATGAGCTGATTATTGCTATCAGTGGAAGTAGTCTCTGTATTAGGAGTTCTCTCCCTCTTCTGCTCCCTGGCTTCCTTTAAATGCCAACTAAAATCCCACTTTCTCCAGGACCCGTTCTCTAACCCTTTTAATTCCAGGCCTTTTCCCTGTTAATCATCTCTTTTTTATCCTGTATCTAGCTTGTTTTATGTATATATTTTTTACATGTTATCTCCCCAATTAGGTTGTAAGCTCCTTGAGGGCAGGAACTCTTTTTGTCTCTTTTAACATCCCCAGCACTTAACATGGTGTCTGGCACATAGTAGGTACCTAATAATCCTGATGAAATCACAAGTATAGAACAAAAAAAAAATGATTACACTACCTAATTTGTAATTAATGCTTAGTAATTCTAAGAACGTCCTTCTTTTCTTCCTGCTATTTGCAGTCTGGGCATTTCATTAGCATCTTCACCAGAGTTAAAAAAACCAGCTTTGTTCCTTCAGAACATACTAAGTACCTACTGCATATGAGCAGTATCGTGCCCTGTCAGTTTAGATAAAAGACTTGAAAGAGGAATTTGATGCTTTTGGCTCCAGTGGATTTGTGCTCTTACCACCAATGATACAGATCATCCTTGGAAACTATTGCCCAGGTCATCCCATAATATGGAAGCTTGGGGTCCACCAGTGTTGGGGAGGGGGGTCTTCCTCTATTTATTTTGACATTGCAAGTATGCTAGTGGAACAGACAAGCTTCCTAGAGGTTATCCCATGCTCTTGTAATTCAGTCTTTGCATGTTACACCAGTTGAAATTTTGTATGGAATTCTTATAATTCGTTTTATTATAATTATTTTATTATAGTATTTATTATACTCATAATTGTTATAATTTGTCATACCTTCTATCTGTGTATCATTTTGTCACCAAGGGCATTTAAGTAGCTGTCAGGTTCCAGGTTTTTTAATTGCTTGCCATGTTCTTTACTTATTTTAATTCTGTCTTCTAACTTTGTACTTCTTTTGATTTGCGCTCCTAACAAGTTTAGTTTTAGTCTGACTATACACAGACCCCTGATTTAGGAATGATTCTTGTATCTGTGACAAATCTTTTCCTGTCCTTAATATCTAATCAGTCTCACAGTGTCTTCCAGTTCTCTTTTTTTTTTTTTTTTTTTTTGCTTTTTGGAGGGCAGTTGGGGTTAAGTGACTTGCCCAAGGTCACACGGCTAGTTTTTTGTGTTAAGTGTCTGAGGCCGGATTTGAACTCAGGTACTCCTGACTCCAGGGCCGGTGCTCTATTCACTGCGCCACCTAGCCACCCGTCTTCCAGTTCTCTTAAGTAAATTGTTTCACTTCACTCACTATGACAGAGGAGGCTTCTGTTTAGTTTTCAAGTCTTTCATTCCTTGTTCCAGATCCATTAATTTCCAATGTGTTTTTCTCTATCCTCATCAATTTCCACCTTTGTATTGAAGTCCCTCAATTAATGTCATAGTATTTGCTTTTGACAAGAGTGTTTTAAATTGTCTTTGAATTTCATTTTTCCACGCTGTCCTTGTGCATATCCAAGATTCATAAGCTGTCTTGGAGCCATAATCATGATTAATTAAGCAAATACAAACTTCCTGTTTATTTTCCAGTAAGCAGTAATAAGGTGTGTTAGGTCATGCCCAGTTTAAAAGTAGAATTTGCCACAGAAATAACTCCATTTGTGTTTTTAATCCTATAAACTCCTATCCTACCTCGACCCTCTTAGGACACAATCCCATCAATTAATCTATCAAGTAGTTAATGAAAAGAAGAGACAAAATGATGCTTTAAAGGCTTAGCCAAATCCAGAGGAAGTGTATAAACACACACAAGTATAAATATGTATGTGTACATGTATATGTACACTGTGTGGGAAAGCTGAACATATTTTGAGGTGGAATGAAAATAACCTATGTAGAGGAAGAAATTCAAGATGGGGTGGGGGGGCTTCCAAGTCATTAGAATGTAGGAGGGCTTCTAGAAGTCTTGCATTTTCATTGTTTCTCTTTTCTCTGTTTTTTTCCTCTGTTTTCATTCTACCCCAAAATACACTCATATCTCCCATGTTAATATATATATACTTCCCTTTGACTTTAATTTTGAGGAAACAGTTTATCTCTTCTCTTCCTTTCACTTTCTAATTACTTGAAAGAACAGGCAACATTCACCACTTCTATTTCCATACTATAATCTTATTCCAGAACCCTGAGGCATCTGGCTTCTGCTATCAACTCTGTCATTCAGAAATTGCTTTATAATAATGAAATTAATTATATATGTGTGTGTGTATGCGTGTGTTTGTGTATGCATGTGTGTGTGTGTGTGTGTGTGTGTGTGTCCATCCAGGGGCTTCAGTCATCATTTGAAGGCGGCTGGGTAGTGCAGTGGATAGTGCACTGGGCTTGAAATCAGAAGGCCTGCGTTCTTATGTGGCCTCAAACACTTAAGACCTGTGTGAACCTGAGCGAGTCACTTAACCTCTGCAAGCCTCAGAGTATAAGATGGGGATAATACCCACCTCCAAGGGTTGTTGTGATGATCCAATGACAATATTTGTTAAGTGTTTAGTATAAAGCCTGAGTCAAAGTGGATGTTGGATAAATGCTTGTTTTTCTCTCCTTCCTTGTACCTCTCTGCAGCATCCTTCAGACTCTTTCCTCCTTTACCTTCCGTGACACTGGACTTGTTTTAATTCTTGCCTGTGATTGTTCCTTTTCCACACTTTCCATCCTCCTGCCTATTAAAAGCAGCCACTCCCCAAAGTCATCATCCAGCCTCACTTCTCTATTTCTGTTAATGGCACTCATCATCTTTGACCCTTTGTGGCAAAGGTTGATACAGCTGACCACCCTCTTTCTTGTTGTTGTTGTTTGCTTTTTGGAGGGCAGTTGGGGTTAAGTGACTTGCCCAAGGTCACATGCCTAGTTTTTGTGTTAAGTGTCTGAGGCTGCATTTGAACTCAGGTCCTCCTGACTCCAGGGCTGGTGCTCACCCTCTTTCTTAACATTGTCTCTTTCTATAGTGGTTCTGATGTTGCTGGCTACTGACCTAGCCAGACATTCCTCTATTTTATTTCCTTCTGTAGTTGATGTTTCTTCTCCTGCCTCCTAAACAAGCATGTCCTCTAAGGCTCTGTCTTCAGTCTTCTGTTTTTCTCTACATTTTGTTCTCTACTCTTGTGGCTTTAAAAAAAAATCACTTTAATTTCACAAGTATTTTAAAGCCTCTACTAATACACACAGCACTGTACCTGAGATACAAAGACAGAAAGGAAAAAAAGAAGTTTTAGTTCTACAGAGGTGATAAAATGTGTGCTCGGATGAGTGTAAATACAAAATAATTTGAAAAAAAGAATGCTGACAGCCAAAGGTGTGAGGAATTGCCAACTGAAGTTCTATGCAGATGATTTCTGAGTCTATATATGTAGCCGCAGTCTTTCTCCTGAGCACCAGTTCTGCATTCCCAATGCCCTCCTGATGTTTCTACGAGAAAGCCCCTAGCTGCATGCTCGTCTCCATCCTTAAATGTGCTAACGGCTCCTTTCTGTTATTGGCGCACCATCTTACTAATCACCTCCATTTAAAACATTAGGATCAGCCTTCACTCTTCTCTCCTCATCCTCAATTTCTAATCACTCACCAAGTCGTACTGACACTGAAGCCACAACATCTCTGGCATCTGTCTGCTCCTTTTTATTAATAATTCTAACCTCTTAGTTCAGGCCCTCATTCTGTCTCTCCTAGACCATTCATATAGAATCCTAAATACTTTCTTTGCCCTGCCTTGTTTTTCATCTCTAGTTCATCCTTCACACATGCCAAATTAATCTTCATGCCCAGATCTAACTATATCACTTGCTACTCACAATTTTTGATGCCTTCATATTGCCTCTGGGGCAAAATACAAATCATTTAAGATTCTCTGTAACTTAACCTCCAACTTATGTTTTCAGATGTATTTCATAATCAACTTCACCAAACTTTTTTTAAAAACCACAAATTATTTTTTAAGTCATACTTCACCTTAGATACGTAACACTGACTAGTCATGTGACCTTGGGCAAGTCACTTAACCCCAATTGCCCCTCCAAAAACAACAAAAAAAAAAAAAACATTGATTTTGGGATGGCTAGGTGGCACAGTGAATAGAGCACTGGCCCTTGAGTCAGGAGGACCTAAGTTCAAATCCAGCCTCAAACACTTAACACTTACTTGCTGTGTGACCTTGGGCAAGTCACTTTACCCCAATTGCCCTTTCAAAAAAACCAAACAAACAAAAGTCATACTTCACATCAGGCCAAACTGCTAGCTGTTTGCAAATCTCTTTCCAAACACTCCCATTTTCTCATGGGTTGTGTCCCATGCTTGGATCACACTCCCTCCTATTCTCTTACTGTTGAAATCTTTTACTTTTTTTCCAAGACCCAATTTGGATTCCACTTCTTCCTCAATGCCTTCCTGATTCCCATGTTCCTCTCACCCCACATAAAAATGATCCCCTTTATGCTCAAATTTCCTTTTTTAAATAAATTAATTTATTTTCTTGTTTACATCATTCATTTCCACGAAATTTTGACTTACAAATTTTCTCCCCATCCTTCCCCCACCCACCACCCCAAAACAGCTGTCCCACTGTATAACCCATCCCCCAATCTGCTCTCTCCTATGTCCTTCTCCTTGCTCCTCTGACTTTCTGGTAGGGCAAGATGGATCTCCCTACCCCAGTGCCTGTATATCTTAATTCCCAGTTGCATGTAGTTAATAATGATAATTATTACATATGTATGTATACACACATATATATTTTTAACATTTGATTATAGAACTTTAAATTCTAAATTCTTACCCTTCATCCCTCATCACCCCCACTGGATAGATAAGCAATTCAATACAGGCCGTACATGTGTAGTTACGCAGAACATCTCCACAATGGACATATTGTGACTGATTATATGTCCCTCCTTCTTATCCTGCCCCACCTTTGTTCTATTCTCTACCCTGTCCCTGTCCTTTACAGAAGTGTGTGCTTCCAGCAACCCTCTCCCCAACCCTGTCGTCACCTCCATCATCCCACCTCTCATCCCCATCCCCCCTACTCTCTTGTGTGGCAAGATACCCAGTTTACAGTTTATGTCATTCCTTCCCTAAGCTAAATTCAGTAAGAGTAAGGTTGACACTTTCCCTTTTGCCTTCCTGTTCTTCCCCTCCATTGTAAGAATTATCCCTTGCCTCTTCTATATAAGATGATTAACCTCATTCTGTCTCTCCCTGTCTCCTCTCATTCTATTCCTCTCCCACCTCACAATTTCACCTTTTAAAGTATCATCCCTTCCTGTTCAATTGATCCCATGCCTTCTATGTACACATATATACTCATACTCAGATATATATTCATACACACACACACACATATATATATACTCTCCTATATAGATATATGTGTATGTATATGTATATATACATTTGTATTCCCATCACCTATCCTCATACTGAGAAAAGTTTCATATATTGCAGTTATAGTTTTTTTCATGTTGGCATGTAAATCGTTGAACTTTGATAAGTTTCTTATGATTTCCTTTCCATGTTTACCTTCTCATGCTTCTTGTATTTGAGTATCAGATTTTCTTTTCAGTTCTGGTTTTTTCAGCAAGAATGCTTAAAAGTCCTCCACCTCATTGAATGACCATATTTTCCCCTGGAACATTATACTCATTTTTTCTGGATAGGTGATTCTTGGTTTTAATCCTAGCTCCCTTGATCTCTGGAATATTATATTCCAGGGCCTTTCATCCCTTAATGTAGAAGCTGCTAGATCCTGGGTTATTCTAATTATGTGTCCACAGTATTCAAATTGTTTCTTTTTGGCAGCTTATAATATTTTCTCCTTGATCTGGGGACTCT
>CM053597.1:140436491-140483036 GCA_028646575.1 Pseudocheirus occidentalis | reverse complement strand
GTCCAATAATTTTTAAATTGTCTCTCCTGGATCTATTTTTCCAGGTCAGTGTTTTTTTCAAGGAAATGTTTCACATTGCCTCCTATTTTTTTCATTTGTTTGGATCTATTTAATAGTATCTTGAGTTCTCATAAAGTCATTTGCTTCCATTTGCTCCACTTTAATTCTGAAGGAATTATTCTGTTCAGAATGCTTTTGAGATTCTTTTTCCATCTGGCAAATTCGACTTTTTAAGGCATTCTTCTCACTGGCTTTTTGGGCCTCTTTTGCCATTTGTGTTAATCTATTTTTAAGGTGTTATTTTCTTCACTCAGGTTGTTGACTCTCTTTTCATGATTTTCTTGCATCATTCTCATTTCTCTTGACAATTTTTCCTCCACTTCTCCTATTTGGTTTTCAAAATCCTTCTTAAGCTGTTCTATGGCTTGTATCCAGTCTACATTTTTCTTGGAAGCTTTTGGTGTGGGAGTTATGACTGTGTTGTCCTCCCATTCCATGCTTTGATCCTTTTTGTCCCCAAAAAAGGAATCCAAAGTTGGATTGCTGTTCTTCCTTTGCTTCCTTTGCCTGCTCACGTTGCCAGTCAATTACCTGATTTTTTGGCTCTGAGGAACTCTGCTTCCAGAGGGGAGGGCTTTGTCCCAAATTACTGGGCTTTTCACAGCTGCTGGAGCTATTAGGAGGCCACTGCAGCCCCAACCAACTTTGGCTTACTGAAAACAGACCCCAGGACAACCGCTCAAGACCACGATCCTGATCCAGGCAGCTTAAGGCAACAGCACTTATCCTCTGAATGATTGCTTGGCCCCCCTGCAGTCTGCAGGCCGGAAGTTTCTGGAGCAGTCATGTGGAAGTGGCTGCAGGGCAGCTGCTTCTGCTGTTTCCTTGCCCTGGAGGCAGTTCAGCCAGACCATCTCCCCCAAATTTAGCTGAGTTCCACTAATCTTTAACTTAGTCCTTATTTCTTATGGCTTGATAATTCTGGAAATCACCATAGCTGCTGATTCACTCTCCTGAAGGCTGCAGCTGTGGCTTTTCCTGACCGCTCCAGGGCCAAATCACAATTTCAGGCTCCCAGTGTGCTGTGATGAGCCCTTCCTGTCCTGCCTGCCGAGCTGCCTTCAGTGGGAGATGTGTTTTTCTGTAATTTTGTGAGTTCTGGAGACCTAAAATTTGTTTAGAGTCATATTTTATGGGTATTTGAGGTGATTGTGTGGGAGCTGCAGATTTTTCTTGCTTCTATGATGCCATCTATGCTCACATTTTCCATGAGCACTTTGAGCTTCTCCTTTGCCCCCATCACATTTTATATTAAATCCTATTTATTTTGTTTATATTATATCCCCTCTCTTTGGGTGCCCAGACTCTATTGTCTTTCATCTTTGAATTCCAGATACCCTAACATATAGTGCCTTTTAAAAAGTAGATGTTGGTTGGAAGGATTGATAGATGCTTTTCATTTCAAATAATATTTATTCCAAGTCATATATCAAACTTTCAAAGAATATTAAGAATATTATTAGTGGTAAACTAAAAGTAAATAAACATCATTTTTAAAAAAATAAAAAGAAAAGAATATTGGTAGTGTATCTTTGACAAAGTATTCTCTTTCAGGCATATTCCACAGTTGGAACTCCTGATTATATTGCTCCAGAAGTATTCATGCAGACCGGGTACAACAAATTGTGTGACTGGTGGTCTTTGGGAGTAATTATGTATGAAATGCTAATAGGTATGACTTTCATTATTAATTTCAATCTGCAGTACATAAATGTTCTTAAGGGGCTCCAATAGAACATACTTAAATATTCATAGTCACCATTAGAAGTACACCATCTTATGGTTTGGGTTTTTGTTTTTAGAAAGTTGTTAATTCTACTTTTGTTCATGGCAGAATAATAATGGAAGCTTTAGATATGCATATTTTCAACATACTTAAATCTGTTAAATATGTTTTAATATACTTAAATATGTTTTTCTGAGTATAGAGTTTAGGAAGATGCTTATACAACCATTGTAGTAAAACGGAGATAGGAATACTTCTAAAAAATCCTTTAAATACTTTTAGAGGCAAAGTAGTATCATGGATAGAGAACCAATCTCAAGGCCGGGAAAACAAGTTGAAGCCTAACTCTGGCACATACTAGCTGTGTGACCCTGGGGAAGTCACTTAACTTCTAAGTGCTTTAGGCTGTATCTCTAAGACAAGAGATGTTGCAGAGAAGGTGATAAACTACATTGGTAAAGGAAGCTTTCTTATCTGGGAATTCTCTATAGTCAAATCAAGTCAAGTGAGCAAGCATTCATACCAATGAAATGATGGGTCTAATCCCTATCTTATATAATTAAACTTTTATTTATATATTTGTGTTTCGTAGTACCTATTCTCTTTTAAAACAAATTGAGTTGTGTTATATCTTGTAGTCCAAAGAATTCTATATTTAGCAGGGATTGAAGGCATCATTTACTTGATCCCTTGGGGGATACCTGTTCCCTCTAGGTCACAATGAGAATGCTTCCTACAGTATGTCCCCAACTTTCCTTTTATGCCTTATTTCACTTTACTCACTGTCACACACACACTCAAACATTCACACACTCTCTCTGTTCTTGTCAAATTGGTCTATTAGCTTTTCCCCAAATTCAACACCCACGTCCTCACGTGGCCTCCATCCTTACCTTTCTTCAAGATGCAGCTCAGATGCCACCTTCCCTCATCCTCTCAGCAGAAAGTCATATCTCCCTCTCTCTGCCCAATGACTAGAGTGCCTTGAGCTCTTCTTTATCCCTTCATACCTTATATATATTTATCTGTGTATATGCTGTATCCCAGTGGTAAAATGTAAGCTCTATGAGGGAAGGGACCATTTTGTTTTTGTCTTTGTAGTGCCAATACTTGCATTACCTTGTAAGTAGTAGGTGTTTAATAAGGAAGGAAGGAAACAAGCATTTTTAAAAGCACCTACTGTGCTAAGTGTTTCTCAAATATTATTTCATTATTTAATAATAATAATAATAATAGAGCTTCAATCCCAGCTGCAACAGCAATATCGTCATTTACTTTCCTCACAAAAACCCCTCTAAGGTAGTAGAAGTATTTTCAAAATTGTTTTATTCTGAAATCCACAGACAAAATAAAATGACCGTTGCCATATGCAAAGTAGAACAAGAAAAGAGGGTTGAGCATAAAAGTGTGAATCTCTGTCACCTGCAGCTTGCCTTTCCTTTTTTTAGCACATAATAAATTTAACATGTAACTTTCAAAGGTCTTCTGTTTGTGCTTCCTTCTGGCCTTCCTTCTGTTCTCTTTTCTGCACTTAAAAAAAGCGCTTCCATGACCGTCTTTTCTTTCTTTTTTCTCTTTTTGAGAGGCCATCATAACACTCACCCTGATCACCCACCACTGACAAAAAAAAAACTCTTTCAATAAATGCACATAGTTAAAAAAAAAATATACATTCCCACATTGTTTGTCACCAGAAATATATGCCTCATTCTCTGCTGAGGGTCCAACACCTCTCTGTCAGGAGAGACATAAGTAACCATTTTATAGACAGTGAAACTGGGGTTAAGAGCTTATGTAACCACACATGCCCCCTGAAAGCAGCTACAGTTCCTGGAACCTAGAAGGTACTTAATAAATGCTGGCTGATTGATTGGCTTGCCCTTAGTCACAGAGATAGTCTTCAGACTGGGACTAGAATTCAGTTTTCTTGGCTCCAAATTTCATACTTTTCTTATAGACTGTATTCTGGAGGTTTTCAAGCAATAAACCAGATTAACCTTTTATCTGAGAGCTTGTAGAGATCTGCTTAAGAAAAGTGGAACTAAATAACCCCTAAGGTTCCTACTACCTCTGAAATTCTATTAATCCAATTCAGCAAACATTTCTTAAGTGATAGATGGGTGCACATCATTATACTAAAGACTAAGAAAGATTCTGAATTTAAATAAGATGCAGCCCTGCCCTCATGGAGTTTATAATCTAGTCAGAGAATTTCATACATATAATATTCATAAATAAATGTAAAATAATGCATGTTAAATTCATGATAGTTATAATAAAGTGGCATGTTAACATCAGTGATGTTAATGTGATGATCCTTACCGACTGAGGCAATCAAAGGAAGCATCTTTGATTAGGAGGTATTTGAGATGGTCTTTAGTGGATGAGTAGGAATCGAACAGGTGGAGGAGGGCTGTCTTATTTCAGGCATGAGTAATAGGTCGGACAAAGGCCCAGAGTTGGGAGGGTGCAAGTACATTCCTGGGACTGAGAGAGGTGTGCTTTGGATTCAGTGGAGAGGAAGTAAAGGGGAGAGGTTTAGCATAAGACTAAAAAGAAAGAATAGGAACAGATCATAGAAGAACTTGAATGTACCAGAAGAGAGAAGGCAGAGAAATTGGAACTGTGGGACAATAGGTTTTTAGCAAAAAGGACCATAAGCAGAGCTGAAGTTAAGAAGTTAAATCTGGCTGGCAGTGTACAAGAAGGATTAGGTGAAACAGGAAAGCAAAGGTAGAAAGCTGTTACTAAGTGGTTAAAATAATGTGGGAAGGTAGCAATGAAGAGCCCATCTTGATGTGAGTCCAGTGGGAATAGACAGAACTAAATGTAAGAAGTATCAAAAATGTAGAATTGGCAGGATTTAGTAAACTAAAGCATATATGAGATGAAAACCAGACATGAATCAAAGTTAACACTAAGGTTTTGTACATCAAAGCTGCTTCTGCCTTACAGAGCCAAGAAGATTAGGTCTAATCTCCCTTCCCGCATGCCATGACTTATATAATTCTTACTATGTTTGATCAAAAAATCAAATGGAACTTTGTTATCTTTGATATATAGGATATCCACCATTCTGTTCTGAAACACCACAAGAAACTTACAGGAAAGTTATGAACTGGAAAGAAACTCTAGTATTTCCTCCAGAAGTACCTATATCAGAGAAAGCTAAGGACCTAATTCTCAGGTTAGTACCTAAATCCATATAAATGACCCAATGGAATCTTAAAATTGCATGATTAAAAATGTAGCAAGATGTATTCATTTTTTCAGCAATTCTAATTGGGATTTAAAACATACTGATAAAGAATGTACTATACTTTCAAGAACAACCTGCTCTGCCTCTTAATTAGGATGGTAAAGAGCAGTGATGTTTCAAGTGTATATAATCTCATGAAAGAAAGAAATAATGAATGAATAATTATATCTTACGACCCAAGGTCTGTGCTAAGAGTGCAATATACATTGTTTACAGCTGCAGAAGCAAAGATGGTCTCTGCCCTCAAGAAGCTTCCAGTTTCATGGGAGATAATGCATATACTTTCCAATCTAATGGGGGAGACAGTGCATATAAGAGAGTGGTGATGAGGGAGAGATATTTTTGGTTTGGAAAGTTACTAGCATGACACCATAGGAGACTCCGTAAGGAATTAGATTGATATATACACTCTTTCTAGGAGCAGTGACAGAGTTGATTTGATTATGGTTACAGAACAAGAATGAGTGGGTGGGAGGGGAGAGGAGAGTAACTAGGGTGGACAGGGTGTATACACCCAGTGTGGCCACTAATGGAAAGATGGCCACAGAAAGAAGTGAAAAATGGCTGGAACCCAGACCCAGATGCAATGAGCAATTGAAGCAACCACCAATCAGGGCAAATTGCAGACATGGGTAAAAGTTCTTATTCGCTTGTATGGTGAGTAGGGAAATAACTATTATAAGATATAATTAATGTCTCTTGATCTCACTCTTTGGGGAAAACTGCTGTGAAAAGTAGAAAGCAGTCTGGCAGAGATTAGGTATAGATCAACTCCAAATGGATATATGACGTACATGTAAAACATCATATATAAACAAATTCAGTGAGCAAGGAAGAAATTGGCTGTCAGATCTATAGATCTGAAAAAGTTCAGGACCAAATAAGGGATAGAGAGGACCACAAAAGTTAAAATGGACAATTTTGATTGTATAAAATTAAAAGTTAGGTTGTTAAAAAAAAAACCAGTGCAGTTAAAATTAAAGGGAAATAAATGATTATGGAAAAAAAAATCTTTGCAATAAGTTTCTCTGTTAAAGGTCTCATATCCAAAATGTATAAGGAATTAGTTCAAATAAATGGCAAAATAAATGTAAATAGGCGGTTTTAAAGGAAGAAATCCAAGCTATCAATAGCCAAATTTAAAAAATTCCCTTAGTCACTAATAATTAGAAAAATGCAAATTAAAGCAGTTCTGAGGTTCAGCCTCTCATCTCTTAGATTGGCAAAGATGGCAAAAGAAATTTCCTTCTGTTCAGCTGTGTATATTTGTTATGAGGGTTTATTTTTCTTTATATTGCTTGGAGATAAATGAGGAGAGAAAAATAAATATTCAAGAATTGGGAAAAGAATTAAATTTGGGAGGAAACACAAAGAAAGAAAAAGAGCATTATTGTAGTAAATTGCATCCTTGTAGGACTATGACCCAAACTCATAAGAAGAGAAAGGAAAAGGTAAATTTGTTGTAATTGCTTGTTATAAATTTCTGTAACCTAATTCATGTACCCATTCACTCAGAAATCATTTGCTAAACTCCTCTAGGTGCAGAAACACATATTTGCTTTTCCTCAAAATTTACAAATGTAGAATTATTTTCTGCTTTTTAACAGAAGATGAAGTATTTCAAATAACTGATTCAATAATAACTTTTTTGAAGTTGTCTTGATTGTTATGCTAATTGCTTGCTTCCACATTGTAGATTCTGTATTGATTCAGAAAACAGAATTGGAAACAGTGGAATAGAGGAAATCAAGGATCATCCATTTTTTGAAGGAGTAGATTGGGGACACATCAGGTATGTTCATCCAACATATACAACAGGTTAAAAAAAGTTCAAAGTTAAAAAAAATTAATAGCAATGAGTTTCATCATATCCTGTCAGAACTAAGAAGTAATTTCATTATGGTAGTAGATATTAGTATATTTTTAAAACATTAAATACATTTTTCATAATTACATTCATATTAGAATATGCAGAATAAAGCTAATTGACTAGATCCAAGTATCAAACAATTTGAAAATGTACAGTTGTACCCCTGTTGAACTTCTTCTATTCAGAGCTACTTTTATTGATGAAAGTAAGGACTTCTGCTTCCTTAAAACTATTAACACATGAAAATATATTTAGATGTGATAGTAACTATATTTTTCATCAGGGTGATGAGTTCATTAGATACTTCTGTCTATATATAAAGATAAAATCTCATTTAAACAATTCATCTTGCAGTAAAAAAGACCATTGGAAACACTTTATGTTAATTTGCTTATTATTCTTCCCTTACTGTGAATTATTGGTTTCAGTTTAATATTTAACTAGAATATTTTCATCATTTTACTACATTATGATTCTTGCTGTTAAAGCCAAAATGGAAAATTCTGGGGGAAAAAAATTAAAGATATTTTTCTTCTACCTTTCAGAGACATGTGCCTAGGATTAGTAAGAGTTAATGGTATAGAGCTAAAGAAAGTTAAATTTTACTAATTTTAAAATGTAAAGTATAATTTGTTTCATATGACAGGAGGCTAGCTTATATAGATAACATGAGGCCCTGATCATTTTCTTTTATTCTAATCTACATGGCTGCTGGACTATACAGTGGAAAAAACATTGGATCTAATACCTAGAGGAACCTGTGTTCAAATCCTTCCTCTGATTCCCCCTTACCTGTGTTACCTTGGGCAAGTCATTTAACTTATGTAGGCCTCATCTTATTGAGTGAGGTGGCTGGATTAAAGGGTTCTCTGCCAGATAGAGAGCTATTATACTGAGTTTGCATTTTGCTTTCTTATTTCATTTCTTTAATTCAGTTTTATATTCAGTTCTAAATTCTTTCCCTCCACCTACCGTCTATAGGTTTGCATTTTTATTTTTCTTAGTCCCTTATGATTTTAAATTTTTGTTATATTTTTTCTGATATCTTAGTTTTATTGATTTATTTTTAGTTTTTAGCATTCACTTTTATAAGATTTTGAGTTCTAAATTTTCCTCCCTCCCCAAGATGACATGTAATCTGATATAAGCTATACATGTACAATCGTATAATCATATTTAACATATTTCCACACTAGAAGTTTGCATTTTTAACAAACTGATGCATTCATTTTCCTTTTTAATTTTGTAATCCCACTTGTCTTTCTACTATACTACCCTCTACCCTTGTAGAGGGGGTAGTGGAAAGACCACTATTAAGTGATCACGTCTGATCACTTTCCAGATAACAGAATGTTCTAATCTCAGCTGAATCAAGTTGGAACTAGCTACTCCACTCTTTAATAACCAGACAAAACACAAGCACAATTTGACATTGTCTATATAAAAGATTCTCTGATTTTGCTGTCAATTTATTACCCTCTTCATCAGTTCTTTCCTTTCCTTCCTTGGCAGGAAGTAGAGGGGAGACAGCAGTTATGAAAATAGAATATATGATAGAATTGAGCTAATAATGTCAAGTAGATAAAGTCTTTTATTTTAAATTACAGAAAGTCTTTAAATTACAAATTTAAAATACATTTAGCTAATTGATCCTATTATACAGATGATAGATAGACAACACAGACCTTCTAATGCCTCTGTTATTCTTTTGTAATACCCAGAGAACAGCATGCAGAATTTCTGGGCAGAATTTTTTTGGTTAACGGACAACTGAAAGTAAGTTAATATTTACTATAGCTGTTTAATGCTCTTCTTTGGCACGTGTAGGGAGAGGCCAGCTGCAATTCCCATAGAAATCAAAAGCATTGATGATACATCAAATTTTGATGAATTTCCTGAATCTGATATCTTACAACCAGGTAAGAGAAAATGCCACTTTGAACTTTTCTTGATTATGAATACTATAGAAATGTGTTTATTCTCCTTGTCGCTCATATCTTTCATTGTAAAAGTCCTTTGGAATTCCTTTGTACATGGTTAACTTGCTGTCTCTGTTTTACAGTGCCAAATACCACAGAACCAGACTACAAATCCAAAGACTGGGTTTTTCTCAATTATACCTATAAGCGGTTTGAAGGGCTGACTCAGCGGGGTTCCATCCCTTCCTACATGAAAGCTGGGAAATTATGAATGAAACTCACATACGCCCACACCCCAAAAGAACTCAGGTAGCTGCATCACCAAGGCTTGCTTGGCGTAGATAACAATACACTGAAATAAATATTCCCAAGGACGGTGGTGCTCATCGACTTCAAGAGGAAATTCTACAGGATTAGGATTTCTAAGACTTCTACAGGAATTAGTTGGCAGTGCCAGCTGGATTTTTTTTAATATTTGACTATTTTTGTTAACTTTATTATACAAAGGTACTGGAATAAAAGGAGTGTACATCCATTTGTAACTGCACTGCCTTCGCGCATTACGTCCATTCTGCCTCTGTGTACTGTGGCTTTGTACTGTAACACTTCTAATCAATTCAGGAGAAACACATATCATTTAAAGCAACATAGGCTAACCTGTAGGTCATGGTGCAGTATTGCTGTTTTCTTGCACACCTTATGGGTTTAGATAATCAAGATAAAAGCCATCTTCCATAGTTGTTAGAACACTTGCCCTATTGGTTTAAACATCCATAGAGCATATATGAAGACAATTTAAATAATGATTTTAATAGAAATAGGAAATACACTGGTTATTTAAAGTTAATTAGGTTTATCATCGAGTTATTGTGCAGACTCCACCATACAGGGTGACAAGCATATGAGCCGGATAAGGAAGTACAACACCTCCACCCCCAACACAACACTAATCCATTTACTTTTCCTCCAAACTTACTGTTGACTTGTACACAGCTATCTGTGTATTCTTAGGAAGATGTAATTATATAGAAGATAGAGAGCATCCAGTTGCTTTCCTTAAGGCAAAAGGATTTTTTTTTTACAGAGAACATGGCATTATTTTCATTTAATTACAGCAAGTTGGTTTTCAGAAATGTCTATGAGGGCTGCTTGTACGTAGAATTTGTGTATTTTTATTAAACTATTTTTTTAAATGTCAACCTTCTGATCATGAAAATGAACTTGCAGAGATGCCAAGAGCTCTTTACTTTGGCTTTCCAGAAAGATGACGTTGATACATATCATAGCTGTTATTTTTTTTGTTCATTGAATGGAAATCTCTCCTTTGGTAGTACTTGTATTATTGTGCCATTAGTCATTATACTCCAAATGTACCAAAGATCCTGAATTGAGTTGGGTGTTCATGACTAAGAGGAATTTTTATTTTCCATTGGGAATGACATATTAAGACATGAAAGGGTTTTGATTGAGGTTAACTTATTCAAGGGCAATATTATTCACATTTAGTTTCATCACTGTGGTTTAAGTAGATGGGTTCCAGGAAGTGAATGTTGGCCAAGGTTTTGCAGATTGGGTGGTGGGAGGGAAGGTAAGAGTTCGTACTCGAATCTAATGATGTGGCCAGTGAATCTGTCTTGCCTGAAGGTTAGATAATCTTTTATAGCTCTATATTTTTGTTCTGAAATGAGTATCTGAAGTTTTAGCATTTCATAAGGACCTAACAGTTAAAGAGTAATCCATTATCTAAGAATATGCTCATAATTTGTGTCTCCAAATAATGAAAGCAGTCAACAACTACAATTATTGTAACTGACCTTTTTCCAGAATCTAGACTGATGGTTTGCTCTTAGGAGGTTTCCTGCTCTTGAATAGGAAAAATTCCATGTGAACATTATGCAAAATTTTTTAAGCTTTTACAGTTGTTGCTGCTAGGTAACCTCACATCTGTCTCAAGGACATCTGGCTTTTACTTTTGCCACCTAATGTTTAGTTTCAATATTTGAACCCCTGTTGTGTGTCCATCCATAACTTTATCTTCTCTATTTTCCATGTCTGAATCATGTGACTGAGTGTCCTAATGGCGAAAGCTATTAAAATTTTGATTTGGGTTATCTCAATTTGACTAACTTTCTGATTTTTCAAAGCTGTAACTGCCTTTTATAAACATTCAGCTTCCAGGATTCTTTACTAGATGCTGCTGGTTTTTTAAAGAGCTATCCTAATAGGATAAAGGTGTTTTGGTAAGATTCAAGGAGATTGCAACCTTATCCAATTCTTAATTTCCCCTTTTTAACCTTAGTAATTAGTACAGTAAAACGTTGTTAATTCAAGATTCAGAAGGCCAAATACAATAGAAATGTCTAGTGAAAGGAGCTGAAATGTCCACTATCTCATTTTAATTTCAAGGAAGCATAAAATTTAGGAAACCTGCTTCCTTCAGATTATTTCATGGAAAGAACCTAGAAATGTTCCCAATTGCTTGTCAATTTATTTTGTTTAGATTATCATGTGTCATTTTTCTCACCTTCACACAAGTTAACAGGGTGACGTTTCACAATCCATCTGATCATTTATTTCATCAAATGTATTTCTTAAGTGCCTATTTAAAAGCAATTAAAGACTCTCTGTCCTTTGTGAGCCTACAATTTGATTAATGATGCAGATTCAACAGGTGATTTGCAAAGTATTGAGACTGAATTTTCACTATTACACATGCACCATATTTCAGGTCAACCACATCATTTAAATGGCAAAATACTAAACAATGGGGTAATAGCATTTGCTTTGAAATTTGCCACGATTTTGAATTAGCAGAAGTTTTACTATAAATTATTTTTTCCTAAATATATATAAAACTGTATAACTCAGATTTCTTGATATCTTGATTTTAATGTAGACTTTGACTTTTTTATTGAAAAAAACACCTTTATATTAAAGTGAGTTATGTTATTTTTTGTTATCTATATTTCTTATTAATACAGCTTTAAATCTCCTTTAAATTTACCAAAATGTAGAGCTGTCAGAAAATATTGAATTGCTTAGAAGTCATATATATGATTTCTTAGCAAACTGATTTTAATAAAATTATTTGGTAAAGATGGGAAATAAGAACTGTAAAATATTGGAAACATTTTTTGATCTTACCAGATCATTATAAAACATTAATGAAATTAAAATATGAGCCTAATGTTATAGGGTTTGTTTTTGGTTCTGACCCCTGTATATCTTCCTGGAAATCTGTACATTTTAAAACTTTTTCCATATATAAGTACATTATTTTAATGTTTGTCTGTGGAAGATCTACAGAACATTGGTATTCCATTTTGTTGGGGTTAAAAAAATCAGTTGTCCAGTTTTTTACAATTTCCAAAGAAAGTAGATCTCTGTGTTGATAAGCTGAGATCCTGTGCCCCTAAATACATTCTCTCCTCTGAATCCCATAAAAATTTGAGATGAATATTTTCTTCTTACCCCAATATTCTCCCTTTATTTAAAAGGCTTTTTCTTTTCCCTTTAGAAGTGCACTTATTTCTGAAAGATGTACATGAGAATACTCAAAATAAACTTAAATAAAAAGACATTGAGACCTCTAGAGGCAATACTTCAGTTTTCTATGAAAGTTTAATATTTGAGGGCGATACTGTTATTTTAAGTAAGAACAAGGTTACAAACAGAAAAATAGACCTCCATTCTTAAAAAGCAATCTGAAAACATAGTTTAGTAATTGTGTAGAAAACTAATCATCAGAATATTGGGTTCTGTGTTCAGTTACTAAGATTTGTAAATGCTGGTTTTGGTGGGGCTTAGGTTTCTTTTTCAAGAGTCAGACAAGAATAAAAAGCTATGTTTACAAAATTCCTTCTGATGAATGGTGGTTTGTTTTGGGCTGGTCTTGGGTTTGGGGGAGGGCAATTTATGCTGGTTCTGTACTCTATAGAAAAAAAAATTGTGTTCAAATCGTAATTCACAGTAAGATCAAAATAGTGGAGGTTACATTCTAATAATACTTAGGATAGTTACATTCATATGTAAACATATAATATAGATATGTGTACACACATGCATTGATCTACATACACATGTATTTTGTGTGTTTTTATACACACACAAGCCATTCCAAAAGCCTTAATGCAGTTTTAAGCTGGAGCTCAAGGAAAAATTCAGGTGGGTGATTTGAATTGGGAATCATCTGCATTGAATTAATGCTTGAAACTATTGAAATGGATAAGATTATCAAAGGTAAAATATAGGTATATAGAGAGAGAAGAAAAGAAGGAAAAGAATAGGCTAATATGACATGTAAATAGATAAATGACTGTAGCAGCAAGCACCCTAGCATGCCCAGGATGGCTGTTAGTACAGGTTCTTTGATCTGTTTTTCTAAAGGAAAGCAACTCAAAAGGGGTTAACAGTCTTATTCGTTTTATCAAACATATATATCATTCACTTAGTTGAGGGGGAAAAGTCAGCACCCTGAACTTCAGAAAATACAAACAGAAATTACAAGTAGAAGAAAATAACACAATTCAAAAGACCGACAGGGCTTCTAGCTGTTTGATCATCACATACATACAGTGTTAGTTACCAGAGAGAGAAGCACCAACATCTGGGTTTTCAAAGCCTGGGTGCTCAATGCTACCTAGAGTCTCATCTGGCCAAATCACTTAACTCTTCCCATAAGTGAGCCCCAAAGCAATACTTCACCTCAGAGGTATATGTAGCCTTCTCCAGGATCAGAGAAGGTCACAGCCTTTGTGACCCACTGCCTAATTACAAAGTAACAAAAGGTGTGGGCCTTTCTGAACAACAAGCCTCCCCTAAACAAACTTCCCTTGTTGGGCTCCAAGGGAGGCCCATTAAGGGCCAGGGAATATCTTCAAATTCCTTAGGTCTATTAAGGGTCAGGAAAGATCTTCAAATTCTCTTACCATTACAGTATATCAATACTAATTGACCAAAAGAAAGATCATTAACAACTCAGGGGATGAAGAAGGACTTTTGGACAGAAGTAGCACTTGAACTGGGCCTTGAGGTAACGTGGGGATTCTCAGAGGCAGAGATGAGAAGGGAGTTCCTCCTTCTAGGTATGAGGGGGACAGACTATGCAACATCCTAGAGCTAGAAAATAGGATGCCAAGTTCTGGACAGTTCAACTGGTATGTGCGGTACATGAAGGAGGATAATATAAGATACTTTCAGAATGTTAGGCTGTTGTCACATTGTGCATATTTTAAATGAGAATGCTGAGGGATTTGTCTTCTATCTTAGGGGCAGTGGGAAACCACTGAAGATGTAGTTAACTTACCAAGATGCATTCAGAATTTTTAAAATAAGACTATAAAATGCTTTTAATTGGGATAAAGGAAGACAAATAATTGACGGCTCATTTTTCAGTATTAGACTGCACCAATAAAATAAAAATTAGTATACTATGTGCTAAAATGAAATTGCAGATTTAACGCTATAGCAATCAGATTGCCAAGTGGTCACTATATAAGGAGATGAAATAAAATCCATTTGAAGGAACTCAAGATCTTTCTGGGGAAATAAAGGAAAAAAGCAAGCATGATGGAGAAATATTAGCATATCTCAAACTATATTATAATGGAGTAATCATTAGATATGTTTGGTACTGGTCAGCAGAAATGTAGGTCAATAGAATAACTTAGATAAGCAACATCCAGAAGCATTTGCATAAAACAACTGCCTTGTTTGTTAAGCCCCAAAAGAAAAACTGCTGGTAGAAGGACTTTGGCAAAAATTAAATTTAGACCAACATCTAGGGCACTAAGGAGAGCTAAGTGACACAATGGACAGAGGCCTAGACCTGGAGTCAGGGAGACCTGAGGTCAGATACTCATACTTATTAGCTGCATGACCCTGAACAAGTCACTTAACCTTGGTATTCTCAGTTCCCTCATCTGTGAGGATGTTAATAATAGTACATGCCTCCCAGGGTTGTTGTAAGGATAAAATGAGATAATATTTGTAAAGTGGTTTGCAGACCTTTAAAGTACTACGTAAATGCTTGATATTAATAACAAATAGCAGTTAGGTGATGAAATGGATAGAATGCTGGGCCTGAAGTCAGGAAGACTCATCTTCCTGAGTTCAAATCTACTCTCAGATACTAAATTACGTGCAAGTCACTTAACCCTGTTTGCTGTAGTTTCCTCATCTGCAAAATAAGCTGGAAAAGGAAATGGCAAAGCACTTCAGTATCTTTGCCAAGAAAACCCCAAATGGTGTTGTAGAGTTGTACACATTTAAAAAACAATTGACAATTAATATGTAGCCCTTCTTGCAAAAGCCAATACATGAATTGAAACTTCCTGTCTCTGCCAAGAGCTTGCCCCATCAGTTATTCTCTGCCTATATACTAGTGATAGGGGGTGGCTAGGTGGTCCAGTGAATAAAGCCCTAGCCTTAAAGTCAGGAGGACCAAAGTTCAAATCTTGCCTCAGACACTTAACACTTACTAGCCATGGGACCTTGGGCAAGTAAGTCACTTAACCCAATTGCCCTGCCCTTCCCCCTCCAAAAAGCAAAAAAAAAAAAAAAAAAAAATGGTTCCTATATACTAGTGATTTCCCCAATATCTACAAAAATGCTTAGGTCTACCCTGTCCTTAAAAAACTTTCACTTGACCATGTCATCCTTTCAAACTATTATCTTGGGGGCAGCTAGTGGTGCAGTGAATGGAGCACCGGCCCTGGAGTCAGGAGGACCTGAGTTCAAATGCAACTTCAGACACTTAACACTAGCCGTGTGATCTTGGGCAAGTCACTTAACCCAATTGCCCTGCCTTCCCCTCCAAAAAAGGAAAAAAAAGCCAAACTGTTATCCTAGATCTCTTCCTTTTCATTGTCAGACTCCTAAAAAGAGTTGCTGTCCTCCCTTCCTCCTACTTGATCCTTTACAACGTTTTCCAAACCCATCACTTAACTGAAACTTCTCGGCAAGGTTACAACCGGTCAACTAAATCTGTTGACCTGTTACATCTTTTCAACCTTCGTTCAGCCCCTCTTACTCCTTGTCCTTTCTCTGCCTTTGGATACTACTGACCTCACTATCTTTGAAGACACGATCTCCTCCCTTTGGCTTCCATGAAGCATCCCTGTCCTGATTCTCCTCTTGGTTGACTGGTCTCAGTCTCCTTTGTTCTGTCACCATCACACCTCCTACCTGCTAAGTGCGCATGTTCCTGGGGCTTCTGTCCTGGGCCCTCTTCTCTCTTGGTGGTGCGTGGTGACTATCTCAGTATGCATGTGACTCCCAGATCTATGTATCTAGGTTTAGTCTTTGTGTTTTTGTGGTTGTTGTTCAGCCTTTCAGTTGTATCCACCTCTTTGGAATTTTTTTTGGCAAAGATACTACAGGGTGTCTGTCCCTGAAGTCTGGACACATAAGAAATCTCATTAACTATGCATATTTTCAAGAAATGAAATGAATGAAATTTTCAACAGCATTTGATTTAATTAGCATAAATTTTAGCTATGACTTTCATATGGAATAAAAGCTTTCCTTAACTATTGGGGACTATTTTCCACATTAATGAGATTAATTTAATTAATTAATGAGATGTCTTCCTATGTGTGTCTTCATATGTGTCTCCTATATCTTCCTATGAAATCTCATTTATGCTAATTACATGAAATCCTGTCAAAAATTTCATTCATTTTGTTTCTTGAAAATATGCATGGTTTATGAGCTTTCCTATGTGTCCAGACATTAGGGACATCCTGTAGAGTGGTTTGCTATTTCCTTCTCCAGCTAATTTTACAGATGAGGAAACTGAGGCAAACAGTGTCAAGTGACTTGCCCAGGGTCACACAGCTATTTACAGGTGAGGTTGGATTTGAACTCAAGATTGCTGACTCCAGGCCCAGTATTCCACCCTCTCTGCTATCTAACTGCCAGACACCATTTTAATGTTTTTGCATTGGGCAATAAAAAAGCACCAATGAAAACCTGTAAATTCACAACATTAAATACCCACCATGTGCAAACACTGTCCTAGGTCATATCTCTTGGCTCTGGGCATTTTCTCTGGCTGATTCCTATGCCTGAAACACTCTCCCTCCTCTTCTCCAGCAACTAAACTTGACTTCATTTAAGTTCCAACCCAGATTAATTCTTTTGCCTTTCCTCTGTCAATTATTTCCAATTTACCCCATACACACCTTGCTTTGTGTATATTTGTTTGCACGTCGTCTCCCCGGTCAGATTGTAAGGCTGGGACTGTCTTTTGCCTCTTTGTTTCCCCAGGGCTTAGCACAGTGCCTAGCCCTTAGTTAATATCTGCTGATTGATTGATTGCACCTATCTTCTGGCCTTCACCAGTCTATTAACTGTCCATCCTCTGCTTTTTACTTGTTTTTGTCTGTATGTTCCAAATACCAGCAGGTGCCTTGTAAAAAGGAGTTGTTTTCTAAATATTTGCTTAAATAACTAGCTTTATAAAATCTAGAAGGAGGTAGACAGACAGACAGACAGACAGACAGACGGATAGCTAGATTAGATAGATAGATAGATAGATAGATAGATAGATAGATAGATAGATAGATAGATAGATAGATAGAGCAAGCTACACTTACACGTATCTCTATTTCCCCCTGACTTGGACGTGACTGTTATTAAATATTTTTCCCAACTTGAACATATCACTATTGCTATTTGCCTATTTGCCTGGTAAATATGATAGCTATCAAGACCAAAAGAACCACACACTACCTGCCCCCAGCAAGATGAGCACGGGCTTTCCGGAGGGTACTTAATATTCTTGTAGGAGGAGACTTGCTGACATGTGTTGGAATGAAGTGTGACTTTTTTTTTTGAGGGGGGAAGACAGGGCAATTACTTTTTTTTGCTTTTTGGAGGGGGGAGGGTAGTGCAATGGGGGTTAAGTGACTTGCCCAAGGTCACATGGCTAGTAAATGTTAAGTGTCTGCGGCTTGGATTTGAACTCAGGTCCTCCTGACTCCACGGCTGGTGATCTCTTCAGTGTACCACCTGGCCACGCCTGAAGTATGACTTCTAAGAGATATTTCTCATTTAATTTTTACTGGTAAATCAATCCTTTTATTTATAGAGAAGCCACAAGGCATAATGGTTAGAGAGCAGACCTGGACTCAAATCCTACTTATGACATATACTATGTCACCCAAGAAATCACTTAAAGTCCCAGCGCCCAAGGCAGCTCTCTAAGACTATAAGAGGCAGAACAGTTGCAGACATGCATTGGTGGAGAGAGTTTACTCACTAGAAAGTCTCTACCAATGAAATCACACATCTGAACGCCAACAGAAGATCAACCCTTATGTCTTAGAGGGGAAAAATAAGAGCCAGCCACTTGTTTAAAATAAGAGATCATGTTCCTAAACCATCTGTTAAGATATTCTTTGGCTCTCTCAGTCTCACATTATTGTATGAAGGAAAAAATAAGTTATTCTGAAAAGAAAGAGAAGCCAGCGTTTTAGGACACAAAGAATGAGCACCATTGAAACGTTACCAATGGAGTGGAACACAACTGTGAAACACTGCCTGCTTCTCTCCATCCACTCCACACACTGCCTCCCTGTTGCTTTAGAATCTGGCCGACTGCAATATGACTTTCAGGCTTTTTATGTGAGTGAATCATCCTTTTGAAGAAATGTGGTCCTTGTTTGTCGATTGTGGATTGCTGCATGTACGTTACTGGAGAGAACATCAGAGTAGGCGTCAAGAAGGCTGAATTCTAGTGTTTCCTTTCCCTTCACCAAGACCTTCATAAACCACTTAACCTCTTAGAGACTCAGTTTTTCCCTCCTATAAAATGGGGAGAATTCTTGCCCAAACTATTTCATAGGATTGTTTTAAGAATTGAAAAAGATAGTAGCTATAAAACTGCTTTGCAAAGCATGAAGCAACACATAAATATGTATTTTAAGTCACTGTGTGACTGGAAATAACCACTGTATGCCTCAGTTTCCTCAAATGTAAAATGGGGTGGGGTGGCTAGGTCACAGTGAATAGAGCACTGGCCCTGAAGTCAGAGGACTTGAGCTCAAATCCAACCTCAGACACTTAGCACTTTATTAACCATGTGACCTTGGGCAAGTCACTTAACCCCCATTGCACTACCCTCCCCCCTCCAAAAAGCAAAAAAAAAAAAAAAAGTAAAATGGGGATTATAATAGTACTTATCTCACAGGGTTGTTGTGAGAATAAAATGAAAAAATATTTGCAAAGACCTTAGCACTGGGCCTGACGTATCTTAGATACTTAACCATTATTCCCTTCTCCTTGAGTTCTGCTATTTTCACTCTATTGCAGAGGGTCACCTTTAAAATAATCAAGATTCCAGTTTGGGGAGATCCCAGATGTTTAAAGACAACAGTGAGGGCAACAATGGAATGTTATGTGGACTAAGTTAATCATTCAGCCAATGTGAATTCTAGTTGTGCACATTTACCTTAGAGCAACTACTTGACTAAAACCTTTGGTGGAAGCCACGTTCTGCTTGGCTCCATGTTTATTTGCTGTTCCAGAACCCCGCCAGCAGAAACTCAGCCTGGTGGGAGCTGGGGTGAATGGTAATGAGCAGGGTTCAGAGTCGTACAAAGCCTGGGCTGTGGCACAAAGGGTTACCCTCCTCCCACCCCTACCCTTCCCACTCATAGACACAATGGCAGAAAACAACTACAGATTGGATAGAATCTAGCTATTCTGGAGTCTGTGGTAAGAGAGTATTCTTAGTGCTGCAGCTTCTAACTTCAAAAGTCCAAGATAGCACACAAGTCAGAATTATGAAGCCGACTTGGTTTAATGTAAAGTGCACTGGATTGGGAGAAGAGTTTGGTTAGTGTCCTATGACTACTGGCTGAGTGATTTTGCCTGATTAGCATTGTAGTTGTCAGTCAACAAGCACATCATATCTATCTATCATCTATCTATCTATCTATCTATCTATCTATCTATCTATCTATCTGTCTGTCTGTCTGTCTGTCTGTCTGTCTATCTATCTGTCTGTCTATCTGTCTATCTGTCTGTCTGTATGTGTATATGTGTATACATGCACATACATATGTACATGCATACATGTATTTATATGAACGTATAGTTGTATCATTTATGTTTCTATAACAAATATAAACATGTTTGCATTATATGTGTATATACATCTAGATGTATGCATATACATCTAGATGTATGTATATACATCTATAAACATACATGTATGGGTATATTTCTATAGATATATGTAGATACATTGATAGATAGGTATGTATTATACCAAAATTTTCCGAGCAAAACCTATAAATGATAGTAGCTACCATTATATAGCCATTTTAGGCCTGCAAAGCGCTCCGTACATACTATATGTCATTTGATCCTCACAACGATCCTGTGTAGCAGGTGCTATTATACTTCAGATGAGGAAACTGAGTCTGAGACGCGGTCAGTGACTTAGTCTGCATCACACAGTGAAGGCTGAGCTAGGTCTGAATTCGAGTCCTCCTAGCTCCAACTCTAGCACTCCATCTATTATACCACCTAGATGCCTCAGCAAGTATCCATAGACTGGGAAATGGTTCAACAAATTATGTTCCATTGATATGTAAGTATGGGGTTACAATCACCCCATCCTGACCAGGCACAACAGGTGACTGTGTGTGCACAAATATGTACATCTACATATTTGTCGGATCCGAATTCTCCACGTGGAAGAGTCTGGAGAGCTTGTTTCCAGGAATGTTGGATGGATTGATTGTAGAGCATGTGTAGACATTGTGTAACTGGATTATTTCTATGAACCACTGGTGAATTGAAGGCTCTTTGATGGGCTTTGGAGACGTTAAAAAAGAACTTGCAACCACAGCCTCAGTTATTCTCTCTTCCCTTGCGCTGTTGGTAAATCTCTAGAATTTCTTTGTTGCCCAGTAAGAGACAATACTGTAGGGGAAGAAGCTTGGGGAACTCCCTACTGATGCCTTCTTGTGGCCTGTTAACTTAAAGACGTATTCTGTCCTGCCTCCGCATTTTTCTTTTCTTTTGTTTTAGATGAAGAGATTGGAGATATCAACCTAGTGAGTTTCAAAGGTCAAGGAAGTGGCATCCCACCCTCCCGTAACACTCTTGTCCATCTCTGGGCCTTTTGGTTGTTGTCTCTATTCCTAGATTATTTTCCTTTCTCACCTCTGCCTCCTGAATTCCCTGCCTTCTTCAAATCTCACTTCTGCTTTCCTCCCCCTTCTCATAATACCTCCCATGTGCTCTGTATATCTTGTATGTATGCAGTTGTTTACATGCTAATTCTTCCATTAGAATGTGAGCTCCTTGAGGGCAAGAACCCTGCTTTTTACTTTTGTTGCATACCCAGTACTTAATATAACACCTCATACAATAGGTGCTTAATAAATGCTTGTTGACTGCCTAACAGTGACAGAGATGGAACATCACAACCCAGCCACAACAAATGTGCTAGTTTGGCTGGAATGGAGACTACACGAAGGGAAGTAATGTTCAATCAACCTGGAAACGTCGGCTGGCACCAGAGCATAAAGGCTTTAGAGTGCCAAACAGAAGCATCGCGCTGCGACCTGGAGACAAGTCACTGCTGAAGCTTTCTGAGCTGAGGAGTAGCAGAATCATCCCTGTTCTTGGACAAGTCACCTCTCCAAACCTCAGTTTTCTCATTTTTAAAATGGGAAGTCATCCAGTCCTTGAAGGGCAATAACATTTGTGATTCCTATTTTAAGAATAGGAAATTTTAAGATTTTATATTTTTTAATATTTTAAGAATCCATGATTTCATCTCTTTTCACTTTTACTGTCTCTCATGCCTAGAATACTTTCCCAATTCACCTCTGCCTCTTGACTTTCTCTGAGATTAAGGTCAAATTCCATTTTTCGAGAGACCTTTGCTACTGCTACTGCCTTCCCCCTAGGATTCTCTCCCCTGTGTTTATTGTATATATCTTATATGTACATAGTTGCTTGTGTTTCGTCTCCCCCATTTGAGTGGGAACCTCTTGAGGGCAGGTTTCTGACTTTGTGGGGGAGAGTTTGTAGTTCGTTTTAAATTTCATAATCATACATTTAACTCTAGTCTAGCCAGATTTGTGGAAAGAAAAGAGAAATGAAATCTAAAGGGAATTGCAGTTAAGTGAAGCAAAAAGGTTATAGGGTATACAAGCAGCCAGGGGTGCTCTCCCCAACTACAGAGGGATAGTTTAGTGGTTAAGACAAAAAACTGAACCAAAAATCTTACAAGAGTTGGCCACAGTCAGCAATGGTGATCTGCCATTTGGTCTTGACTTTGTGGAATGTGAAGCACTCCATGGTTTCCATGATGTTCATGCCTTTTTTCACCTGGCCAAAGACCATATTCTGCCATCCAACCAATCAGTCTTAGTGGTACAGATGAAAAACTAGGAGCCCCTTGTGTTGGGCCCAACACTTGCCATGGACACTATGCTTCAGGAATGAAATTCTCATCATCGAAGTTTTCTGTCCTTTGGAATCTTTCCCACAAAAAGCAAGCAAATAACTTGGCCCAGGGGCTCCTCATTAGTAATGTCAAAGTGTAATGTGGGATTGGCAGAAGGGTGGGCAACAGGAGGGACGGTGTGAAGTCAAGGATTCTTGGTGACCCTTTCTGTAAGGCCTTTTGATTTATTTGATCTGCCTAGGGCTTAATACAGTCCTCAGCAAACAGTACATACTTAAGAGATATTTGTTGATTGATTGATTAATTGATCTGTGTGATCACAGCTTCTTTTCCACCTCAGTAGCTGGTATCCTTGAGTTATTGTGAATGAAAAAATTTATCACTTGGTGGCCATCCTTCTAATATCCACCCCTTCAGACCTTCTCTTACTAAGCCAGTCTTCAGCTATAAAACATCTAAGCTATCATTGGCACCTTATTCAAAACATGTCCAGACTGATAGAACCTGCCAAAGCTTAATAAGCTCTGGCATCCCATTTTGTCATCCATGTCCTCTTTTTACCAGATTTTGGTGGAGGTCTTTGATTCTAAGAATGGAGGAGGGAGCCCTCAGCTTGTCATACCCTTGCCATGGCCTTATTTTTAAGTAGCATTCAGGACTAATGAGCAGGTTCTCCAATCTTAATGGATAACTTAAAACCCCATGATTAAGGTTAGATTCACAGAAGCATAATTATCAAATGTCATCTGGTTTGTATACAAGGCTTTGAAATTTTTTTCTGGGTTGTTTCATTTGCCACTACCTCAGCTAAGAAAGCTGTAACCAAGGAAACCTAAGGACTATGAAATAGCATATTCTAAACTTGGATTGTGTCTCTAGAAAAGTCATTGTAGGATCTTAATGCTATAAGTGATTTCTAAAGGTGACATTGCCCAATGCCCTGCTTTACATAAAGTATTCCAACAGATAGGTGTCAATCCTGTCACTAAAGATTTTCCAAGGGGAGGAAAATGTAATACTGATTGACTTGTTCAATAACATACAGTGGGTCCCAAGAATCTTAATTCAGTTTAAAGCAAGTTAAATGATTAAAACTTTAAACTGCACTAAGACTTTTGGGACACCTTGTATTCCCATCAGTCAGGCCAGGAATAATAACATACTTTTTATATCACTTTAAGGTTTGACAAAATCTTTTTCTTCTGAGGTGGGCTGTACACAGCACTTTAAGAAAATAGGCTCAGAGAGGTTGTCCCTGTGGTCACATAGCTAGCAAATATTCAAGCTGGGATTTTAACCTAAGAACAGCTGACTCTAGGATCAGTGTTCCTTTATCCCATGTTGCTTTTCAGTATTTTCACCTTCGGGAAGACCCAGGGAAACCCTTGTAGTACAGTCAAAAGAACACTGGACAGCCTTGGACCCGTCACTTAGCTCCTCTGAGCCCCAGCATCTTCATCTCTAAAATGAGAGGTTTGGACTAGGCGATCTCTCTTAGGCCTTTTCTAGCTCTCTTATGATCAACCAATTTTCCTTATATTTGACCCAAACCTTCTACCTGCAGTTTTTCTATAAAGAAACAAATCATGATACCTTAAATCTCTAGAGTGCTTTTCTCTCCTCCCAACAATTTTCACATAAAATTATGTCACTTGATCTTCACAATCACACCTTGGGCAAGTCACTTAACCTCTCTGCCTCTGCTCTTCATCTGTAAAATGAGGAGGTTAAACTCAGTAGCTTCTGTGTTCCCTTCCAGTTCTATAACTGATGACACTGTGATATAGGGCAAACATTAATCATATATTACCCATTCAGTTAAATTATAGTCCATAATGGCAATTTTGGAGACAAAGCAGGTTTCACAAAAGAAAGGGAGACCAACAATACATAAAATCATGGGCTGTTATTATACTATGTTGCAGTTCAAACAAGGGAAAACTCAAGGCCTAAAATAAGAAATCAGGTTGTTGAGGGGAAAAGGGGGGACAGGAGGAGAGTTAAAAACTGGAAGGAAAAGAAAAAAATGGCTACACTTTGAGAGGCCACCAGAACCTTAAGTCTGCAGACTCTAGTCTAGCAGGAGGAAGAGGACCTAGCATACCCAGGATCTACCCTACCCATCTCTCATCACTCTTTCTCCTTAATAATGAAGGATGCCCATGGACTTTATTGAGGGTTGGGAGGACATGAGTTTTCACTCAGGCAGGTTTGATAAGTTTTCCCATCTTTAAAGCCATGCACAAAGGGAGACTGAGGATTGGCCAGCAAGACACATGGAATGGATTAAAAAAAAAAAAAAAGTAATGAGTGTGGGTCCAAAGCAGAGGTAGCCTGCCATCCGTATTCAGAAAAGATTTCCAAAAGATTTTTTAAAATTATCACAAGGGTCACAATTATCGCAAAGTCTATACATTGTCTAGACTTAGTTAAACCCAGAAAGTTTAAGTCCAAAGTCACACAATTAATAAGTAATTATGTATTATTATATATTTATATAATAATGTAGAATATATGTTCATATAATATGTGATTATAATTATTACATAAATTATATGTCATTATTATATAAACTATAATAGGTGAGCTGGAAGTTAAACCCAACTTCTTAGAGTCCAGCTTCACTACACTGATCCCTGCTGCCCCCATAGTATCATCCTTGCAATTCTTTGCAATCTTCAAGCTAAAGTATTCTTTCCATTCCTTTATCTCTTCTTTATGGAGTTCTGAAAATCCTACCCTTTACATTATACTTCTGTGACTTTAGTTTTGGATGCCAAATTCAGTGTGAGTTAAGATAGTAAGTAATGTTGTTCTCTGAACCTCTCGTATTTTGCAGTGATGGGGCTGTTGTTGTTGTTGTTGTTGTTTGTCTTTCCTTCTCCAAGAGGACCATAACATCTGGAAGGTTGTGCTGTGACTTGCAAGAGAATTGAATTTAAGTGAGGTAGGGCTGTGCAAAATCATCAGCCTCACTTTTCTCCTCCAGCGTCATCTGGATCCAGTGGCAAGATGTAAATCAGTATGACTGGAGATGGCCCCATATGCTATGGGAAACCTTGACCTTTTTAAGGTAAGGTAGGATACTATGGTTGTGAAATATTGAATATATTCTCTGAACCAACTGATGTGTTGGTTAATTTTGCCAGTTTCCCTCCTCCCCTTTCTTTCTTATTGTTTACCACAGGGAAGGGTTTGCTGAGTAGGAGGAAAGGAAATATATCTAGAATTAAAGGAGATGTAAAAACAAAAGTTTTGGGTTTTTTTTTTACTTAAAAATAAAACCAAAGAATTGGAAGGGTTGAACTATAAAAAAAATGCTATTTTCTTTTTTAAATTTTGAAATGATTTTTTCTTGATCTTTTGTTTTTGGGTAGGTTCACCTGCCCTACCCTTCACAATGTATCCCTGTCCCCTTGTAAAGTTAAGGGAATCTGAAGATCTTCCTTGCCCCTTAATAGACCCATATGATCTGCTTTTAGCTTTGGCCCATCCCATAGCTTGAGTCACAAGGAACCCATGGTGAGGAGTTTGCTGAATGGATGGAGCAGGAAGGATGGAGCTGGGAGAGAGTGAGGTAGAGCTGAGGCAGAGCAGCTAGCATGAGTGAGAGAGGGAGGAATTTTGCCTAGGGGAGCTTGTTGGTGGGGAGGTCTAATGGAGGGAAAGCTTGGGGATGGTGGTGTTCCCTGCATTGGTGACATGTATACTTTCTTTGTTACCATGGTGGAATTGGCCTTCTGGTATCTGAATAAATTTCTTAGTTTTGTCTTTAAGGAAGAGAGTTATTTATATTTTGCAATTCAACTCTGGAAATACATCTGCATATTCATGCTGTGGATATCACATTGGTGATATACCCCTTCACAGAGAGCCATCCTTTACTTAAAAAAATTAAAAGCAGAAAAAAATATTTCAGCAAAATTAACACATTTTGAAAAAAGACTGACCTATCCAGTATTCCGCGCCCATAACCCCCCACTTCTGTAAAGAAGGGTGTGCGGGAAAGTGTGTCCTCAAAAGTCTTCTCTGGGGCCATGTGCCGCCATGACAGATTCTTAGCATTTAGTTTTTAATATTTTGCTCTTGTAGTTCCTGCCATTTCCATTGTTGTGGTATTTGTGTATATGGTTTTTCCAGTTCTGCTTACTTCACTTTGCATCATAGGATCATAGATGTAGGGACATTGGAGGCCCTCAAGTCTAAGCCCCATCACTTTATAGATGAGGAAACTGAGACAAAGAGAGGATAAACGTCTTGCCCAGGGTCACAGGGACAGGTTTGAACCCAGAAATTCCTGACTCTATAGTTTGTATAGTTTGTCTTTCTGTTCCCCCTTTTCATCACATTCATTGCTTCTCACAGCACAATAATATTTCATTGCAATCTTGAGCCACAACGGATTTAGCCATTCCCCAATGGATAGGCAATCACTTGGAAAGTTTTCATTTTCTAGCGCTCATACATTGATATGAATTTCAGCTATATGCAAGGAGCAGAGCACAGGAGAAAGAACACTGGGATACAGGATTAGAAACCCAGAACTTCAGGAGACTCACTTAACCCCTCTGGCCCTCAGTTTCCCCATTTGTAAATATAAGAAGGTTGGACTTACATGATCTTTAGAGTCCTTTCTTTCTTTCTTTCTTTTTTGGAGTAGAGAAGGCAAGGTAATTGGGGTTAAGTGACTTGCCCAAGGTCACACAGCTAGTTAAAAGTATCCCGTGTCTGAAGCTGCATTTGAACTCGAGTCCTCCTGACTCCAGGGCCGGTCCTCTATTCCCTGAGCCCCCTAGCTGCCCCAAGTCCTTTCCATTTCTAAATCCTATGCGCAGCATTAATCTTGAGATCAAGGCTGCCAGTTTGAATCCCCTTTTCGCTCGTCTGCCTAGTCCGCAAAACATCTGTGATCTGTCTATATCTTCTGTCACACTTCTATCTCCTGAGCTCCAGGGCTCTATAATCTCTTTTTCAAAGACTTTGTTCCTGCCGCAGGCACCTCTACCCCCGGCTCCATCCTCTCCTCCTCCACATTTCTCCCAGTTACCCCTAAAACCCGGTTAGTGGAGTGTGCATCCTCTGATTCCCTCGAACGGGTGCCGGGCAGCCCGACTGGGCATGCTCAGTAGCCCGGCAGGTTTGGGAGGCGAGTCTGAAGCTTTGCCTGCTCCAGTGGCTGGTTTAGTGAGGGAGGGAAGCAGGAAGAGGGGCTGCCTGCTGCAGAGGCGGCCGCTGAGCATCCCCGGCGCAGCCCCGCAGGTGTGCTGCCAGATAAGCCTCCTCGGGCGTTTGCGGGACGGACGCGGGGGGCCGCTCCATGCCGCCGGCCCAAGGGCTCCAGAACCAGCCGGCCGGCCCCTGCTATGGCTGGGGGAGAAGAGACTGAGGCTGCAGGGAGCCAGCCCGCCGAGGCTGCAGCGGCAGGTGAGTCCCTAAGTGAGACGGACTGGCGGGCTCGGGGCAAGCCGACAGCTCCTGGGAAAGGGGGAGGGGATCTGAGAGCTTAGCCCCCTCCATCTGCCCCGAGCTGGGGGACCCGCTGCTGCCGCCGCTGCCGCGGCTGCTGAAGCTCTTACTGCCCTGTTGGGGATGGAGGGAGCTTGCATGTTCACGTCGCTGCTCGGGATACCTGCTGCAGATCAGGAAGAGGGACTGATTAGCGAGCACTTCTCTCCCTCAAAAAAGGAAAACGGGCTCTGATTTTGTTATTTGCACAGACTGCCCCTTTGGGCTCAGGTGCTACCCTTGGCAGAACACATTCCTGAGAGGCACGATGGAAGTTGTGTGGGAACCGCTTTGCAGATTTAAGTCTATGGCTTGCCCCCAGGAGAGAGCCCTATAAGAAAATCCGTTCCGTTATTCCAGAGCAAATCTATAGTCGCCCATCTCCTGCCTACTACCCTCTTTTTGCCTGTCATTTGGAATGGTCTACTTGGAGTCTTCTGGCCTCCTGCCATCATCATTCATAAAAAGATTTTTTTTTTTTTTTTTTTTTTTTTTGCCATTCCAGAACATAGGAAGAACAGACAGCATTCTCTTCTCTTCCTGGCTCCAGAAACTAACCAACTTTGAGACTGAAAAACAGGCAGGAGAACTGTAGCTCATAGACTCCTTAAAAGAAACAAAAAAACTATTTCTTTCCCTTTACTCTCCTGCCCCAAGACACACACACACACACACACACACACACACACACACACACACACACACACACACACACACACACACACACACACCCTTATTATAAAGGGAGAGGTCATAGATTTGCAGCGGCCACCTAGTCAGTCTCTTCTCCCATTTTCTAGTTAAAGACCAGAGAGGTTGAATGACTGGAAGTAACTAGCAGAATTTGAACCCGGGACCACTGGAGTACCAGTGTCTCATTCATTCTACAATGTTAATACGTTGTCTTCCAGTGTTTTTATTGTTGTTAAAAAAAATTGTGTTACACAAAGTTTTCTCTCATTTAGTATAATTATTTATAGTAGTTTTTGGTCTGTCTCTTATTGAAAATGATGGAACCATCATTGTGTCTTCCATGTAAGATAAGTGGTAGAGAAATAAAAAGAATTAGAGAATTTGAAGGAAAAAATATTTGGGCAAAGATGATTAGATTTCTACAAGCTTTACCTAATATAGTAAAAATATATTTAATTATTTGCCAAAATAGATTGTGAGATGAGAAAACTATTAGCATTCTCAGAGTCAGTATTTGGCGTCTTCTAGTGTTTCCAAATTCCCACCATCATAATGTACCTCATCGCGTATTTTACTGAAGAATGGGATAAACCATTACTTAACTTATAGTTCCTATTTATTTTTACTTAAGACTGGTCTCCTGATAAAATATTTGTCTAGACTTGTGAAAATATGTAACCAGTTTTGTCCAAATCCAGGGGGCATTTGGATTCTTTCAATGTATGCTAATCCAGGTGAGCAGAAATTCTAGATTAAATCATATGGCCTAGATTGAACCTTAGTGACAGAGTATCTTTTAGCTAAATTATTTTCATTATAAATAAACATTGTTGTTTAGTTGAAAACCAAATGCGGAGTTAGGACATGTTTAAAATGATCCTTCTGACTTAGCTTACAAAAGTTTCAGTACCATACATAAACAGTGGGTGTATAACTACAATACTCAGAGTTCAACCTTCTGAGAGACTGAATGAAGCCAGATTGCATCTCATTTCCTACTCCCCCCCCCATTTTTTCTTTGAATCCCAGAGCCCTGTTCTAAATTGATCTACCCCCCAGGTTATGCCTTGAGACCCAATGGAGGGCTTCCAATAGGCATCACATTTCTGAGAATGCCAAGCAAGTCCAACTCAGTCCTTCATCATCTGTATTTAGGAGGTGTATGAGATATCCGGCCAGTTCTGAGGCCAGCCTGTAGGCTTGAGTCCCCTCTTGGGCAGGCCTGGGCTGGTGCTAAGTAGAATTCTAGTGGTAAGCTTCTGTGCCACCCAAAGTAGCCCTGTAACTCAGCAGCCTTCCTGGAGTTCTTCACATTAGACATGACTCAGAATTGGTTTATTCTCTGTGGGACTGTTACAGATTCCAGCAGATTCCCTGGGCTTGGCAGATTACACTTACAACTTTAAACAGGAATCAGAACTGAACTGGACGTCTGAGGTTTTTCGTTTTGTTTTGGTTTGGTTTCTTATTTGTTTTTTGGTGAAGACGTTTGCGCAGTGGATAGAATACTGGGTCTAGAATCAGGAGGCATGTTCCCAAGTTTAAATCTGGCCGCAGACACTTACTAGCTGTGTGACTCTGTTTTAACCCTGTTTCCTCATGTTACATCAGTTCCTCATCTGTAAGATGAGCTGGAGAAGATGACAAACCACTCCAGTATCTTTGCCAAGAAAACTCCAAATGGGGTCACAAAGAGTTGGACGTGACCAAAATGACTGAACAGCAACAAATATGATAGAGAGAAATTAAGACCTAAGACTAGAAAAGCTTTAGGTAAGATATGATCCCTACACATCATTTAATATATTATTTGACATGAGAGGCAAAAAAAAAAAACAACCAGCCTTGGATCTAAGAAAACTTGGCTGGATCCAAGTCCCATCCCTAATATACTAGATGGGTGATCCTGGGTGAATCATTTAGGCTCTCAGTGTTCTATCCAACCCTTTAAAACTATACAATTATTTTTTCCTTCTTTGTTTCTTTCCTTCCTTTTTTTTTAAATTTTGGAGGCAATTAGGATTAAGTGACTTGTCCAAGGCCACACAGCTAGTATGTATCTGAAGGCAGATTTGAACTCATGTCTTCCTTATCCAAGGGCCAGTGTAAAAACTATATATTTCAAAGAAGATACTAAGTTGCGCTGGGAGAGAGGTCTTCCTCATCCAGGAGTTCTTATAAAATCACAGTTCTAATGCAAGTACACTCAAGATAAACTAAAACTTTACCTCTAATCTTAATGGTCTAGCTCTACCTAAAGCTTTCAGACTACTTATTTATTTCATAAGTTTGAGTGAAGCAAAAATGTTTTAAGGCAGTTCTGATTGGTAGTTCCTTATTACCAAGTCCCTATTCCAAGAATCTATTTGCACTTATCCCATCTACCAAATTATTAAATTTATCATTACATCTAAATAGCCTGATATTAAGACCTTATTGGTAAAAAGTTTTTTTAAAAAGACCCAAAAAACCAGGAAGGCAGGGAAGCATCTTCTGTTCTGGGACTGTAGAGCGTTAGGTAAGGAATCTTTCTAGCCGACAAAAATTCCCTAGGGGAAAACCACAGGTAGAAAGTTCATTTGAGAACATTATTTGACAGACTTAAGAAAAACAGTGTACTTAATGTACACTCTGCCAAGTGAGGGTGAGTGTCTTCTTTGTGAATGACTTCAGAATTCCTGGAATTGGGGACAAGACAACATCTAGGAGAGCAGAGTAGACTGAGATCTCCTGATGGTAGGAGAGGGCCTTGAATCCAGTGGAGACAGAGCTGTCTTGCTCCTACTCATCCTTTTTTTCTCCTAATCTCTTGGTTTCACCTTGAAGTTTCAGAATAATACCATTTTGCATTGTGGATTTGTAATTGCTATGATTGAAATTCATTTTTTTCATGACTCAGCAATCAGAAGCCATTTTAATTAACTCTATATAAACTTGTGTTTGTGGCTAGGATCCATACCCAGTATTTCTGCCTTGGTGCACATTCCCCAAGTCAAACTAGAACACCCTCACAGAATGATAAAATCTTAGAACAAGAAGAGACCTTTGAAAAAATTCTTGTCTCAGTCCTTCATTTTACAGATGAAGAAATTGGGACCCTGAAAGGTGAGGGAGATGCCCCCAAAATATTCACAACTGGCAGAGCCAGGACCAGTGCTGAGGCTCCTGACTCAGTCCGATGTCATTTCTAAGCACACCATGCTGCTTCTGATTATCTTTCAGAGAAACACAAAGAAAATAAACCTTGCCGTCATTTAAGCTGTAGAACAGAACAGAATGAGTTCTAAAATGTCATAGTGAATACAACTAGTATTTGTGCTGTGAAACTTGATTAAAATGCTCTTCCCTGCAAATATTGTTGAAAGAATTATGGATGGAATAAGGAAAAAAAATTCATTACTTTTTGTTTAAAAAAATGTGACCTATTTACTTGCTTGAGCTCTACTTTTTATTGTTGATAGTTAAAGGTCAAAAGAAAATCTAGGTCATTAGTCATCAGCAACAAATTTGACAAACATATTAAATATCTATCATGTGCAAGGCACTGTTCTAGGAGCTATGGGTACAAAGACAAAAAAGCAACAGGCCTTGCTTATTTTACAGATATGTGCGTATCAAATGATACTATAATTGTAAAGTGCTTAGCACAGTGTAAACAACCCATAGTAAATATTATATAAACATTATCTGTAAAATAGGGATAACATTATTTACCTCCCTCATGAGATCATTATGAAGGTTAAGGGTGACAATGTATTTTGCAATTATGAATCTTAAACAATTTTTTATTCTGAACTTGAAAAATGCAGAACATTTCCACATACGCAGCAAAATACAAAAAAGAGGGTTGTACATAAACCCATGCATGTCCATTTTACATCACTTGCTTTAAAAAAAAAGTACCTAATTGTCACCCATTAGTTTCAAAGCTGTCCTGTTTATCTGTGCTTCTTTTTGAACTTTCTTCTGTGCTCAGGCTGCCCAATTAAAAAACAACAACAAAAAAAGTTTCCATCACTCCTCTTTCTTTTTGGTCTCACTGTAGCTAATTCCACCTTACCCCTCTACCGTTAAAAACTGAGAGATAAAACAATCTTGTACAAAACAAGCAAAACTTGTCTATGTAGGAGGCAGCATAGAGTGCTAGGCCTGGAGTCATGAAAACCTGAGTTTAAATCAGCCTCAGACATTTACTAGCTGTGTGACCCTGAGCAAGTCCCTTAACTTCTATTTGTCTTTATCTACCGGAAAAGGAAGTGGCAAACCATTCCCATATCTTTGCCAAGAAAACCCCATGGATAGTACAGTCCACGGAGTCACAAAGAATAAGACACAACTGAACAATAACAACTCTGTGTAGAGGTTATGTCCAAAATGTTTACCGTTTTTTGGACCTTGGGTTCATCACCTCTCAATCAGGATGTGGTTGCCACTGTTTCGTCATAAGTCCTCTGGAGACATGATTAGCCCTTGCATTGGTAAGAATTTATCCTCTCAGAGTTGTTTTTCTTTGCTATTGTTGACATTGTATAAACTATATCCCTGATTCTTCTCACTTCACTCTGTATCAGTACACACTACAAAAGATTCTGTGAAATTGCCTCTTTTGTCATTTCTTACAGTGCGATAATATTTCATTATATTCATATAGTAAAGTTTGTTCATCCATTTCCCATTAGATGCTAGCTCTTTTCTTTTCTTCTCTCCCACAGAAGGGAAGACAGTCCTCCTCCAGACTTAGGAAATTTGTTTTGCCACTCACCCTCACATTTTCTTTCTCCTTACCCCACTTGTTTCCCTGTTGAATTTGATGTATTTCTGTACCAAATGATTTTTGCACATTGTCTACCCTACTTTGTCCATTTCAGATAAGCATGAGGTTAATCTGATGCCTACACTCCCCATCCTGTCCTCCATGTTTATATACTCTATTCGTGCACTTCAATTATAAGAAATAGCAAGTTCCATTCCCTTCTTCCCTTTTTTCTACATTCACGTATTCCTTTTTACCCATACTTCTCTTTCCTCCTTTAAACCCCTCAGAAGAAAACCAGTCTACGCTCAGGTCCTCTTTTTCTTATGTCTCTCTCGATAGCATTTGAAGATATTAAGATTCTATAAGGATACTGTTTTTTCTCCCTCTTTTAGAATGTTGGCACAACCTCATCATGGAACTCCTTCCCATTGTTCAATTAATTTTGCCTTTCTAGATTTCTCTTGATTTTTCTGCTTATTTCCAAAGCTTCTACCCAACTCTGGTCTTTTCATTAGGAAAGATGTAAAGCCCTCTATTCTATCCTTCCCTCTAGGAATATACTTAGATTTGCAGTATAAGTTATTTTTTATTGTAAACTTATCTTTTTTGTCTTTTGGAATATTATATCCCAAGGTCTCCTCTTATCTTTCGTAGAACTTGTTAGGTCTTGTATGACCCTAACCGTGTTTTCTTGGTACTGGAACTTTTCCCTGACCCCACTCTACCATGATACTTACAGATTTGTTTGTTTAACATGGGAGCTCTGGATTTGGACTACAACATTCCAGGGTTTTACCCTTTTGGGGTTTCTTTCAGAAGGTGATTGGTGGATTTTTCTACCTGTGTTCATAACCATACTTTAGTACTTCAAAGATCCGTGTTTTCATTGGTATGGGTACTCCCTCCACAAATATAGATCACAACCCCTCTCTGACCTGGCAGACTATCCTCCACAATTTAGCTAAGGTATTCATCATCCTGGGGCCATCTTGGTGGTACATGTCTCTCCCTACACCTGTCTTTGAAGTGCTTCTAACTTGGTATAATCTATCACAGCTTGTGCTTTAAGATCTGTACAGCCATTAGGAAGCTCCTTCCAAGACATCAGAGTAGGACTTTAGTAGAGGTTTATAATCATGAAGGCTAGTATAAATGTAATTAATTGTCATGGATAAGCAGAGCAGTTTTTAATAGTCTCTCTCTCTTTCTCTCTCTCTCTCTCTTTCTCTCTCTCTCTCTCTCTCTCTCAGCACTGTCATATTGATAATAACAATAAAATACACCATTCACTGGCAAGAAACTTCCTTTGGCTTCCTTGTTCTTTGCCCTGAGCTCTTTATGGATTGAGGTAGCAAATAGGTCCTATGCCTTAAAGAGATCTCTTGATGTCAAACCCACTTCTTTGAGTCATAGATGGTGTTGCTCTCTTGTCACCTACACATCAGTCACCAAAATGAGAGAAAACTTCTTTGAGTCCATTGAGCTTAGTGGCATCCAAAGCTTCACAACTTAGATAATAGCCAACTTTGGACAGACGTTGTACCACTATCTCTCCTATCAATAATATTTAGCTGATTTCCCAACAAGTGAGTTATATTATAGACTTAAAATCACTTCTTGTCTTCTTCCAATAAAAATTGCAGAAGAATATTTTTCTTGATTCAAAGGTATAAACACTTTTTTAAAAAAAAGGTATAGAAGAAAAAGCAAGAGTTCTTAAAAGGGATTTTTTTTTGAGAAACAAAGAAATAATAACCATTAGGTTTTTGTCAGAATGATTTTCACAGTTGGAAGGGAGCCAATTAGAAGAGCTCATATCCAGAGGTTCAAGTCTTAATACTCATTTGTACTGAAATATTTCATACCTCTCCCCAATTTTAACTCCAGATCATTTTTCTAGAAATAAAAGAATTCAGTTCTGACAAATAAGATGGCACAAATCTTGTTTTGCACTATAGATATTGGAAATATTGGTAGATAAAGATGAAAAATCAACATTTATCAAGGCAAATTTTGGATGGTTTGTTTCTTTAGCCTCCAAATTGAAGATGAGCGCCTCCTAGTGAGAGTGTGGCATAAGGGATAGAATTGTAGAGTGGAAGCCAAGAATCCATTTGGTGAAATCCCACCTTAGACTACTTAGTAGTTCTGTGATCCTGGACATATCCCTTAACCTCTCTGAGCCTCGTTTTCCTTGCTGTTAGCAATAGCATCTACCTCCTAGAGTTGTTGTGAGACCCAAATAAGATACTATTTGAAACGCCTAGTGTAGCCCAACCCAGTCTTTAGATACAACAGGACATCAGAGAGTACACCAGACCTATTGTGGCAAATATTTTTTATTACTAACTTAAGATAAAACCTAGCACATTTAAGTTCTACTTCAGACCTTCTTTACCTCTTACCTGGGCTATTGATACTTGTTTCCTTAATTCCAGTCTCTTTTCCAATCTCTTTCACACATCTTCCCTAAAAGTCTGTGTTATAGCTTGACACATTAGCAAAGAAAGTATGATTTGCCAGCATTTTACAGCAGTGTTAATATAGTTATTTTCAGAGGGACAATGAAAGTGTCTTTTATCTTCTGACCTCTCTGCCTCTGCTCCACTTCCATTGGAGATTGCTTGACAAGAAGTTTTTAGCACTACCATGTGGAAGATACCCTTATTCCCATCCTTTTCCTTTCCAATCTCTCCTACTTGCAGATAGCAAAGTGAAATGACTAAGTCATAGGTATGACCTTGTCACTCCCTTCTGAAGTAGCTTAACAATTCCCAATTGCCTCTAGAATAAAATAGCAAGCTCCTTTTTTGTCATTGAAAGCCCTGTACAATCTGATTCTATCCTACCTTCCCCATCCTATCTTAGTTCCTATTACTTAACATCATCCAGTCTTATTTTCCAGCCAAATGGACCTCCATTTCATCTGTCACCTCTATGACTTTTCATAGGTTATTCGCTATGCTTAGAGTACATTTCCTCTTTAACTCTGCCTTGTAGAGTCTTTAATTTCCTTCAAAGCATAAATCAGGTACAGTGACTTGACCAAGGACTTTTGATGCTCCCAGCCAAGTTCACCATCCCCTAGAACAAGGTGCCTCTCATCCCACATTTATATTAGATGTGAATAGAAAAAGAGATGCTGCAAGTATTTTTAAGGATAAATATCATCTTTATTATATATTTTTATTATATTCTATATTATTAAATACTTTCACTTCATTCTTGGGGCTGATTTGTGCTGACCTGCCTACCTCGTAGATACAGTTGTCCATTTGCCTAAAAAATCAGCAGATCTGGGGCAAGGGAAAGACGAGGAGAAAATTTGTAACTCGGGAAATGAATGATGTAAACAAGAAAATAAATTTAAAAAATAAAGTTAAAAAAGTCAGCAGATCTTCTCTCCATCTTTTTTAAGGTAGGAACGATAATGATTTTTTAAAATTAACTATTGATGACTTGTAATTTAACTTTAATTTAGAATGCTTTAATCCTAAAATCCCACTCCTTAATTGCAGCAAAATGTCATTTCTTCCCCACCCAATAGTTTTCGATACAGTCACTTTCTAGAGAATCATGGGTAGGTTGTTTAGAGCAAAGAGAGGGAAGAAGAGAGCATGAATGGCCTGGGCACCTTCTGAAATGGTGGTCCTGAGAAGGAACTCACCAATCTGAGGAGGAGGATGCTGGGGTGGATGTGTCTTCAGGGTAACAAAGCTATTAAGCACAGAAGTAGACAAAAGAGAGTCAGGAGTTGAGCTAGGAGAGAAGCAGGCACTTAAGCATTTGTTGAAATTAATTGACTAAGGAAGTTAGAGCATCAAAGAAGTAATTCATTTGTGTTTCTATCTTTTACACCTAGAATAATAGCTGGTACTAGTACGTGCTTAATAAAGCTTGTCCATTGACTAACCACACCACAAACTGGGCTTGGACCATTGTTTTCTAGGTCTGTTTTGTAACATGGTGAATTATGAAGGAAGATAAGATTGACATGCATTGTGATTACTGTTTACCTCTTCTGGAAAGATGAATGCATTCAATTTGTTGTTTCTCCCTGCATCAAAGCTGTCATATCACCTAGAAGGGACATACATAACTTATTCCTGGCCAGACAGAGAGACCTTGATATGGAATCAGGTAGATAGTTACCTGATGCAATCTTCGTATTTCCTACATTCATTCTTCTTTCTTGACTCTCTCTTGTTCTTTCTTCTTCCATAAAAAGCCTGCTTTTATCCACTAAAATCCACCTACTTATGTTGTATTTTTTCCTCTGAGAAACTTAGAATGTTTCATGAGAATTGTTTCATTTATTTTCACTACTACAGCCTGGTGAGGGGTTGACATTTGGACTATCCAAAGCTGTTGAAACATAATGAGCTATGTTATGCCATCATAAGGAAAAATTTCTCTCCATCCCTCATTTACCTTGTGGATGAACACGTTTTCCAGGCAGGTAGAAAAGCTCAGATGGAACATACATATCCTTCTATAAAACCAGGGAGGGACAAAAAGTGAAGGAAAAATACCCACACACTCCACATCCAGCATAATTGCATAATGAAGGATTATAAATAGAAAGGAATTTAGTGCCCAGAATGTTTAAACATGTTCCTGATCTGATTCATAGAGCACATATGTACATGGTCATCAGAGAATGTTCATCTCTTAGTTTAAGACTTGGAACTTCCTTCTAAATAAAAACAGTATCGTTAAATTAGATCATGTCCTACTTCCAGTCTGGGGGAATAAAGGGAGACAACCAACTGCTATCACTAAAGGATACCAAAGACATAGATATATTTTGTAGTAATTCAGATGCAAAAATAATGACCTTTCTAAGAGGTAGACTTGCAGATAATACAAGGTTCTGGTCTGTAAGTAGATATAATCCACTGAGGAAGATTTGAATTGAATTAAGTCAGGTAGCCAGTCATCTAATCATTTTGGTATAAGTTACCAGAATTTTGCAACCTGGCATTCTCCAAGTAGGAATAGCCTATATCCTTCTTGAACTCCCAAAGTTATGTGATAGACATGCTGCTAACCAAGAAAACAAACAAACAAATAAGTCTAACAGATATGCTCATGGCCACTTTGAAGGCAAAGAAATATTACATTGTAGAGATACCATCTCTTTTTTGACAGCTCTCTCTGTCAACAACACACACCTAAAAAAGTACCAAACCCAATTTTCAGGGAACTATAATAAAGCACTGGTGGCTTCCTCAGTTGAACTCTTCCCAGACTTTTCTCTACTACCTGTATGACCATAGGCAAGTCACTTAAGTTTTCAGAGTCAGCTTCTTCATCTGTAGAATAAGGAGATTCGATTAGATAGATGACTTCTGAAATCCTTTCCAATGTTTAAACTATGATACCAAAAGTTTGAATGATGTAATTAACTCTTCAGAAAGAACATGGGCGCATTTCTGACTGTGATTATTACAGTGGTTAGTAATTTCCTTACAACATTTTGTTTCAGGATTTATTTTCTTTGTCTTTTTTGAACTGAACATCTGTCATCCAATGTTAAGTTCTCCTTTTTCCATTCTTGATCCTTAAAGAATAATCATCTTTTATTCACATTAGCAAGCATTCTTGTGAATCATGAAGCATTTTTCCAAAGGGAATTTTGAAGATGCCCCATTTCTGAAATCAGTTTCTTAGAAACTCATAGATTTAATGGAACATCTTGAACATAAATCGACTGACTAATAAATACAGGGCATCCCAAAATTTTAGTGTAGTCTTTAAGATTTTAGTTACTTTAAAACTGCATTAAGACTTTTGGGTATCCCTGTATTAATTGATTCCAACAGTGGTCCCCATTATCATTTCATAGTCCTACAACTTATATTTTGACTTGCACTTTAATGTAGATCATCTTGATTTAGATAAATGAGTTCAGTGTTTGTGCTTGCCTATGGAGAAACTTGGCATCCTGTGTATATTTGAATCAGTAGAACTTAGCACAAGTTAAGGAATAGTGAAGAGGGAGCACTATACTTGAAGGTTTAAATCACTCGTTAAACACTTCTCAGCTTTTGTCTTCTCATCTGTCAAATGTTGTTCGTTGTAAGAATCATACAAAAGAACATCTATGAATATGTCTAAGCAACCTTTAAATTGTTATGTGATATCATCTATTATCATTCTTATACTTATCTTGGAATTAAATTATGCTTAAATGTAGTTAAATTGTTTTTGTCTTTGCCTAGTTTGGATTTTAATGACTTTGTAAAATAAGGATTTATCCTTTATCCTTTTCTAGGGTACCTTATTCCCATAGGGTGTGTTTTAAGGATATTTAAGATCTTAAATTTCTTTAAGCTCCTTAAAAGGATTCTGAACCCAGACTTTTATTTCACCCATTTGAGGCACTCCTAATGGGGAAATTCTCTCCCCTAACGCATATGGGTACTTGATCTGTAGCTTAATAGTCTTAGAGAGATGTTCAGGGGTATCAGGAGGCTAAATGACTTGCCCAGGGTCATACCCAGTACTTGTCAGAGGCAGGTCTTTGTGACTCGAAGGCTGGCTCTCTACCTGCTGCACCACAGTGCTTCTCAGAGAATTGTACCATATAAATTCCTGAGAATATTATTCTAATTATTATTTTTTAAAGTAAGTTGAAATTTAATGTGTGCTTCAGATCATTTGTCATATGCCCTGTAGTAGTGATAATTGGCATTTAATGAGGGCATATGTAGATATAATAATTTTAAAACTCTTATGTTCCTGTCAGAGCTCATGGGGATATTACTTAATAGGCATCCTACACTAAAATAGGAAATTTATAATTTATAACATAGATCTCTGAAAATTGCATGCTTTTCTAATCCCTGTCCAAAAAATATTTTCCTACAAATGTGTTTTGTGGTTGTTCCTTAATTCACAGCAAGAAGTGCCAGTCATTCAATTACCAGTAAAAAAATATTTTATTAAAGGAATGGTTTCTGATCATTTAGAAATGTAAATGGTAACCACTGAGCATAGCTTCCTAAAAACATCATTTTATTTTGTGGTGTGTTCTTTTAAGGTAGCTGGACAGGTGCATCAAAATAATGCTATAAATGTAATGGGTCTGAATTTTGGCAGAATGTTTGAGAAAGTTATATTATCCCTTGTGGACATGATGCAGAGCGGGGGGCCAGCTGGTTGTACAGCTAAATAACTTTGAAGTTAGTCAAGTGGCCAAACCCAAATGGTCTTTGGTCTGTGATTCTGTGTCAACTTGGAAGGAAGTGTTGTGGAATGTTCCATATATCTACCCTTTCATCATTTTTATCTTAGTGATTTAGATGAAGACATCAGAGGCATGCTTGCAGATTTGCAGATAACATAAAATTGGAAGAGATAACAAATAACTTTGATGACATATTTGAGATTTAAAAAGAGATTAGAATGATGGCTGTCTAAGAATATGAAATTTAGGGATAGCAGATAGACTCATAATTTAATCCTAATAAGGAAAACTCCCTCTACTAATGAAGGTCAGCACCTCCTCTGAAACTTAGTCTTAAAGAATTGCTTGGGACCACTGAAAAGTTCAGTGACTTGCCCAGGGTCACACAGCCAGTATGTGTCAGAGGCAGTACTTGAACCCAGATCTTTGTGGGTGTCATGTCAGATTTCTATTTACTGTGTGAAGCTGCCTTTCAAGATGAAATTTACTAAGGATAAATTTAAAGTACTGTGCTTAAGTTAAAAAAAATCACTTTAACAAATACAGTATGGGATAGGCATGGCATGAGAGTATTTCATGCAGAAAATATTCTGATAGTTTAATGAAAAATAAATTCAAAATGAGTAATTAGTGTGATATGTCAGCCCCAAACCTCAAATGCTATACTAAACTTTGTTAAGATAATTGTAGTATATAGTACAACAAATGTGATTGTTATACTATACTCTGCCACAGTCACACAACACCTAAAATACTGTGTTGAATTACATTGGCTACATTTTAAAGACAAGGATAAGAATGATGAAATGAATGACCATTCCACATGAGGTTCAGTTGAATAAACCGGAAAGAAAGCACCAAAAAGAGACATAACAGTCTTCCAGTACTTAAAGGGTCCTTAGAATTGTCCAGGAACAGAATAGGTTCCATCAGAAAGTAATTGGTTTCACATTCTTAGGAGTTTTTGAGGTAGAAGCTAAATTACCCCCTCATTGTTGATGGCATAAAAGCAGGTAGGTTGATTTTTGACGTTACTTTAAACTTTGAGATTATTTGGTTCTATAAATACTGGCATTTACCAGTATGGTCATCATCTGATTCTTCAATGCTCATATTGTTTTGATTATATACTATATCACTAATGAACAGACCATTTCTTGATCTCCTCATGGTAATCATGGTTGTTTCAATAATGTTCTTTTGTCTGATAACAAAACTATAATATTGGTCATTCTCCCTTTTGATCTGGTAAATATATTGCCATGGTGGTATTACTAATAGCCTTTAGCCTTTATCTTAGGCTTTAGCTAAGCCTTTACTAATTACTAATTACTAATAGCCTTTAGCCTTTATCTTTCCTTCTACTTCCCTTTTTTAGATAGACAGATAGAAATTGAATAAAATATTGTAAATAAAAGTTTCCTTTGGGGAAATGTAGCCATTTAAAATTTTTATGTCTCTTATTGGTTAAATAGTTGCATGGAGCCATTTAAAACTTATCTTTATTGTTAGGTTTCTTGATGCATCCAGAGTGATAGAAATCTGCAGATGTAAAAATGGGACTTTTCTTATGTTATATTATCTCATGGTAACACCTTATCGTATTTACAACCTATCCTATTAAGAAATTCCTTTCTCATAGGGGACACAAATGGAGACTATAGTTCTGTTTTACGCAGGCATCCTGAGTTGGGATTGCTCTAAGTGTATAAAGAGGCTCCTTCACCTTGCTTACCTCTGAGTTCAGAATTATTTTCTGACTTCCACGAAATGCATGATTCTCTGGCTTAATGAGAACGAATAAGAATGTTATAGCACATGTACAGCCTGATTCTCTTTATTCCTTGTGCAAGCCTTTGGTCAGGTGAACCCCATTCTGTTTGTTCTTTAGACAAACCTTAGGTTAAGGGGAAAACTGATTCTCTTTGTTTCCTTGGACCAAACCTTTGGTAAATGGTTGGAAAATGTCATCAACATGGAGCCTTCTGCTACCCAGTGCAAATCACAACCCATCTATGTTTTCTCACTGATTTCAAACCTACTTACGTTGAGAGGCCTAGAATATTATATTGAAATGGAAGAAATGCCTTTAAAGGAAACATAAGTGCAGGGTTGCTTCCAATCAATAGTATACTGGAGCCAGCTTAAGCCAGCTAGCAAGAACCGACAGTTAAATTTTCTCTCAGTATTTTTACCTTGGAAATCCAGCAAATAATACAAATCAGGGTTTGATTTATTGTTCTGTTGATTGTCTAGACTTGAGAAAGTGCCGGTGTTTTGTTAATGATGCAGATTAAACTTAAAGTGTGTTGAGATCAAACTGATAAAAAAAAATCTACTGTTTGGGGCTCTTTAATTCTATGCTGAAATCTTAGTACAATTGCTAATAGTGTATTGTTCTTTTACACTGGAATATGGCTTTCCTCGATAATTGTTAGCTAATTGGATTTGTCTCTCTAATAAAATCATAGCACAAAGCTTACCTAATAAAGTGTGAAGGTATATAGCACTGGCCGGGGAAAAATGTGGCTCTTCCCAACTTTGCCAGTCACTACCCATGCGAACTTGGTTAAATCACAGCTTCCTTCAGCTACAGTTTCCTCATCCATAAAATGGGAGGGTTGGACTTGATGTCCTCAGAGGTCTCTTCCAGCTTCAAATCTCCTATCCTAAAGGAGGAATATTTATGTCAGGGAGCAATTTGGGATCATTGAAAGTGCTAAATAATTTCTCAAATGTATTCTTACCTGCATTTTTCTTATTGTGTGACAGTTCATTTTCCACTGTTTCTCTAATCACAATTGAAAACTCATTGTTCATGTCAAAATATAGTTATCTCTTCCAAATCACTGGGGTTAGGAGTGTGGTGCCCATAGGATCTGAGGGAAAAAAGCATAAAATTTTTTGGTTCTTCCCTTGTACCAGAGAAGCCTTCTGGCTTCTCCAATTTCCTTCTTTTTTTCTTGATAATATATAATACTATCCATATATTTTGTGCATTTCTGAGTTTCTAAACTTTTCTGTGTCATCTGCTGGCCTTCACATCTCATTTGTGACTTCCACAAAGCTCCCCCAAAAATTCCCATTTAATTTCTTATGTGGACCCACAATATATTAAAATTGATAACTGTAGCAAACAAATCCTTCACACTGGCTAAGAATGTTACTAATTTAACACAGTTCCCTTTCCTAGATTATTGTTTGCTTATGTTTTGATTCAATGACATTTATTGTCTCAAAATCAGGTTCACTGCTAGAGGAAAATGAAGAATTTCTTTTCTAGGAAAGAAAATTAAAGTTGAATCTTTAAAGGGAAATCCTAGAGTGAACTAGGTATTGAATTTTAATTTACAAAATTTAGGAATTGAGAATTGGGAAGTATGGGGGGAGCCTAGAGAGATTTGGGAGATCATTTATGTTAGTTATAAACCTCTTTGGCCTATTTAGGTGAGATCTATGGACTCTTGCTCAGAATTTTATACACACACACACACAGCAATTGGGGTTAAGTAACTTACCTAAGGTCATACAACTAGTAAGTGTGTCAAGTGTCTGAGAACACATTTGAACTCAGGTCCTCCTGACTCTAGGGTCAGTGCTCTGTTCACTGCTCCACCTAGCTTCCCCAAGAATAATATTTTTAAATACATAAAATATACTGCATAGGATCACAAATGAAAGTACAACTACATTAAAATGCAGTTATCAAAATATTGATGAACCTTCTGATCTATTCTCTCTCTCTCTCCCTCCCTCTCCCTCTCTCTCTCTCTCTCTCTCTCTTTCTTCCCCCCTCTCCTACTCTCTCCCCCTTTCTCTGTCTCTTTATTAAAAAATAAAGTTTAGGTAGTATGTAATGTGCATGCCAACTAATAGAAGCAAAGTATCTGCAATACCACAGCCTCCTTTAACACTTAAAAATAAGTAAATGTTCTGTTATTCAAAGCATGAGAGAATAACCTTATTTTGTGTGTGTGTGTGTGTGTGTGATCAAAATCAATCAAAGTTAAGCTATTCTCTGTCCTGATTTTATCTAAGAAATAAAGAAAAATTCCTCCCTGGCTGCTTACAGTGGAAGTACATTAAAAAACAAATTGGTTTTCCAGATATACAAAGGGAGTTTGTAGGTTAGTAGAATGGTTCTATCCTGATTTAACGTTGCCAGAAAGGATCCGTTGTATTGGAAGCAATTTGACCATTATATAATGGCCTTTTATTTGTTCAAGTGGTCTCATGCTTTACAAAACAAACATTCCCTTTTAATGTTCTTGCTTCCCTTTGTTTTTAGCATATTTGTATAGAGAGAAAGGAGGAGAAAGGAAAATAGCTTTTATTTAGGTAATATAATTCAGAATTGTAGTTTTCCCTATAATTCATTTTCTGGGGAAAATAGGTTAATATTTTGATTGCTCACCTTTTGCCAGATTGTTCCAAAATGGCATATGTGACACACATCAGTACTCTTAAAGAAAAAAGTGGGGTAATTCCAAATTTGTATTTGAACAAAGCAATGTAATTGTCTTTTGCAAATGTACATATATTTTTAAAACTTAAAATAGATTACATTTTGGCTCCCTCCATTCTTAGTGCATCTGTCTGATAATTATTCTAGTAATGTATGTGGTTATAGAGCTTTCTGTGTAGAAGCAGATTCATTTTAAAGTTCTGAAGATCTTAGGTGAAAACTAGATATCTAAAAAAAAATTTGATTGGCAATATAATCTTTACCTAACAAAAGCGAGTAAAAATATATTTGCTAGCAGCCTTTCAAGTCTAATCACGAAAAGTTGAAACTCAAAATGGAGGGGAAGGAGAAAAAAGAGGCCTTCTATATCTGCCAAGCCAGATAGCAGAGAAAAGAACAGAAAAGGAGGAGGAGGAAGAGGATGAAGAGAAGGAGGAAATAGAGGAAGTCTTCAGTAGAGAGGACCTAGTAACTCACAGGGAATAATAACTAAGAAAAGTACCAACAATTAAAATACAAATGGGCTCAGTATTGATAATAAGCAGGGTAAACTAGATCAGGTGAAGGGAACCTGCAGCCTTTAGGCCACATGTAGCCTTCTAGGTCCTCGAGTACAGCCTTTTGACTTAATCTATGTTTTACAGAACAAATGCTTTTATTAAGTGGATTTATTCTATGATTGGATTTAGTCAAAGGGCTGCTCTTGAGGACCTAGAGGGCCACATGTGGCCTTGAGGCCACAGGTTCCCTACTCCTGAACTAGACATTTTAATTCAAGGAAGTAAATTCTTTCTCATGGGTATTACTACCTTGAAAAATTCTAAGAGTGTAAACATAAATCATTTTGATGGGTCTAAGAAAAAGAAAGCTGCTAAAGAAACAACTGTGAAACATGATCTAACATACATTTGAATAAGACATACATGAAAATATATTATAGATACAAAGGTGCTGCCTGAGATGGTCCATGGTTGTGAGTCTTGAAACATAATAAGCATCAAATGATCAAAGTTGTCATTGACCCAAAGGGCAAGGGAGAGATTCATGATGGGTGCAAGCTGCCTGTGCCATATTTCTAGTGATAAGTTTTATGCACATAGCATAAGGGATCTCATTGAGGAAATGTGTGACCAGTTAAGAAAGTGCACTATTCATGTGGTGCGAGTATAGGATAACACATGGACTTCCCAAATAATAAACTGATGGCCATGAAATGTAAAAGAACCTCAAGATAGGAGCTCCAGTAAATTGTTTGGATCATCTAGGGAAGAGCTTTGGAAGAACATGGATAAAAACAAATAAGTGAAAAAGCATAGATGGGTTACAGGCTATACAGATACTTGCACTGATGAGATCATAGATCTGCTAGAATATATAGAACATAGGAGAGGCTAAGGACTGGTAACTGAAGATGAATTCAAAAGAATAGTATCAGGAGTGCTAAAGCTCAGGATGAATTGTGACTCACTGTGAATGTTAAGACCAAGGAGAAGGACTTTTTTAGCCCTCACCTATAAAATGAAGGGATTGATCTAGACTAACTTTCAAGGTCCTAACAAATTTCTAAATCTGTGATCTTGTAATATGTCTACTGCTTAAGGTACATACAATACCAATACCTAGACAGTAGGAAAGATAATAGACAATTCTCTCTCTCTCCCTCTCTCT
>CM053597.1:140360702-140435991 GCA_028646575.1 Pseudocheirus occidentalis | reverse complement strand
TGTTGAAACTGTGAACATTGTACTGAATAAAGATTTGTAATGGAGTAAACAGAGTGTTCACTAATACTGTGTAATCCGAATCTTAAAAGCTCCTCACAGTAGCATTCTCCCAGAAATCTACTGCTGATTGGCTTTACAGGAATACAGTTAGTGGACATACTCTGGAGGAGACCCAGCAAAGTAGTCTGAGAAGGAACAATCAGACAGGTAGTGACAAGAAAACCCAGAAAGGAGAGAGTATCCAGGAGAAGATGATCAGCAATGTCCAATGTTGGAAGGAGATCGGAAGGGATAAGGATGGAGAGAAGGCCATCAGATTTGGCAATGAAGAGATGATTGGTAACTTTGGAATGGGCAGTTTTAATTACATGGTGAGAATAGGAGACAGATTGAAGTGAGTTTAGAGGAGAGAGGGAGGACATGAAGTAGAAGTACCTAGGATAGAAAACTTTCTCAAGTTCAGCTGAGAAGAGGAGAGATACAGGACATATCTACCAGACATGGTTGGATCAAGCCAGGGGTTTTTGAGGATGGGGGAGAAATGAACCTAATTGTAAGCAGCAGGGAAGAAGCCAGTAGATAGGGAAAGACTGAAGATTAAAGAGAGAGTAGAGGTGAAGGTGGAAGCAATCTGCCAGAGAAGATGGAAGGAGAGTGGATCAAGGATGTGTGTAATGGGGGTTGGCCTAGGCAAGGAGAAAGGTCATTTCTTTATTAGAGGCTGGAGTAAAAATGAAAATGGGGAGATATCAGAGTTATGTGAGATAAGGAGGAGGTAAAAGGGGGCTCTTAATAGAGGGCCTCAATTTTTTTTCAGTGAATTCAGTGAATTTTTTCAGCTGAGAGGGTAGAAGGATGGGGTGCCATGGGATATTTGAAGAAAAATAAGGTTTGGAACAGACACTGGTGATGAGTGGGATAATGAATCAGTGAGAGAGGAGTAAAAGGATTGCTTTGTTTTTTTTTTAATTATTTCATTAAATATTTCCCAAATACATTTTTAAAAAATGTCAACAATCATTTTTAAAAATCCTGAGTTTCAGATTTTCTCCTGCCCTTCTGCTACCCCTTGAGAAGGCAAGCAATGCAGTGTGGATTATACATGTGAAGTCCTGCAAAATGTATTTCCATATTAGTCATGTTACAAAAGAAAACCGTAATGCCAAGCACAAGCAGCTTCAAGGTTCTGATTACAAGCATAGCAAACTCCACATTTATTTAGTGACAGATTAAGGCAAAACATTCACAGAAAAGAGAATATCAAAATACAGAGTAACTCAGTCATTTAGTAAGTCTTCAATTGGAGATTAATTTTCAGTCATAAACAAAGTATATTCATTTGGTCAGTCACAAAGTACAAAGGTCAAAAATTTCCACCCCTGGATCACAAATGAATTACAAACACACACACACACACACACCCCCCCAAGAAAAGTAAAGTGAAAAAAAAGTATGCTTCAATCTGCACTCAGAATTCATCAGTCCTCTCTCTGGAGGTAGATAGCGCTTTCATCATGGGTAAAGGATTGCCTTGTTGACATGAGGGCCCAGTTGAGTTTATATAACATAAATGTGTAGTACACCAAATCAGCATGGATTTATGGCTTCCTCCAGTTGGGTTCAGCAGCATGTGGATAAGAGTGAAGGCTGTGGATAGTAGAAGTAATCCAAGGCTGAGGTCTGGCAAGGCCTCAGCAATAGGACAAGCAGGCAGAGACTAAAGGATAGTGTAGATTAAGCTGGTTCCCCAGTGGCTTTAGATCAGGAAGAGAGGAGAGTGTAGCCAGTGCAGGGATGATATCCTACAGAAGTATTGAGGTGTGGAGGGAGCTACACAGGTAGCTAATTACCAAAGGCTCTGTTTGAAGGTGGCCTTCTCATTCCAGATTCAGTGCAGTTTCTATAGCATTATGCTGTCCATGAGGAACCTATTAAAGTAGCTCTCATGGTCTAAATACCTGACCCTGGTATGTATGCTGTATCCTAAAAGATGCAGTAGGGCAGGGACTCTATAGGTCAAATGGGAGGTGAAAAGGTCTTGATGCGCCTGGTGATAGAGGTGGAATGGTCAGTGGTGGGAGTTAGTTGGGGAGTCTTTCTTGGGGAGAGTTTTCTGGGATCTAATTTTTAATCACAGCCTGTTGTGTAATAGATTACTTGATCTTTTGGCATTAGTGAAAGTTGCCATGAAGTTTACATAACATTTCCTTAAGCTTTTATCACAGGAACAAATCAATCACATCACAAATGAATTACAATGTTGTAAATGTTGTAATTGTTGGCAACAAAATACCATCTAGAATAAACCCTCTATATGAAATCCCCTTACAACATTCCTGACAACCAACAATTCAGTCTCTGCTTGAAGATCTCCAGTTGCATGGCACCTAATGATTGTGAAGAAGTTAATTTTTATATTGAACCAGAATATGCCTGTCTCTAGCTTCTGCCGATTCAATTCAATTCAATGCCCTCTGGGCCCAAATATAGTAAGTCAGTCTTTCTTACCTATGGCAATCTCTTAAAAAAAATTACATCTCCAGACTCACTTCTCTTAAACCTTCTTTTCTTTAAGTTAAACCTCCTTGATTCCTTTTAATGACCCTGACAAAACCTGAAATCAGCTCAATTGTAACCTCTTCCGCAAAATCTACCCGGATTCTGGGCTTATTAATGAGTTTCCTCTTTTGGACCTTACTTAGCACTTTGTTTTGTAACTCCCTAATGTACTTAAAATATGACAGCTATCTGTGTTGATGTCTTATTCTCTGTTAGGCTGTAATATCCATGAAGGCAAGGACAATGCTGTGCATACAGTACGTGCTTAATAAATATGTTGAATTAAATTGAATTCCACTCTTTCAAAGAATGTCAAATACTATTAGGAGGACTTAAAAAAAAAGCTGGTACAAAAAAAGTATCAAAGAAAGGTTAGACCGTAGAGGATTTTGACAACCTGAAGCATATCCAAAGGATGTTCTCAATTGTCATTTTCTTTAATGAAATTTTCTGTTATTTCTTCATATCTTTTCCAGCAGGTTGCTCCCACCTTCAGCTGATCATGTCCTAGGGCATAAAAAAATTCAAATTCATAAAAGCAGAAATATCAAACATATCATTTACCAACCACAGTGCAAAGAAAATTACATTCAATAATGGGGGCCTTTGAAGAAAGGACTAAAATTAATTGGAGAGTAAATAACAATTATGACAAATCAGGATTATTAGTAGGTCAAAGAACAAGTCATAGAAATAACAGAAAGCCAGGGAAGCTAGAAGGCAGAAAACTCCATTCAAATCATACATTCTGTGGGAGGCCTTTCTCTACCCATCTCCTTCCTTTCCCTTACTCTATAAAAACTTGTCAACTGTTGTACTCTAAGCTCTGGATTTTAGCTGGGGTTCAGGCATTTTCATTTTGTGGTTTTCTTTCCCAAGAGAACCAGCAGATTCTGTTTTCACTTTGCCTTGAGATTCTTTTAGGTCTGGGCAGTTTTCATTCATGATTTCTTGAAATATGGTTTCTATATTCTTTTTATGATCTAGGTGGGGGTAGGGAATCTGTGGCCTGTTGGCTGCATGTGGCATTCTAGGTTCTTAGGTGTGGCCTGTTGAGTGAGTCCAGACTTTACAGAACAAATCCTTTTATTAAGGGGATTTGTTCTGTGAAATTTGGATTCAGTCACAGAGCCGCACTTGAGGGGCCGTATGAGGCCCCAAGGTCACAGGTTCCCCATGCCTAATCTAGGTTTTCATCTAGTTTGATGACTCTAAAGTTCTCCTTCTTTGACCTGTTTTTAAGGTCATTTATTTTTTTTCTAGAAGGTACCTTCCATTTTCTGATATTTTTTTTCAGTCTTTCAATTTTTGTTCTAGCATTTCTTATTGTTTCACAGTCACAGATCTCTGCCTTATTCAATCTGATTTTCAAGGGGTCTGTTACTTGTATAATGTACTTCTTGATGGAATGATGACATTTTTGATAGTACTGATCTGTATCAGCTGGGGTATAGGTAATGTGCCCTCTGTTCTTAGTGAGCTATGGAAGCAGCTCCAGCTCTTCTTTCTAAGTAAGTATTCTTACTTAAGAGGCAATCTCCACGAGGAGGCAATGAGATGGTCAGGTCTGCTTGAGGCCCGTCCGGTCCAAGGTCCAAGGCTCATTATGCCTCCATTCTTAATACAGAGGCTTCAGATCCTGTCTTGGGGTCAGAATAACAGAGCTGAAGGCACTCCAGGGCTCTCTCTTCCTGTCCCTATTTTGTAGCTTCTGGCTATAGGCCTCTTTGGCTTCAGAGCACTGCCCTTTTACCTAGGTTTTTCTGACTGAACCTCTTCCCAAATTCCTGCAAAGCTTCTGATTATCTCTGTGGATGGACTTGGGTTGGTTAAATGTACTTACTGTGGCTTTTCCTTGGATTTATTGATTATTTCTTGATCTGATGTTCTTTTTTAATCCTTGTTGGAGTAACTAGTAGAGTACTGGGCTGTCCTGCTGCCGTTCATTCTACCAGCTTTAGGAGAGTCTCTTTTTATATGTTATTTTTCAAAGTGAACTCACTGGAAAGCTCCTTGATGTGTTCTCTTTAGGCATTTCTAATTCTTATTTCTCATGGAAATTTTTGTGATTGTGTCTTTAGAATTCATAATGATTCTGTTTTTGTACAATCAAATAATTTCATCAGATCCTTCTTTGTTTCCTGACTTTTTAATTACTCAACTGAAGACTAGGATGGCCTTGGAAAGATTGAACAAATATATATATGTCTGTTAGGCACAGATAAGTGGCACAGTGGATAATGAATAGATCAGATCTGGTATCAGACAATAGCTGGGTTACCTTGGGCAAGTCATTTAACCCTGTTTGCCTCGGTTTCCTTATCTGTAAATGAACTAGAGAAGGAAATGACGGACCATTCTAGTATCATTGCCAAGAAAATGGGGTCACGAAGAGCTTGACACAACTTAGGATGGATACTTCCTATTACCTATGACTTTCAACAACTTATTTTATCTTCTGGGTCTCAATTCCTTATCTATAAAATGAGAGGGTTGGGCTAGAAATCCTCTGAAATCCCACCCAGCCCTAGATCTGTGATGTTGGTTTGCTTGTGTTATGTTCCAGAGTAGGAAGTAGTTTGTTTTAACTCGGAGTACCACAGTCCAGAAAACAGTGTCCTGCCTCCGGGCCCTGTACTCTCTCTACTGGGCCACCAAGCTGCCCCAATTTGACTGTATACTCTTACCCTAAAAGGTAAGTCACATAGAGTCTCCTATCCCATACAATCACAGTTCCAGAGTAAATCATTTCTATTTCTTTCACTTCAGATTGGGGGAGAAAAACAGGTTTGCCTCAAGGACCAGAATTCCTTTCAGTCCATATATGGTTGTCTATGAGCATCATGACAATCTGGTTTTTTAAAAAGATTTCTGGAGAACAACATATATCATCCTGGAATGCGTTTTTAGGACCTTTTTATGTTCGCTTCTTATTTTTAGGCTCTACCAGTTCTTATGCAGGAGATAATTACAGGCCTACATTTATACAGGATGATGAGCTGAAACATTTAATCCTCAAGGTAAGCCAAGACATTTATTTCCCCCATTCTTGTGCTTATTTGCCTTTCCTTTTTGTTTGACTGAAGGGAGGAGGAGGGAGGGAAGGTCCTTACCTTGTTTCCTCTTTGAAACAATGAGCCCTGCTTTTTTTTTTATTACACTAAAAGAAAACGTGTAGGTGTGGCCATAGTAGGTGAGTTTCAGAGTCAAGAGGTAGGGAAGGAGTGTGAGTAGACAAGACTAAGCAAAATCATAGGTAAGGTAAGATAGTTTGTAGCTGTTCTTCCTTTATTGTTAGCCCAGTATTCCACCTAAGGGATATGGGGCTTTCATGTTTCCTCCCAAACCCACCCCCACCAACTCCACTAACAGCTCTGAGGTCCAGAGATCTTTCCTGTATGTAAACATTTTGCAAACATTAAATAAACATACATACATGCATGCATAGGCAGTCAGTTGGCACAATGAATAGAGTGTTGGACTTGGAATCATTAACAGTCATCTTCCTGAGTTCAAATCTGGCCTCAGACATTTACTAGCTGTGTGACCCTGGGCAAGTCACTTAACCCTATTTCCCTCCATTTCCTCATCTGTCAAATGAACTCGAGAAGGAAATGGCAAACAATTCTAATATCTTTGCCAAGAAAACTCCAAAATGGGATCATGAAGAGTCAGACACAACCAAAATGACTGAATGGCAACAAATATGTATTATTATTTTTTAATGATTATTTTCCCATCCCCATGGCAACTCCCTCAAAATTCACCTATTTTCTCTTCTTTCAGGACGTGTATCTCTATACATAATATAAATCTCTGATTAAGTGATTATCAGCAAATTACTTGGGACATTCACTGTCATCTTTACTTCCTGTGTTTGGGCTTTCGATTCACCTTTCTCAAAAGTTCCCTCCTCCTTTCCCTCCCCGCACCCCCCCCCACCATGATTAGGGAACAGTAGCATCACCAACCAAGTCCTGTGTTGGTTGTTGTTGTGGCCCATGTGATCTGAGCTGCCATGATAACCTTTAAGACCAGTGCAGTGTAACCCATATACGAATTTTCTTTTCGGTCCAAAAGCATGAGTTTATGCTTAGATTTAATTTAATTTAAGGATCTTATATACTGTGGTTATCTTTTACATTTACATTTTGTTGAATTTTCCTTATGGTGTAAATTAAAGCAAATGAAGACTTAGTTTATTCTACAGGCTACAATATTTTCTTCAAAATCAAACCTTTCAAAATAAGAAAAAGAATTACTTGTAACATTATTATTATTATTTATTATAGGTTGCAGATGGGTTCTTATTTGTTGTTGGATGTGATCGAGGAAAAATTCTATTCGTCTCTAAATCAGTCTCCAAAACACTCAATTATGATCAGGTATGTCACACTACTTTTCAAAAACTTAGGGTAGTTTTACAACAGTTTATTTTTAACTTTTTTGAACAAATATATTGGACCTAAGTAACTTCTTTCTATTCACTAATGTCAACATTTCAAAAGCATATTCCTATTGAGAAAGTTCCCAATATAATCTTGCATGATACTGTTTCAAAATATGCCCTTGAATAAAATACTGTGATAATGACAGTGGCTTCATTCCTCAAGGACTAATGAGTGCCCTTTGGGTTAGATTGTTTAGTAAGAAACTGTTGTATTGAAAAACTGGTAGGTTGGATTAATGGGAATACCAAATCCCCTGAAGTAGTTGCATGTATTTAAATTCTCACTGTTTGAAGTTATAATTATATGAAAGATGGTAATTGGTTCCAATTCAGTGGAAACATGTAGCGCAAATTGAAATAAAATGACTTCTAGGAAATTCATTATTTGCACTAATCAGAATCTAGCTGAACTTCAATACTGGTATAGATCTGTGATCTCTTCCATGTGGGTATTTCCTCCTACACTTTAGATTATAATCTATTCACAATCCATCCACAACTTTTCATCCTGTACAGTTGTTGTCCATGTTTTCAGATAAATTATCCACAAGGGATCCACTTAATGTATGAGGCTCTTTCCTCTATGTCTCCTTTTTAAAAGTAATTTTTAATTTAATTGATTTTTAATTAAAACTTTTTTTATTCTGAGCTTTCTAAACACCAACAGCAGACATGAGCATTTCCAAATACAGAGAACAGAAAAAAGAACATTATTCACAAATCATAAGTCTTCGCATATAACTAAGTTTTTAAAGTAGATAATACATTCCACGTGTTAGTTCCAAAGTTGTCCTGCTTGTCAGGATTTCCTTCTGAGTTTCCTTCTATTCTCTACACTTTAAAAAAGTGTTTCACTGATGCTCTTATCATTCTTCATTTTTGCATTATTATTTTCCCCCCTTTACACCCACTCCTCCCCTCAAATTTTTCCCAATAACCAATAAACATAGTCAAGCGAAACAAATTCATACATTAATTATATGTCCAAGAATGTCTCTCACATTCTTCACCTGTAACCCATCACCTCTCTGTTGTTGCCTGTTGGTCTTCCGGGCCTCTTGACATTTTGTAGATTTCAATAGAGCCCATTGGATAGCCCTAAATTATCCCTAGCTCTCATTATGTGATAAGCCCATGTCCTTTCTGGATTACACATCTCTGTGGTAACATCTTTTATGCTACTTCCTTCTGCTCAATTCCTCTTCAGTAATGTATTGTAACCTACTCACACCAACTCTATACATTTCTGTACATTGCCTTTTGACTAACCAACAACTTTGGTTCTTTCTATAATTCACTTCTCTTTCCACTCTATCACAAGACACAGAATGTTAGAACTTAGGTAATTGGAGAAGAGAGAAGAGAATTTTACAGGCAGGGAGAACAGTATGCAAACAACAAGGAGTCATAAGAGAAATCTTTGTAGGTAGGAGTGATCAGGAAAGGAAGTGGAAAGTGTGATAAGTAGGAATTAAATAAATAGACATGATGAAGTTTTCCAGGTTTCAGAAATGGTGTGAGCCAAAGGTAAGGAAGAAGGAATCACATGACACACTCAGAGGACAGATGGGTTGTTATTTCAGTCATAGATTTTGTTTGGTTTGTATCTGGCATTACACATCTGTTTGTTCTTTATTGGAATTTCTTTGTTCTTTACTAGAATTTTATAGAATCACTGCTATCTTTGTCTACCACATTTAATTTACAATATTTTCCTACTTTTCTGGGCTTTAGGACTTTCTGGACTTTAGGGCATATCCTAGTGTGATTAGAATGCAAGTGTGTGGATTTGGAAATGTATGGTATTAAATTGAATTTATCAGTTCTGTTGACTCTTGGCAGAGAGGTGGGCAGGGAAATGGTGAGGATTTGGGAGAGGACATAGAGGAAGTGAATAATATTTACCCCAAACATTAAATGGATTAGTTTAAGTTTACACTGTATCGTGAAAACTTCTTTGTTCGTTATTAACTTCAACAAAAGTAACCGTATATATTTTGTGTACCTGGGAGGGAAAATGAGAGTAGGATTTATTATACTGCTTTGAAACGAACAGTCTATTTTACAATTAGGCAAGTCTGACTGGACAAAGCTTATTTGATTACTTACATCCAAAAGATGTTGCCAAAGTAAAGGAACAGCTTTCTTCTTCTTCTGATATTTCGCCAAGAGAGAAGCTGATAGACGACAAAAGTAAGTGTTACCACGATCACTATTTTAAAAGACTATGATTAGTTGTTTAAAAGTTGAGATCAAGCATTCATACATCACAATACCAACTTATTCAAATATGCATACATTGTTAGGCTTTGCTGTTTAAATCTATAAACAGTCTTTTAAAAGCAATATCAAAAAGTCCTTTATTTTGCATAACAAAGTGACATTTTTGCTTCCAAATATTTTCTCTCTAAGGTGAAAAGACATTGTTCTAGAATCAGAGCGTTGTTCTACTGTCATACTCAGCAACCATCATTGATCTGTGGCATTCTTGTATCCGTTTACCAAAGCATAATGATTTATTCACCCAGAGCCACACAGCTTTAAGTAGTAAACTTCAATGAACGTATAACATTCATGCCTTTGTAACATAAGAATATGAAAGGAATTGATAGTAGATAGAGAGCTGACCGTAGTCATAAAGACCTGAGTTTGAGTTCTGCTTCTGATACATACTGGCTGTGTGACCCTGGGTAAGTCACCTAACCTCTCAGTTCCTGAGGAAACTCTCCAACCATCTAAGAGGTAGAGAAGCTGCCAGTCCGCGTATGTCTGGTAGAAAGTTTCTCACTGGAAGATCCTGATACCAGTGATATCATAGGAGAAGCAGACAGAGACCTAGAGATAAAGATAGAGAGATCAAAGGGAAGGAAAGGAAAGATCATGTCTAACAATGATCTTTTCTAATGCCTCATCTTGTTGGGCAGTTAGCAGACCTTATCAAACCAGAAAGGCTTTGTATTCAAATCTGGTGATAGAATATAAATATGTTGTAAGAGGAGAAGCCCGGCTAAGTTCAGAGAGGCTCCTCACCTGCAATATGGTTACCATATGATTTATTATTTTGGTCAAAACAAGTCATTAAACAGGCTCATGAACAAGTTCATTAATGTATCTTATATATCACTTGGACTTATAATTTAATTAATCATTATCTGTATCAGTGGAGAGAGGCTTCACACTGATAAAATCATAGATCCCTAAAGTATGAAAATGATGGTGAAATATGAAATGGGCAAAAAATTAGGGTTTTATTTCAGCTGCTCACTGTTATGTTCTCTATTTATTTGGGAGTTTTTACCCCTCACATTTGAAATGTATTGATAGATGTCAACTAATTATTCCTTCTATACTTCAAAAAAAATTTTATTCAAAGAAAAAATGTAAGGTTTTAAAATTCAAAATGAGATTATATAAAATCAGGATAGACTTCTCTTGTAACTACCATTTTTGAATCTGTGTTGCAGTCACTTTGTTAATATTTGACTGTCATTACAGTAAAGCACAAAGAATTTTCTTTCATGTACTATAAACAAAAATGTGAGAAGTGGTTAAAAAGCATTAGGGAACAAAACTTTTGTTATTACTTGAAAGTATGTTTTCTGATGATTCTCTCACCCATATGTATTGTGAAAGCTGGCTTTCAAGTTCAAGCAAATTTCCCTGCTGGAACAACTCATCTGTATTCTGGTGCAAGACGGTCCTTTTTCTGTCGGATCAAGTCTTATAGACCATCAATCAAAGAAGAACAGGAATGCTTACCCAACTCCAAGAAGAAAGGTATCTTTTTGAAATATCAAGTGATTTTGTTTTTGAAAACAAAATTAATGTCCCTAGGTGGTAGCCCCACAAAATGAGATGTAATCTCAACATCAATCAAGCAAAAGCCTCTTGAGAAGAGGAAGAATACAATACTATTTAGCCTAATTGTCCATATTGGCTATTCAGACTCTTCAGATTTACTCCAGAATCAAATCAATACTTTGTCCTGTTCCCCACAATCTTAAAGGAACTGGCAAAAATCTATTCAATTGGATCAAAAGAGGAAAATTTGGGAAGGAGTAGAAGTGATAATTATAATCACAATATCTCTGAGTTGGAATGGATCTCAATGGCTGTCTATTCCAACTCATAATTAAAAAACATCCTCATAACTCTGCAACATCCCCAGCAAGTGGCTTTTGCTTGAAAGCCTTTTTTTAAGTGGAACCTACTACTTTCCAAGGGAGTTAATTTGACTATTTTCTTTACATTGAGCTAAAACCTCTCTCTGTACCTTCTTCAAACTGGTCCTAGTTCTGGCCAAGCAAAAGAAACCTAATCCCTATTCCGTATGTTAGCCTTTCATATATTTTGAAGACAGCTACCTTGTTCTCTCTTCTCTTCTAATTAAAAAGCTTCAAATTACAAGTCTTTTAGTGAAATTTAGTTCCTTTCAAAAATATATTAGAAAATTATACTATTATGAAAACCCCCACCAATTTTCTTTTAATATAAGTTTTGTGTTTCATAATAAGACTAGTTCTTTTGTTAAATTTCTGGTTATATTACCTTGTGATCCACTTACAGATTTTCTTTGTAGGCATTTTCATATTGAATTGCTTTTATTCTTATCCATGAAACTTAGTCTGGAAATTTAAGGATTTTCAGAGGCCTTTTGGACTTTGGCCGTGAATATATGCTAAAGGGGCAGCTAGGTGGCACAGTGAATAGAGCACTGGTCCTGGAGTCAGGAGGACCTGAATTCAAATGTGACCTCAGATACTTAACACACAAACTAGCTGTGTGACCTTGGGCAAGTCACTTAACCCCAACTGCCCTCCCAAAAAAAGGCCAAAAAAATGAATTTATGCTAAATAAATTAAGTGTAAGACTCTCAGTTTCCATCACATTGGCTTATTAGGAAAGTAAATGTATTTTGCTCTGTGTACATTCTTAGTACTGATGTCATGTCTGTCTATCTTCCTATCTTGGTACACAGATAGAGATATATGTGAAGGAATTCTACGGTAGATTTACTGTTTTTATACCTTGATAAAGTATGAATTATCTTCATTTGGCAGGAAACACACTAATGCTGTGTGCTACCAAATTGAATCTAATAAGAAGAATGGATCGTGATTGTTTTTATGGTACATATCAATATGGCAAAATATAGCAAGACAATTTACAGAGGAAATCATATTATGATTATGGGTAACCCGTCTATAATAGAATATAATTGACTAACCTGTGAGCCAGTACCTTCTTGTCCTCTTAAGCTCAGCCTCCAGCACGGCAGAATACATTTGAGAAGCATGAGAAAAGAGTGCTGGGTGGTGGTGTGTGCTGGGTGGCGGTGTGTGCTGGTAATCCCAGTCCCCGAGGAGGCTGATGCTGGCAGACCCTTAATGCAGGAGTTCTGAGCTCTTGTGGGTTTATCCATCCTTGTGTCTGCACTAAGTCTGGCTGGGCTTTTCTGAGGCGTGGGGGTGGGGTAGGAGCGGGACAAAGCCTCGGATTAAGAAGGAACGAGTTTGAAGAAATCATATGAGAGCGCTGACTTCATCCACTAAAAATATATGTCATCTAATCTCAACTGAACCCTCACTGCTGCAAAACAGCCTTTTTATTCTTCCATGGTTGACAGTCACGCTCTCTTGCAATGGCTCTTCTAAAACCTCTTTTCCCTTACGAGGTTTCCTGACCTGGCCCTGTTGTCCTCATAGCAGGACTTATAAGGTACTCTTTATACTTTAGACTACTAAACCTGTCTCCTCCAATTTACACCTCAAAACTCCTTTTATGTTATTTCCAGTCTCTTATTTGCTCTAATCTCTGAGAAAGATGTGCCTCTTCTCCTTGCCAAGGCTAGCCCTTTATCTCATCATTCCATCCCCTCCCTTCTTGTGATTTACTCTCCATCCTTTGTTGCCTATAAACGTGCTCAGATCATCCCCATCCTTAAAAAAAAACAAAACCCAACAACCCTCACTTGACCCTTCTTGGCTCTCAAGGTATCATCCCCTATCCCTCTCCTCCATTTCATTATTAAACTTTTTTTTTTTTTTTTGCTTTTTGGAGGGTAGAAGGCAGGGCAATTGGGGTTAAGTGACTTGCCCAAGGTCATACAGCTAGTGTGTCAAGTGTCTGAGGTAGGATTTGAACTCAGGTCCTCCTGACTCCAGGGCTGGTGCTCTATTCTCTATGCCACCTAGTCATCCCTCATTATTAAAGTCTTGAAAAAAAAATGTGTTCCTTGCCTCTACTTTCTTATGTCTCACTTCTTACCTCCTTACATCTGGGCTTCCGATTCTACCATGCCATGGGAACCACTGTCTGAGGTTACAGATGATCTCTTAGTAATTAAATCTGGCCTTTTCTTAGTCATCCTCATCAATTTTTCTACTCCCTTGGACACAGTTGACCATTCCCTCATTTCTGCTTCTTTAGCTCTTCACATTGTCCTCCTGCCCCTCTGATGTTCCTTCTCCCTTGCTGAGTAAAACTCCAGATCCCTTCCCCCTAACTCTCTCTCTCAAGGTTGTCTCTCAAGGTTCTGTTCTGGGCACCTTTAAATATATATATGTGTGTGTGTGTGTGTGTGTGTGTGTGTGTGTGTGTGTGTGTGTGTGTGTGTGTGTGTGTGTGTGTGTGTGTGTGTGTGTGTGTGTGTGTGTGTGTGTGTGTGTGTGTGGTGTATACACACCCTTTCTTAGTGATCTTATTATCAGCTTCCATGAGTTCAAATACTATTTCTATTCAGATGATTCCCAAATCTCTCTCTCTAGCCCTATCCTCACAGAGGCACCTAGGTAGTTCAGTGGATAGAATGCTGGGCTTATATTTTATTAATCTGTTCCTCCCATTACTTTCTCTCCCAATTGAGCGCATGAAGGAAATCTAAATATACAGACATGATCTGGCAAGAAAAAGTCCTACCTTGGCTATGTCCAAAAATGTGTGTTTCAGGGGTGGCTAGGTAGTGCAGTGAATGGAGCACTGGCCCAGGAGTCAGGAGGACCTGAGTTCAAATCCAACCTCAGACACTTGACACACTTACTAGCCATGTGACTTTGGGCAAGTCACTTAACCCCCAAATGCCCTCCAAAAAGCAAAAAATCAAAAATGTGTGTTTCTGTGTTTTAAGTTCATCATCTCTCTGGCGGGAGGCAAGTTGCATATTTCATTTTCATTCATAGAGGTTTTCCCTATTTTCTCTGAAATTTTCCATTTAGTTATTTCTTATGGCATGATTATAGTCCATTATTTTCATGTACCAAAATTTGTTTAATCATTCCCCAATACAAAGACAGCTCTTTGGTTTCCAATATTTGACTGTCATGAAAAAAAAAACTACTTTAGATACTTTTGTACAGAGAGGTCCTTTTCTTTGGGATATAGACCTAGAAGTCATAGTTGGGTCAAGAGTATGAGCTGTTTGGTACCTTTGGGGGCTTATTTCCAAATGGCTTTCCAGAATCTAGCCAGTCAGGCTTGCATCCTAGGAGTCATCCTTAATTATTCAACCTCCCTCACATCTAAGCAGATGTTAAGTCTACTTCCACAACATCTTTTTCATCTATTTGCTCTCCATTCACACAGTCCATACTGGAGATCAAGTTCCCATCGTCTCTCACTCGGACTATTGCAACAATAGCCTCTTGGTTGTCTGCCCCTCCTCTGACCCGTCCTTCCTTAATCCATCCTTCTGTCCAGCTATCAAAACAGTCTTCCAAAAACACAGGCTTGACTGTATCATTTTTCTGCTCAAGAATCTTTAGTAATTCCCTGTTGCTTCTAGGATGAAAGATAAAAACCCTCAGATTGGCATCTAGAGCCCTTGACAGCTTGGATCCAGCCTTTCTTCCATACTAATTTCATACTCTCATCCCTTGTGCCTCTGTGCTTGACCTTCTCATTGTTGCCTGATAAGGAACCACATCTGCCACCTGGATGCTTTTAGGTTATTCTTCACACCTGGAATATAATCCTTTTTTCACTTTATGTCTTAGAATTTTTAACTTCCTTCATGGCTCAACTCAGGTGCTTCCTACAAGATGCCTTTCCTGATCCTCCATATAAAGAGAAAATATAGAACTATAAAGCAAAAATATAAAGATGTAAAGATAAGGGGCAGCTAGGTGGCGCAGTGAATAGAGCACCGGCCCTGGAGTCAGGAGGACCTGAGTTCAAATCCGGCCTCAGACACTTAACACAAAAAACTAGCCGTGTGACCTTGGGCAAGTCACTTAACCCCAGCTGCCCTCCAAAAAGCAAAAAAAAAAAAAGATATAAAGATAAAAGTATTGATATCCATAGATCGCATTTATATAGCCCTTTATTAAGGTTTACAAAGCTTTTACAATTGTCTCATTTTGTCCTCACAACACTGGGAAGTAGGTACTATTTTTAATCTCCATTTAACAGATGAGGAAACACGTTAAGTTAAGTGATTTGATTTACTTAGGGTCACACAACTAGTATCTGATGTAGGATTTGAACTCAGGTCTTCCTGACTCTAGGTTTGTTGCTTCTACTTGGGAAAATTTAGCAGTGCCTGCCCCCCAAGGAGTTTACACCAGCTCCCTTTGACATCTCTGACATTTTATTTCATTTATGGCAAAGTCATTGGCTACTATGTGAACACATTCTGTCTTCATATTTGCTTTCAAGTTAATAATTTTTTTTTTTTGCTTTTTGGAGGAGGTAAGGTAGGACAATTGGGGTCAAGTGACTTGCCCAAGGTCACATGGCTAGTTTTTGTGTAAAGTGTCTGAGGCCAGATTTGAACTCTATTCACTGCACCACCTAGCTAGCCCAACAACTATTTTTTAAATGTCTGCCATGGGAAAAGCACTATGCTAGGCACTGAAGGTGGTACAGAAGAGCTGTAAAAACCAGATTGAGGGTTCTCAACCTTTTTGGTCTCAAGACCCCTTTAAACTTTTAAAAATTATTGAGGCCCCCAAAGAGCTTTTTTGTTTAGGTGGGTTATATTTGTTTATCTTTACCATTTTTGAAATTAAAGCTGATAAATTTAAAAATCTTTATTCATTTTAAAATAACAAAAAACTTATTGTGTGTCAACATAACTCACATTTTTTTTTGGTCAAAAATAACCATTATTTTCCAAAACAAAAAACTGTGGGAGAAGAGTAGCAATGTTTCCTACAGGTTTGCAAATCTCTTTTTAATAAAAAGTCTAATAGAAAGCAGCTGAATTCTCCTATCTACTTTTACATTCAGTCTGTTACAATATGTTTTTTGGTCAAAGTTTATGAAGAAAATCTGACATTACATAGATATGGAATTGGAAAATAGAGGGGCATTTTAGTAGGCAAATAACATATTAGTATTATTATGAAAATAGTTTTAGCTTCATGCATTCTTTGTAAAGGTCTTAGACCCTGGTCCAAGGGCCAGGTCTTAGACCTCAGACCACATTTTAAGAACTGCCAGCCTAGAAATTTCTGAGGTTCCAGTTCTAAAATTCTATGAGTTTTGAATCAATAAGTAATAAGACTGGGGCATCTAGATGACACAGTGAATAGAGCGTCAGCCCTGGAGTTAGGAGGACCTGAACTGAAATACTGCCTCAGATACTTATTAGCTCTGTGATCCTGGGCAAGTCACTTAACCCTGATTACCTCAAAAAAATAATAATAAAACATAGTCTTGTTCTTTAGGATCTTACCGTCTAATTGGAAAGAAAAGAAAAAAAAAACAAATCCATGAGAAAGTAAATAGAGTATAATATATATATGGTTCTAAGATATAGAGACTGTTTGTACTTATCTATCAAATAGGTAGTTCCAATAAAAAGTGTGATGAATTCAAAGGAGGGTAGAGGCCACTATAACCTGGAGAGTTATTTAAAGGTTTTGTAGAAGAGAAAGGAGTTGAACTGGACCTTGAAGCAAGCAAGAAAACAAAACAAAACAAATAAACAAAGACAAAAACCAGACCTTCAAAATGCCTCAAATAAGAACACGTGATTCTTCCTAGAAAATTATTTCCATAAAATATTTTGGTGAATTAAATAATTTTTTCTAGTTTGCATGATTAAAAAGATATTTGTCTTCTCAGTGGGTGGGGGGTGAGAGAGGGAGAGAACCTGAAACTGAAAATAAAATATAATTGAGTTTTTAATTTTACCAGCAAGTCTCACTGAAAATCTTATTGAAAATGTAAAAATCAGTGTCATTATTCTCCACCCTGATTATATGAAGAACTAGCTCCAGAATGTAGTAAGAGACAAGGACATAATGTAGAAAATTTGGGGGCTTATTTGTTGTTTCAAATAGCAGTGTTAAGTGCTATTAAATGTGGGCTCTGATTAGTAGCAAGTGGATTGATAGTAACTATAGACAATTACTATTATTATTTATAAATTTTCCATGCTATTCTAGATAAGCATATGTATCACATTCATATATAATAAAATATACAGTATGTGATATATCATTATAATAAATGTATGTATTAATTTACATCATACTGGCTACAAAGGGGCAATAAGAAAGACAACAATATCTTTAACTGACTTGTTGCCTTTGGAAACTTCTCTCCATGTAAGATCCCACAGAACTATGGGGAGATTAAAGTCAGACCAACAGAATTTGTTCCCCAACATACAATGAGTGGAGTATTTGCGTGGGCCCACAACAAACATATCTATAGGCAACAATTAGAGTTCAGTGTGTTTTGAAGACTCAAGCATTTTTGGCTTTGACTACAACTTTGTTCTTGTTAATGTGAATCTAGGAATTCTATAAAATACTTAACCCAAGCCTGAGTCTTTCTGTTAAGGATCTGACAAGTCAGATGAAAGGATTAAAAGTTGAGCTGTGTTGTCAGGCCACTGAAAAGAAATTTCTTTCCTCCTCCGTTTTACCTTTTCACTTTTGATTAGTTCCATGGTACCTCTAGAATATGCCCATAATATATTCAAAACTCTTCCCTCCCCCCCCCAAAAAACAAACTAAATCTGGGCAATTAATGAAAAATTATTAAACATTCAGTTAATAGGATGGAATTATGTTGTGAAACTTTTTGCAGTACGTGTTAATGGTCTTAAATATTCAGTTAATAGGATGGGGGTGGGGCGGCTAGGTGGCACAGTGAATAGAGCACCGGCCCTGGAGTCAGGAGTACCTGAGTTCAAATCCGGCCTCAGACACTTAACACAAAAAACTAGCCATGTGACCTTGGGCAAGTCACTTAACCCCAACTGCCCTCCAAAAAGCAAAAAAAAAAAAAAAAAGGATGGGGGTAACTCTTTGCAATACATGTTAATGGCCTTCATTTAAAAAAATGTATTAGCTATGAAACCAAAATTGCGTTAATCTAAATTTAAATAATGATAATAGATTATTATATATTATTACTATATTATTGCTAATATAGCCAGGTCCCCTCCCTTTTCATATGGAAAGCATAACTAAATTTCTAGAAAGTGAGACAGAGTCTCTTCAGTTATCAAGACTACAAAGCAGAAGAAAACAGAATTCTTTTAAAACGCAGTCAGTCCATTTGCCATTTTCTGACTTATTCATAGTTTCAAAGAACAATTATTATTGCTGTGACTGAAAAAAAGTTTTAGAATTCATTCCTAATGACTTCAATTCATTTTCTTTTTTTCTCTCTTTCCTTCTCTTTTCTTCTTGTCCTTCCCTTCCCTCCCTTCCTCTTTCTATCCTTCTTCTCTCCTTCCCTCCTTTCTTCTTTTTTTCTTTCCCTCTCTCCCTCCTTCCCTGCCTCCCTCCCTCCCTCCCTTCCTTCCTTCCTTCCTTCTTTCCTCCCTCCCTCCCTTCCTTCCTTCCTTCCTTCCTCCCTTCCTTCCTTCCTTCCTTCCTTCCTTCCTTCCTTCCTTCCTATTAGATCACAGGAAGTTCTGTACCATTCACTGCATGGGTTATTTGAGGAGCTGGCCTCTGAGTGTAGTGGGACTGGAAGAAGAGAACAGCAGCCAAAAAAGCAGCAGTAACTTTAATTGTCTTGTGGCCATTGGAAGATTACATCCATATATTGTCCCACAAAACAGTGGAGAAATTAAAGTCAAGCCAACAGAATTTGTTACCCGCTTTGCCACGAACGGAAAGTTTGTCTATGTGGATCAACGGTAACCAGTGCAGTAATAATTAGAATTGAAAGTGCTGACGAAGATTACAAGAATGATAGGTTGTTCAGTAGACCATCTGGATTGATTTAATTTATAAGGGAAAGACTTGAGTAAAATGAGGGTATTGATAAGTCAGCAAACTTCCAACAAGCACGATGTCTACAGTGTATCTCAAGTCAATGACCTGAGATGGAGAGGTAGCCTGTAGTCACAGCTGCATTGACCTGGGAATAATAATCACTATGTCTTTGATTATGTTGAGACACGAGAAGATCTGCACTCTACCTTGAAATTTCCAGTTGTGCTACAGCATTCCAGTATGGAATCTGAGAGTCCGAAGAGCCCAGAAAGTATATTTACTGACTGTGTGACCTTGGGCAAGTCACTTAACTTCCTTAGGCCTGAGTTTCCTCATCTATTAAATTAGGGAGTTGAACTAGATGGTCTGTGAGGTCTTTTCCAATTCTATATCTATGATCCTATAATCTTATAAAACTCCTGAGGGTCCTTGCCTACTACTCATGTGTTATCCTACTATGGGGTTCTCTTCTAACCAATGGTTTGGGAGGGGAGGAGGAACAAGCATTTATTAAACACTGACACTGTTATAAGTGTTTTACAAATATTACCTCATTTAATCATAACAACAACCTGGGAGGAAAGTGTTAATATTATTCCCATTTTACAATTGAGGAAACTGAGGCAGACAAAGTAGTTAAGTGCCCTGCCCGAGGCCATACAACCAGTTAAGTATCTGAGGTTATATTTAAATTTAGCTCTTCCTGACTTTAAACCAAACACTCCTCTCATATGCCATCCAGCTGCCTCAGTAATAATGATGTAAAAGGAGAAGGGAGCAATGGTGTCAAATGCAAATAAAAATAGATTGCCTAGCCGCCACACATTGACTTGGAAAACCACAAATCAGCATTATCTTTGTTGAATTATATTTTCGTTGTTTTGTTAAACATTTTCCCAGTTACATTTTAATCTGTTTCATCTACACTTGGGAGTTTTGTGGGCCCTGTGCACAGTGGGGGGAATTTGACACCTCCCATGTAGGCTATTATTTAGAATGAATGTTTAGTAGTTGTATATTCAGAATATTCGGTATATAGAAGTTCACCAGCTCTGAATTTTATTTTTTCCGTTTAAAAAGGGCAACAGCAATTTTAGGCTATCTTCCACAAGAACTTTTGGGAACTTCTTGTTATGAATACTTCCATCAAGATGATCACAGTAATCTAACCAAGAAACACAAAGCAGGTACACACTGAATGGAATTTTTCTTTGTAAAAATCTTCCCCTGAATTTTTCTTTTCTTTGTCTTCTTACTCTTTTTTTCTCTCCCTTTCCCAAATAATATTGAGTCCTATTTTACACAGACCCTATAAGTTCAGAAACTTGAAAGAATATGAATGAAATGAATTTTATAACAGTAAGTGACCTATTACTTTAAGAATATTACAGTATTCTGAATTTTTTTCTTGTCTATTTAGTCTTGCAGAGTAAGGAGAAAATCTTTACTGATTCCTACAAGTTCAAAGCAAAAGATGGCTCATTTATCACTTTAAAAAGCCAGTGGTTTAGTTTCATAAACCCTTGGACCAAAGAACTGGAATACATTGTATCCGTGAACACATTAGTTCTGTAAGTAATTTTAAAAATATTTATCTTAGCACTATAATCTGCTCAAAGCCCTAGTTCTTTTAATGGTTCTTCCTATGACAGAATAATAGCTAGAATAATAGTTTTGGGGTTTGTAAAAAGACTTTATCTATCTTGTCTCATTTGAGTCTCACAGCAATCCTGTGATATAGGTACCACTTAATGGATAAGAAAACTGAGGCAGACAGAGGTTAAGTGACTTGCCCAGCCAGGGTCACACGGCTGCTAGGTATGCCTGAGACCAGATTCAAACTCAGGCCTTCCTAACTCCGAGCACCATGTTCTTATCCACTGCACCAACTCACTGCCGTGGTTTTGAGCCTTCTCCCAAGTCTATTGTCTTTTCTTTGGATGTGCTCTAGCGTGTTAATGTTCGTCTTAAAATTTGATGCCTAGAACTGAATGCTCTAGGGGTAGTCTGACCAATTAATAATACAGTAAGCCTGTTTACCTACCTTTTACTGGGAACTATCAATAAGCCCAAGTTTTAGCTTTTTTGGAAGTCATAAATAATACTCTGAATTCATGTTGAGCTTGCAGTCAATTAACATTACTAAAATTTTTTGAATATATACACACACATATATATGTATATATACACATGCATACATATATACACACACACATACTCTCTCTCTGTCTCTCTTACACACACTCGCGCGCACACACATACACACACACATTAAAAGAAAGACAACCTCTGTCCTCAAAGAACTTATATTCTAGTAGTGAAACTGGAAAGGGGCAAGGTTGGGAAAGGGAAGGTACCCATATGGGGATGTGATAGAGAAGTCCAGAAAGTCAGAAGAAAAGCCAGGAGGGGAATAAATGATGGACCAGCCTGGGCTCATCTCTAAAAGAGAAGCTTCAAAAGGAACTCACCAATGAGAGAGGGCTGATATGGTAGAGGGATATTTTAAACTGAGAAGGCCCTAAGCACTAAGGGACATTCCAAGGTGAGAAGGCAGCTGAATGATGGTGGGAAAAGTCTGGAGAGTCAGAAGCACATCCAGGAAGGGAATGAAGTAATGCTGACCTGGGCCTATTCCCAAAATGGAGGTCCTAGAAGGAACTCTTCAATGAGAGAAGGGAGCAGCATAGTAGAAGGATGCTCCAGGGTGAGAATCATGGTAGCAAAGCACAAAGTCAAAAGTACAGCTGGGAATACAGTTTTCGAATCCACATTTCTTTCTTTTTTAAAAATAGGAACATTTGTCTTCTTATGCTTTGGGTTTCTCTTAACTTATATTTTTCCTACCTACACATATGAAAGCCAAACATGGCTTAAGTAGTTCTGATCTTTCTCTGATTTGTTATGTCTTCTGCTCTCAATGCTGGACCTACCTCTTCATTGTTCTTTTTGCACCAAATATTCTTTTACAAGGGCTTGGGTTTTTTTTTTAATTGCTTTTTTTTTTCTTGTTATTTTTCAAAAACCCTCAGATTCCTCTAGGCTTTAGCTTTCTTGACACCTCTTACAACTTGGTATCTCTGTATTTGGACTTGGAGATGGATCCATTTTTCCATTTTGTTCAGATCATTTAAAAATCTAAGCTCATTGATTCATTTCAATTAACATTTATTAAGCATCTACTATGGGTCAGGCTCTGTGCTAAGTGCTTACAATACCAAGAAGAAAAAAAAAAGAGTCCCTGCCCTCAAAAAGCTTACAGTTTTTTCCTCCCACTTAACAGGATTTTATTTTTTCTAATTACGTGTAAGGATAGTTTTCAACATTCACTTTTATGAGATTTTTGAATTCCACATTTTTTTCTCCTTTCCTCCCCTTTCACCTCTCCAAGAGAGCATGCAGTCTGATATAGGCTATAAATGTACAGTCCTGTTAGACATATTTCCACATTAGTCATGTTGTGAAGGAAAAATCAGAACAGGAAAAACCATGAGAAAGAAAAAAAAAGAGAAAACAGTAAGCTTCAGTCTGCATTCACACTCCATATTTCTTTCTCTGGATGTGGATAGCATTTTCCATCATGAGTCTTTTGGAATTGTCTTAGATCATTATATTGCTGAGAAGAGTTAAGTATAAAAGTTGGTCATTGAATAGTGTTGTACCCTGTTCTCTTGGTTCTGCTCACTTCACTTTGTATCAGTTCATGTAAGTCTTTTCAGGTTTTTCTGAAGTCCACCTACTCACCATATCTTATAGAACAATAGCATGCTATTACATTCATATATGACAGTTTGTTCCATCATTCCCCAATTGATGGACATTCTCTCAGTTTCCAATTCTTTGCACCACAAAAAGAGTTGCTGTCAATGTTTTTGTACGTGTGGGTCCTTTTCCCTTTTTTATGATCTCTTTGAGATATAGACCTAGTAGTGGTATTGCTGGATTAAATGCACAGTTTCATAGTCCTTTCAGTATAATTCCAAATTGCTCTACAGAATGGTTGAATCAGTTCACAACTCCACCAACAATGCATTAGTACCCCAATTTTCCCACATATTCTCTAACAATTATCATTTTCCTGTTTTGTCATATTAGCCAATTTGAAGGTAGTACCTCGGAGTTGTTTTGATTTGTATTTCTCTAGTCAATAGTGACTTAGAGCATTTTTTCACATGGTTATAGATAGCTTTAATTTCTTCATCTGAAAAATGCCTGTTCATATCCTTTGACCCTTTATCAATTGGGGAATGACTTGTATTCTTATAAATTTGATTCAGTTCTCTATATGTTTTAGAAATGAGGGCTTATCAGAGACACTGGCTAGAAAAATTGTTTCCCAGCTTTTTGCTTCCCTTCTCATCTTGGTTGCATTGATTTTCTTAGTGCAAAACCATTTTTTAATTTAACATAATCAAAATTATCCATTTTGCATTTCATAATGTTCTCTGTCTCTTGTTTGGTTATAAAGTATTCCATTCTCCATAGATCTGAGAAGCAAGCTATTTCTTGCTCTCCTAATTTGTTTATGGTATCACCTTTCATGTCTAAATCATATATCCATTTTGACCTTATTCTGGTATGCAGTGTAATATGTTGAACTATACCTAGTTTCTACCATAGTATTTTCCAGTTTTCCCAGCAGTTTTTATCATATAGTGAGCTCTTATCCCAGAAACTGGAGTCTTTGGATTTATGAAACAGGAAGTTACTATAGTCATTGACTGCTGTGTCTTGTGTATTTTACCTGTTCCACTGATCTACCCCTCTATTTCTTAACCAATACCAAGTAATTTTGATGGTTTCTAGGATCGTAGAATCTAATGGGAAATCAGAAACGCATTGTCAGAAAAACAAGTGTAACTATATCTGTAGAGTGTACGCAGAAACAAATTTTTGAAAGGGTGTTATCCATCTTCAGCTGCCTTTCATGATAGTCTCATCTCAAAGATCAAATATATCTTTTCTCTGGACTTTTTGAAATTTGACTTAGTAAAGACTAACACATATGACGTTAGTTGTCATCCTCTGGCTATCATAAACTATGAGACCACATAGCCACTCTCACCCAAGGGGGTTTTATCATTTCCTTTTTACCAAACTTTTTCTTATTGGTCAGAATTTTTCTAGAATAGCAGCTTACTTCTTCATTACATTTGCCTCCTAAGATATGACATTATCAACAGGAAAAATCAAGAATTTATCAGATTATTTCACGGTAGAATGGGATTTCTAGATAATTGAAATGCTTATCTTTGTGCCAGTTTTTATTCTATTTACCAGGGAAACATTATTCATCTCCTGCATATTACTGGGCAGTGTATGATATATTCCAGCTATAATATCACTTAGTATATTTCTTCTTTTAACCCAGAAGCTCTATACTGTATTCTGCTACCAATTTGTCTCTAATTTCCTTCTCTTCTCTTATCTCAGCTTACTAATATTGTCATTTAAAAAAATCTTATACATAGATATGTATCCTGTACAGTTTTTATCTTCTACATAGGTATAGATCTACATTTATAGATTTTTAAAAATCTTATACATAGGTAATTGTATTTCGATTAACTTTTTTTCTTTTCTACAGTGTATGAAAATTTCATGTTACTTATAATTATGAAATATATGAAATTATATAAGAATTATATATATAAGAAAATATGTAAGAATTTGTTTTTTGCTGAATATTTCATATTCTTAACAGCTAGAATGGCATAGTAGATAGAGTATTAAACTTGGAGTCAGGACCTGAGTTCAAATCCAGCCTCTGACACTTACTAGCTGTGTGACCCTAGACAAGTCCCTTAATTAACCTCTGTATGACTCAGTTTCCTCTTCTCTAGAATAGGAACAATAATAGCACCCATCTCTCAGGATCATTAGGAGGACCAAATGAGATAATATATAGGAAGTGCTTTGCAAATCTTAAAGCACGACATAAATGCTTTCATTATGGTGGTGGTTGTTTCTGGTGTTTTTGTAAGATACTTACGGCACTTTGATCTCACTCTCTGTACCTCTGTTTCTAGCACTCCCCAGCCATTAACAGAGAATGTGAATGTTTTATTTCAGGTTTACTTTAAAGCACGTACAGTAATTTATTATCTAGAAGCTTATATCCTCACCTCATTTCTTGTACTTTTTATCCTATAGACTTTTTGATTCTATAAATGTCTCTATTAAATTGCAGTGGAATTCCTAAAATAACGATCCTTTTCTTTCTCTAGAATAAGTGGTAGAAAAAAGTAAAAAATTTAATGCCTTCTGTTAATCTCCTGTCACCTACATATCTCTTATCTTCTTAAAGATAACATAGTTTAGGGCAAATATAATGAGGCAAATATGAAATTAAGTACCAGGGCAGGTACTGGATATGGAATAATCTGTGTTGATCCAGGGACATGTTGTGTGATAGGATGACATATTCTCTCAAAAATGTTATATCTCACTTAACTCAAAACTAACATGGTTCAATATGGCAGTTTGCATTGCCTGACTGTATGTGAGTATAAGGATATAGATGTAGATATATAAAAATAGGGGGTAGCTAGGTGACCCCATGGATAAAGTACCAGGTCTGTCTGTAGTCAGGAAGATTCATCTTCCTGAGTTCAAATCTGGCCTCAGACACTTGCTAGCTGTATGATCTTGGGCAAGTCATTTAACCCTATTTGCCTCAGTTTCCTCATCTGTAAAATAATCTGGAGAATGAATTGACAAACCACTCTAGTATCTTTGCCGAGAAAACCCCCAATAGGCACAGAGTCAAACATGATTGAAACAACTGAACAACACGTATAGACACAGATACTGATGTAGTTAAATATTAATGTGTGTGTGTACATACATACACAATATGTGTTTGTTACAAGGGATTTTTTCCAGTGGGGAAAGGGGGAAAACAAATGCTTATTAATTTTTTTAAATAATTTTAAAACATTTTTTACTGTAACCAAATACAAAGATGGTTATACAAAATAATTGCATATAAATTTAATTCCCTAGGACCTGGAACAAAGCCTTGTACGTGGTAGGTAGTTAATAAATTATTTTTATATTGTTTGCCAAATCAATTTTTCCCCTAAATTTTTAGCATTTTTAAATTTTAGGGGATGCAGAGAATCCAGAGGAACATCCCTGCTTACTTGCAGCTCACAGTCATCAGAAGGTAAGAGTAGGGGGTTTGGGTTTGTTTTTTGGTTTGGGCCTGTGATTTCATTGGTAGAGTGAGGAAACACCCTCTAGGAATGCAGAGCAGCAACTTGTCAGCAATGGATAGTTTCAGATTGTTGCTCAGGGCACTGAGTTGTTAGGGGGCTTGTTCAGGATCAGGCAGCCAGTGTGTCTCTGAGGCAGGACTTCCACTGGGCCTGATCCACTGTGACCATCTGCTGCTTTTAAACTTAGTTTTAGATCTTGCATCTGTGCTAAAGAAAAGATGTGGAGTTAGAGTTTGTGATAGTATATATTGAACAATGGGGACCCAAACTCCATATTAAACGCAGAAAAAGAAGATGATATTCTGCTTGGAGGCAAGATTTCTTGATATTAGCAATGTTATGCAAGGAATAATAGGAAAAGGAGAATGATGATTCCACACTAAAAACTATTTCTCTATCAGTCAATCCATCAACAAACATTTATTAAGCACTTAATATAAGTCAGGCACAATACTAAGGGATGGAAATACGGACACATGAACAAAGCAGTCCATACCCCCAGGGAATTCACCTTCTATCTGTTAGCAGGCATTTAATAAGTTTCCTGTGTGCCAGGTGGAGGGGCAGTGTGGTATAATGGTTGTAGAGCCAGCTTCCGCATCAGGAAGACCCGAGTTTACATTCTGTTCCTGACATGATACTAGCTGTGTGACCTTGGGCAAGTCACTTAAACCTCTCCGTGACCCAAGCAACTCTCTAAGACTGTAAGTGGCAGAGTGCCCATCTGCATTAATAGAGGAAGTTCTTTACAAGAATTTCCTCGTCAGTCTGGTTTGAAGAAAAAAAAATTGAGGGCACTATGTTAGTAGGGGGTGGGGATGCCCTCAATAAGTTTATAGTCTATCAAGAGAGAAAATTTTGCTCCTGTATGAATATGTAAATGAGACAATTTGGTGAAAGGAAGGCAGGGGTAGCGTTTTCCTGAAATATTCACATTGAGATGTTTCACTAATCTTACATGTGTCAGGGTCCTTATGGGACTATCTGTGACCACGAGGTTGGTTTGTTTTAGGATGTCCCTAAGATTTTGATCCTTGGTTTTGGGGGAATCACTAAAAGGTAGCCTAAGGAAAGGCAATCTTGCATTGATGGGGAGATAGGGATCCAGGCAGGGAAAACTCAAAGAGACAGTAAGATTCTTGGTGTTTGGGCTCCCAATGAATCAAGGTTATGGCATACTCGAATGGAATGGCCATGTGGTCAGTTGGAATATCCAGTGGGAATATGAACAACCTACACGCCTTCTGGTACTGAAGTTAATGCCTTGCCAAAGCAGTCGTACATCAGCTAGAAGTTGTGTTAGGAGACAATGTTGCTTGGGAAATCTTTCGAGCTCTCTGTGAAGGTCCCTGAGTTAAATTTCCAGGTCTGACAACTATGACCTTGGATGGCCTTAGGCCAATCAGCTCATTCCTCTGATCCCCCATTCCCTCTCTCATGAAATGAAGGGGTTGGGCTGGATGATCTTTGGGGTGCTTTCCAGCTCTAAATCTGTGATCCTATGACATTCCTGTGTCCAAGCACATTACCCCCTTTAAGACAGAGAAACCGGTGTGACCACTCCTCACATATCTTTGAAGCTTTTCTGGAGAACATTGAGCACAGCAAACAGTCAAGCATTGATGTGCTCACTTTGGCTGGCTTAGTTTCCTTTTCTGATTGGTGCTTTGCTCTCGTCTCAACTTCTGATCCTTTCTATTGACTCCAGCATCCCAGAACCTCGGCTTCCCCACTCTGACCAAAATTGCCATCTCTGTTCCTTGTTTTTAATTTACTCAGGGATGTGCTGACAAATGTTTAACCAGATCTCCAGAGGGGAAAAAAGCCCACATGACATACTTTTAAGTTTAACCTGCATCACTATCATTTTTGCCTTGTCTTGACAATCAACAGAACAGTGAACCAAATTCTAATTTGTAGTGTTTGCCCACATGAATACACACACTGAAGGTTTAATAATTGTCTCTCTTGAGCTCATTCAAGCCGACTCCAGCACACCCCTACCTTACTCCTTGATGATTACACGCAGACAGGTTGTTAACCCTTGTCTATCTTATGCTGGCTGTCTGGATATGACACTTTACCTTAGGTGGTATAGTTGATAGAGTGCTAAGCCTAGAACCAGGAAGACCTGAGTTCAAATTCAGCCTCTGAGGCTCACTCAGATCCTGGGGCAAGTTACCTAAAAAAAAAAATCTTAATTTTCCCATCTATAAAAATGGGGATAATTATAGTCTCTATGTTCAGGGTTGCTGTGGGTATCAATTGAGGTAATAATTGTAAAGCACTTAACACATTGCCTGGCACATAGCAAGCGATATATAAATGTCAGCTATACTGCCGATGATAATCATACAGCACATATAATTAACTTGTTCTCAAATTAAGTCAAACTAGTACTTTATTCTCCTTAGTTCTTTAAAATATTGAAATAACTACATCAGACTCTATATTCACTGGTGCCAGTCATCAGGCAGGAAAGGATAACAAGTGATGTTGCTGTTATTTAACCCTTAGATAATCAGTTCCTGTTCATTCTTTGGAAATATTAAGCTGTGATATCATAATTGGGGTAAAGCCCAATGGTAAAACACATGTAAGGGCTAGGGGAATTCTATCTGAATAAAGAAAAACCTAAATTAAAATTTACAAAGATGACATACTTGTAACTGGAATCTTTTCACCATTTCACCATGTTTTTATTTGTGTTTTTTGTGGTTTTAGATGCTTCCAGACAGTCCTTTATTAGTGTGCCTGGGATATCTACAGGAGCAGTCCTTGGTGCTGGTACTATAGGAACAGAGATTGAAAATGAAGTTCTCGGCTTACGGAGGTAATTCAATATAGATACAAAATCCAAGTATGTGTATGTGTAGTAGAATAGAGACCGTGAGTCTGTTGGCTTCCTGATATGTAACTTTGCTGTGGAGGAAGGTTGCCATGGTAGATAGAATATGAGGTGTGGAGTCAGGAAAACCTGGCTTCCTGACCTGTCCAGGTCACTTATTAGTTGTGTGGGTCCTGGGCAAGTCATTTTGCCTCTCTGTTCCTCACTCTCTGCATCTGTGAAATGGGAATAATAATTACCGTATCACTTAGATCACAGAGTTGTTCTAAGGATTGAGTGGGAAAATGTACATTAAAAACTTTGCAAATCTTAAAGTACTATATAAGCATTAATGTTATTTTTATTTTCTATATTCCATTTACTTTAATCAATATTTATTGATTGGGGGCTTAGAATTATGTTGGCTACCTAGAGAAATGCAGAACTAATATAACACTACTTGTATAATCCTCAGCAAGTAGCCTCTCTAGGCCTTATCTATAGAATGAGAGAGGTAGATTTAATATCTTCTGATGTTTCTTGCAGTCTCCCTGGGGATATAGGACTTTTGTAACATTACTTAGACTTTGGGGCATTTAATCATTTATAGTATATTTCAGCACTCTGCTCATTTGAAATTTTATTATTTATTATTTTCTTGTGTAATTTTCTAAAAAGTCCTTTTCCTTTTCATCAGCCTATTTGTTGACTTTTGAGGGGAGTATCAGGAGCATGATTCCCTTGCATCTTCTCCCTCTACTTGGTCCAGTCCTCATCCATCATCTTGCTATGAGGGCTATACTTCATGGTGTAAGAGAAATGAGAGTTAGGAAACCTGGTGTCTAGTCCTGGCCGTGGCATTAACAATCTGTGTGACTTTGGGCAAGACATTCGCTTCTCTAATCTTGGTTTTCTCATTTACAAATGACAGGGCTTGGATTTGGTCATCTCTAGAGTTTTCCCAAATCAGAAATTTCCTCCAGGAGGACAGAGAAGGGGGAGAAGTTATTGTAGCCAGGGAAGGTTTCATGAAGGAAAGTGAAACTGAACTGAATCTTGCAGAAGGGATTTGGATCATTAGAAAGGAGGTGGGGCAGGGCTTTTAGGGAAGGGAATGCCTGGGCATGAGATGAGGGCACTGGGAGACAGCTCAACTAACTGCAGTAAAATGAACAAATTGGAGGAGATGGGCCTGAGTAAATATGGTAAAATCAAAATATGGAGGGCCTTAGATTCCAAGCTAACAGATTTGGCCTTTATCTTATAGATTGTAGGAAACTAATAGACTCATAAACTGTTAATGCTGGAAAGAACCTTAGATATCAGTTAGTCTGTAACCCTTATTTTACTGGTGAGAAAACTAAGGCCCCAAAAGGGAATGTGATCTGAGACCAGATATTCTGATACTCTTTCTACTATGCTTTGTGGCTTTGCACCCCTTTGGGGAATGACACGGTAAAAGCCATTTTTAGGGAAAACAATCTGGTACCCATGTGCAGGATGGTTTGAAGGAGTGGCAGTATTGACCTTAAAACTGAAGCTAAGCCTTTCCGATCGGCTGAGGTGCCCGTGAGGAGGGCTCTAAGCAGCCATGGCGCCCAGCCGAAATGGCATGATTCTGAAGCCCCATTTCCACAAAGACTGGCAAAGACGAGTTGCCACATGGTTTAACCAGCCCGCCAGGAAGATCAGAAGGCGAAAGGCTCATCAAGCAAAAGCTGGTTGAATTGCTCCTCGCCCTGCATCTGGTACTATCCGGCCCATCGTGAGGTGCCCTACTGTCCGATACCATACAAAAGTCCGTGCTGGTAGAGGATTCAGCTTGGAAGAGCTTCGGGTGGCTGGTATCCATAAAAAAGTGGCACGTACCATCGGTATCTCTGTGGACCCTCGTCGCCGAAATAAGTCTACAGAGTCTCTCCAGGCAAATGTGCAGCGACTGAAAGAATATCGTTCCAAACTGATCCTCTTCCCAAGGAAACCATCTGCACCCAAGAAGGGAGATAGCTCTGCTGAAGAACTCAAGTTGGCAACCCATCAACTGGGTTGATGGGCAACCCAGTTATGCCCATCAGAAATGTCTACAAGAAAGAAAAGGCTCGTGTCATTACTGAAGACGAGAAGAATTTCAAGGCATTTGCTAGTTTTCGAATGGCCCATGCCAGTGCCCGTCTCTTTGGAATCCGGGCAAAACGAGCCAAGGAGGCTGCAGAGCAAGATGTGGAGAAGAAAAAGTAAACAGCCTCTGAGAACTTTGAATAAAATAATACAAAATAAAAAATTTTTAAAAAGCTGAAGCTAATGTGTATTGGTGAGGAATTCAAGATATTAATCAGTAGGGGAGAACACCCAACCATTATGCTGCTCAGTGTGAACTATCTGGAAAGCAGCTATGAATCCAACACTTTCCTTGACTATTTCTGTTATCCTCAGCTTCTTTCCTTCTTTTATTTTCCCTCTAGAGCAGTGGTTCTCAACCTGTGGGTCGTGACCCCTTTGGGGGTCAAATGACCCTTTCACAGGGGTTACCTAAGACCATTGGAAAATACATATTTCTGATGGTCTTAGGAACCGAGACACCCTCCTCTATCTGTCTCCAGGGAGGTCTGCCCACATGCAGATACGCCCACATATGAGTATTAAAGGGTCATGGCATTAGGGGGGTTGAGAACCACTACTCTAGAGTAATTCCTCAGCTGTTCTAAAGTGCTTCAAGGCATAGAACAATGTTTAAGTCTGTTTGTCATTTTGAAGAACCGGAGCCTTAACCAGGGAATCAAATATTACACTAAAAATTTGGCATATTGGTAACTTCTTCAGTAGCATATAAATCCTTGGCTGAAAATCCTATTGTACTAAGTCAATAGCCTTACAAGTTATTGATGCTACAAGTATTTAGTCATTAGTAGACTAAAACAGATAGCTTCTTATGCTATGGTTTCTTGTTTTTCTGCCTTTTCTTGTGATTCTTGTGACAATAAATATCCTTCTACTATGTACTTTAATAAGATGGATAAAATTAATTAAATTACTAGAGTGTGTGATATTTGTATTTCTGCCATAACCCAGTGACTATTGTCCATGTCCAAAGTTCAGGCTGGTCTCCCTCTAGAAGAAAAACAAAATGAAAGGGGACTCTAGAATGCCCTTCTATTGTCTAGGTTATCAAGGAGAATGTTTTCCTTATAAATAAATAAAAATCAACATAAAGCCTTTAGTACAAAAAGTAAAGAAGAATATAAAGAGGCAGGGTAGGGAATCCTGACTGTGTCTGGAGGTTGGAAGATGGATAAATGGATGAAGTCGTCACTTTCCCACAGGTTTTCATGATCCTCAGCCTAGCAACCAAAACATCCTTGTTGGTGAGAATCAGATCAAGAACAAATCTTCCTTGTTGGCTCCTCTGCTCATGGAAGGATGGAATCGTCATTATATCCAGTTAAGAAATTATCAGCTGTTTGGTTTTTGGCAGGACTTGTGATAAAAACTAATAGACTCATAAAGACATATCTTGACATTCATCCTAGATCTAGGAAGGCAGATTTCAAAGGGTTTAGAGAAAGGATTGGGAAGATTCCATAGCCTAAAGTTCTACAGGAGAAGTCAGTTCAGGAGGGATGGGACTCTCCCCAAAGCCAAATTCTGAAGACACAGAGAGAAACAGTTCAACAAAGAAGAAAAGGAATTGTTAAAAGAGACCAATATAGATGCACAAGGATGTCATAGTTAACTTGGATTTCTAAAAAGCTTGTTCACAAGATGGAAGCAAGAACCTACAATGAGGAAAGATTACAAATGACACAGTCCTGTGAGAAGAATGGCAGGAGTGGTTAGGCTCAGAAAGAACTGAGACTGATAAAGAAAGCAAGAGATAATGGAAAGGACATCAGGACTTGTTTGGTTTTGACACTTTTATGACAAGAAGATGATTAAAGGCACTTACTCAAGGTGGAGGAAACAATGCTAAGAGATAATAGATAAAGCAGAACTTCAGTTTCCTCTGCCAAAGAGAACAATCTTTGGATTCAAAAGGATAGAACAAAAAGGACTAAAATGTAATTCGTATGTTTTCACTTTCTACTGGCTCTTTCCCTGTGACCTACAAACATGTGTGTGTTTTCCCCACCCTCAAAACAGCCTTTCATTTGACCCTGCCATACCCTCAAGCTATGATGCTATCTCTTCTCCCTTTCAGAGCCAAACTCCTAGAGAAAACTCTTTGTACGCTAATTACTTTTATTTTCTTTTCTCTACCTTATTTCCCAACCCCCTGCAATCTGGCTTCTAAACGAATCACTCAACAGAAACTGTTCTCTCCAAAGTTACCAAATGATATCTTAATGATCACCTCCAATGGTCTTTTCTCAGTTTGTGTCCTTTCTTAATCCCTCTGCACTACTGGACATTATTGACCATTCTCTCCCCCAAGGTATTCTTTCCTCTTTGGATTGTCATGATTGTCTTTCTTTATCTGTCTGGTCACTCCTCGGTCTCTTATGCAGTATCATCATTTACATCCAACTCTCTAACTGAAGGCCTAGCTCAAGGTTAGGCCATCTTCTCTTTTCTTTCTATATTCTCTTTATTAGAGATAGCAGATCCCATGGGTTCAATGAACATAAATATGTTTAAGTCTTATAGATCTATATAAACATCCTTATTTTCTCTCCTAAAATCCAGTCACCTATTAGTAATTGAATACTGAACATTATGAATTGGATATTCCATAGGCATCTCAAATTCAATATGCACAAAACTCACCTTTTTTTTCCTCAAAAACTCTTTATTTCTCTCTTTCTGTCCAGGGCATTGGTAAGTCAGTCAATAAGCACTTATTAAGGAGCAACTATGTACCAGGTCGTGTATTAAGTCCTAGGTATGGGGATACAAAGAAAGTAGAAATGACAGCCTGTTTTCAAGGAGCTCACAGTCTAATGAGAGAGATAACGTGAAAGAAAAAAAAAACCAAAACTAGGATACACAATATAATAGATAATTTGGAAATAATGAACAGAGAGGGAAGGCACTAGCCTAAAGAGGATGAGAAAAGGATTCTCATAGAACATGGGATTTTAGCTGGGTCTTAGAGGAAGCCCAGAGATGGAGATAAGGAGACACATCCCATGCCTGAAGAGCCATCAGTGAAAAATACCCGGGGTCTGGAGATGGAACATCTTGTTTGAGGAACAGCAAAACTACCAGTATCTCTGGATTGAAGAATAAGGAGGAGAAAAGGGGAATGAGGTATGAGAAGACAGGAAAGGCAGAAGACCTTTGAATGCCAAAAAGAGGTTCTGATATTTGATCCTAGAAGTAATGGGGAGCCGCTGGAGTTTATTCAGTAAGGTTTTATGTAGGTGACATGGTCACATCTGTGCTTTAGGAAGATGAATTTGATAGCTGAGTGAAAGATGGACTGGACTAGGGGGAGACTTAAAGCAAGAAGACAGCCCCAACATTCTAGCCACAGAGGCTCATGGCCCTGGGGTCATCCTCAGCTCTTTGCTAGCTCTCATTTCCATATCCATTCCATATCCATATTTGCCTAACCTCTCATGATATGTCCCTAGTTCTTCACTCACGTAGCTATGACCTTAGTTTAGGCCCTTATTTTCTCCAAAGGTGGGGAACCTGTGGCCTTCCACCCCAGAGAATATTCCACTAAGTGGTGGAGTGGATAGAGTGCTGGGGGAGACCTGGAGTCAGGAAGGCCTAAATTCAAATCCAGCCTCAATACTTACTAGTTGTGTGACCCTGGGCAAGTCATTGAACCTTGTTTGCCACAATTTTCTCATTTGTAAAATGAGTTAGAGAAGGAAATGACAAACCACTCCAGTATCTTTGCCAAGACCCCCCCTCCCAAAAAAGAGGGATCATAAATAGTAGAACAGGACTGAAAATGACCAAACAAGAACATACTATTCCAATAGTCTCCTGACTGGTCTCCTGACTTAATGGCTCTCATCCTTCTCCACCGCAGTTGCCAGAGTAACGTGTTTAAAGCATAAGTCCAGCCCTGTCAGATCCCTTCTCAAAAAGCCCCACTGTTTCCCTGTTGTCTCTAGGATTAAACTCAAGCCTTTCCGCAAGTATTTAAACCCCTTCATAATTTGCCCCAGACTGCCTTTTTAGATGAATCAAATATTAGTCTTCTTCAGTCACTCTTTTCCAGGTAAATTGGCCTATTTAGTATGGCTTATAAATGAAAATCCACCTCCATTCTCTGCCTTTTCACAGGCTGCCCCCCCCCATGCCTAAAGAGCACTCTCTTTTCACCTCTGCCTCATAAAATCCCTAGCTACCCACACAGTTTAGCTCAAGTGCTATCTTCTACAAGAGGATTTTCTTGATTTCTCCCAGCTTTTAGTAACCTCTCTTCAAAATTACTTTGTATTGACTTTGCATTTTGCATTTACTTATATGGACACATCTTGTTTCTCTTAATAGAATGTAAGCTCTTTGAAGGCAGAAACTTTTAAAAAATTTTCTTGCTTTTGTATCCCTACGGCCCAACATAAGGACCACTCTCTACACAGAGTAGCTGCTTAATAAAACCTTTTGGAGTTATTTATTGATAGATGAGAAGGGAGTGAAAAAGAAAAAGATCACTCAAGTCACTGGGGCTCAATGAAGCAGGAGCTTGAAAGATATGAATGCTGAACCTCTGCCATTGGTCTTTGAGAGACTGTGGAAAATAAGAATAGTGTTTCAGGATTAGATAGGAGGGCAACATTTCCAAAATTTCTATAAAGTGCAGAGTCCAATGAGCTTTACCTCAATTCTTGGCAAAATGAGAGAATGTCTACAAGTACCACTAGCCAAAAAATGGAAGGACCTACTTTGGGAAGCCTTCAGTTGCTTCTTATTGAACATTTTCAAGCAAAGGCTGAACTTGCCAGGTATATTGGAAAAGGGACTTTTGTTCTGCCATCGGTTAGAAGTATATGGCCAGGGTGGCTAGGTGGCGCAGTGAATAGAGCACAGACCCTGGAGTCAGGAGGACCTGAGTTCAAATACGGCCTCAGACACTTAACACAAAAAAATTAGCCATGTGACCTTGGGCAAGTCACTTAACTCCAACCACCCTCAAAAAAAGAAAAACTAAACTAAAAAAAAAAAGTATATGGCCTCTGAGGTCCCTTCCATCTCTGAAATTCTATAATATTGTGACTCTAAAATTCATAACTTTCTAGTTTAAAAGAGTTTGGATTTTTTTCCAAGAAATTTTTTTACCCTCAATCTCTATTGTTGGAAATGTATGGCTAATTGTTTCTCTTCCACAGTGATCTTCTATCTACTCTATATCTTTATTTATGTATATATTGTTGCCTCTATTAAAATGTAAACTCCTTAAGAACAAGAATTATTTTTTATTTTACTTTGTATCTCTAGTGCTTAGTATGATGAGTACTGAATAAGTATTTGCTGATTTTTTTTGTCTAATCTTGAAAACTGTAATCACAATGACCCTTTCTTTTTTTCCATATAAACATGAGTTATTTTTATTGTTTTTTAAATTTAAATTCATTTATTTACTTATAGTTTACAACATTCAGTTCCACAATCCCTTGAGTTCCAAATTTTCTCCCCTTCCCCTCCCATGGCAGAATGCAATCAGATATAGGTTTTACAAATACCTTTGCATTAAACATTAGTCAAGTTATAAAGAAGAATTATAAACAATGGAGTGAACAATGAGAAAGAAGGAATGCAACAAAAAACAAAACACAAATGATAGAGAGCAAGTATTTTGCTTCAGTCTGCCTTCAGAATCTGTAGTTCTTTCTCTAGATGTGGATATCCCTTTTCCAGTATGAGTCTTTTGTAGCTGTCTTCTAGCCTTGTATTGGGGAGAGGAGCCCAGTCTATCAAAGTTAGTTGTCACAATTACAATGTGTCTGTAACAATGGCCCTTTCTTTACTATAGACTACCAGTTTATGAACAAATTGCCTAAGGTATGTACTCTGTGAATTCTTCTATAAATGTATGTAACCTATGGCCTAGGCCTCTCCAAGGCTTGGACTGACATGGCTAACACAGATCCGGTTCTATCCTGGGAGCTGACTTCCCCCCCCCAAAAATCTCTTTTTGATTTCTTGCCCCTACCTAGAGTTACTCCAGGACAATCTCTATAATAAATTTGTTGTTGTTGTTGTTGTTGTTCAGTGGTATTTGATTCTTTGTGACCCCATTTGGAGTTTTCTTGGCATTGATATTGGAGTGGTTTGCTATTTCCTTCTCCAGCTCATTTTACAGATGAGGAAACTGAGGCAGACAGGGTTGACAGACTTGCCCAGGGTCACATAGCTAAGTGTCTGAAGCTGGATTTGTACTTAGTTCCTCTTGACTCCAGATCCAGCGCTCTTATCTACTGCTCCACCTAGCTGCCCTAATAAGTTCAAATAATGACTATCATGGTCCCTAGCTCTTATATAGGTACTCAGGAGAGCAGTGTACATGGGGAGGACAGTCTTCATTTTATCCTACAGAAAATGTAGAAGACAAAAAGGACTCAGTACAACCAACCAAGAGATGCCAAAGCACATAAATTACTCGATTAGCTCATAAGCTTATATGAAACCAACCCTTTGACATTCCAGTGAACTTCTCTTTCTCTCTCTCTCTCTCTCTCTCTCTCTCTCTCTCTCTCTCTCTCTCTCTCTCTCTCTGTCTCTGTCTCTCCCTCCCTCTCCTTTTTTTCTCTTTTCCTCCCTCCCTCCCTCTCTCTCACTCACTCACATATAGTTTATACACAGGCCTTCATAGACTCAGAGTAAAAATCTGTGCTCTAGAATTTCACCAAAAAGCAAAGGTACTTTAGGACTAACTGAACAATTTTCCATCAGCCCTCACTGTGATGGTGGAAGAAGGCAAGGTCCGGATCTCTAACCCTCTTTGCCCCCTTCCCATGACATCTTTACTTCTTCAACCCTAAGAACCACTTAGGAAAGATTGTCTTCTTCCTTCCTTCCTTCCTTCCTTCCTTCCTTCCTTCCTTCTTTCTTCCCTTCCTTCCTTGGTTCCTTCCTTCTTCCCTTTCTTTTCCCCTTCCTTTCTTCTTCCCTTCTTTCTTTCTTTTTTCCTTCCTTCCTTCCCTTCTTCCTTTCTTCCTTCCCTTCTTTCTTTCTTTCTTTCTTTCTTTCTTTCTTTCTTTCTTTCTTTCTTCCTTCCTTCCTTCCTTCCTTCCTTCCTTCCTTCCTTTCTGCCATTATTCAAACTCTCTAATTTAAGAACTCTCAAACTTGGGATCACCCATGAGGCAGTCAAAAAGCTAGTTGTTGTTCAGTCATTTTTTTTCGGTCATGTCTGATTCTTTGTTACAGATACTGGAGTGATTTGCTATTTCCTTCTCCAGCTCATTTTACAGATGAGGAAATGGGAGGCAAACAGGGTTAAATGACTTGCCCAGGGTCATACAACTAGTCTGGGGCCAGATTTGAACTCAGGAAGATGAGTCTTTTCCTGCTTCCAAGTGCAGTGTTCTATACACTGTGCCACTTGGCTGCCCAAGAATTCTGTTAGACACTGACAATAAAAACATTAAAAAATGAAACAACCCCTGCCTTGAAGGAGGAATGGGAAGAAGGAGAACAATGTTGACACTTATGAGTAAATACAAGATAATTTTGGGAAGGAGGCACTGATATCTAGTGGAATCATTAGGCATAGTTCTGAGACACTCCCTTAAATTAATCTCTGTTGAAGTCCAGACTTCCCATGTGAGATAGGTCTGGAGTTTTCACATACCCCTATACACATATTATACAACTTCAACAAGCAAACAAAGCTTTTCAAAGTTCCCATACATTCGTGCCTACCTTGGTTCTCATGAAGGCCTGTCCCAACCTAAACCAATTGAAAAGGAAAAAAAAATCAATAAAACTGAAACTGTAGGAAAAATAGTTAAAAGAAAAGGAAGCAAGCTTCTCAGGAGAGTGAACACACAGATGACTCCTAAAACCATGCCAATGAATTACAATATTGAAGGGTCTCCCCTGAGCTGTCCTGACTCCTGACCCCTAGGATGAGAATTCTAGGTCTACTCCCCACTCCCAACACCAAAAATCAAATAGTCCTAATCAAACCTTTGAGATAAAGTAAGGGTCTCTCAGGTACTTGGGACTTCAGATCACTTAAAAGTCATGTGAGAACAAATGTCTTTATATATTCCTTTTTAAAGGTTACATTCTTCTCCATCTCTTGCTGATTCAAGTCCAACAAATATCAGAGACTCTCCAGCAGTTAACTGCAGTAATGTAAGTATCTATGCACACTTTGATTTTTCAGTGGATATGTGAGTTCTCAGATGGTTGTGCTCCCTCCAGTGTAGGTCCCAAGCCACCAATGCCTTCTCATCCTATGTGATTGTCTTTCTTTTAGTAATATTTTATTTTTCCTCAATTACATATTAAAACAATTTTTAAACATTTTTTAAAAAGTTGGCTTCTAAATTCTATCTTTCCCTCTCTTCTCACTTCCTGAGGCAGTAAGCAATTCAGTATAGGTTATACATGTGCAATCATGTAAAACATTTCCATATTTATCTTTTTGTACAAGAAGATCCAAACAAAAAAAAGAATGAAAGAAAATGAATAAGAAATAAAAGAAAAAATTGAAAAACATAATGCTTCAGTTGGTATTCAGACAATATCAGTTCTTTTTCTGGAGGCAGATAGCATGCTTCATCATGAATCCTTTTGGATTGCCTTGGATCATTGTATTGCTGAGAATAACTAAGTCATTCAGAGTTCTTCATTATGCAATATTGCTAAGTCCTTCCAGGTTTCTCTGAAATCATCCTGTCTGTAATTACTTATAGCACAAAAATATTCCATTACAATTATATACCATAGCTTGTTCAGCCATTCACGATTTGTTGGGCATCCACTTGATTTACAATTCCTAGCCACTACATAAAGAACTGTTATAAATATTTTTGTACAAAGAAGTCCTTCTACCCCCTTTTTTATCTCTTAGGATACAGACCTATCAGTGCACAGCTTTATAGCCCCTTGAGGATAGTTCCAAATTGGTCTCCAGAATGGTTGGATCAGTTCACAACACTACCAACAATGCATTAGTGTCACAGTTTTCTCATATGATTTGAATGAAAAATCTAAAAAATAGAGTTTCGGGGCAATTAATAATCAATTTATTAATTAGACTAGCAAATAATCAATAAATTGATGGTCAGTGGTCTCTCTCAGTAACCAAAGACAAAACCATTGAGATCCTATAACTCAAGAAAGAAAAGGGGCATTTGTGAGAGAGAGTATAGAGTCTGAGGAACAAGACTGGGGAAGAAGGGCATCAGATATATATCATTCGTTACAGTTATTTAATAAAGCAGAGGACAAGACAAGTAGACAGCAAGATTAGGAGAAAGGTAGTCTGCAAGAGAACTGAGAGAGAGGAAGCCAACAGAAATATTGAAAAAAAAAAAGTAAGTAAAGGGTTCCTTGAGCACCTAATTCATCAGTGTTCTGAAGGTCACAAAGCCTCTGTGACTAACTCCCAAACCTAGGGACTGAAGGTTAGCTGCAGAGAGGAGGATGCATCCCCAAAAGATGGGACTGGTAAAGGTAGAGAATAAGCCCAACTCCAGTAGCCTCTCAGAAACTCATTAAAGCAATTGTTCACTCTCAGTCTGTAAGGGATGCAGACTTGGTCTGAGAGCAGAACAGAGGCAGCAAAGGCTGAGAGAGGGAAGTAACGATGCTTAGCTTTCAAAAGGGAGGAAGAGTAGGCAATAAGAAGCATGTTTGCAGCAAAGATACCATAGAAAAATCTGCAGAACGATTGACAGAGATAGACAAAAGCTGTCCAAGGAATAGAAATGAACAAACATTTGAAGAAAAGAGTCATCTTAATACATAAACACTTCATTAAAAAAGGAAAATTATGTCACAATCTCCTGAGAAAGGTGAAAGGCATTATAAGTTCTGCAAGGCCCCTGAAAGGGCATTGGAGAATATTAAGAAACTCCAGAATAGTTCAGAAGAGCAGTCAAGGGTTTACATGAATATATCAAAGAAATAAGAAAAGAAGTTGGGATTCCTGAAGGAAAAAAAAAATCTGTGTCTAATCAGAAATAAGTTGATTAGAACAAAATACAGAGACCATTTTCCAGGCAAATTCTTTTTAAAAGGGAATGAAAGTTTTGGAGTACAAAAAATATAAAGGCAGAGGGAAAAACTAATAGAACAAAAATTTTTAAACACCAAGATTGAAAGAATACATGAGAGCTCAAAAAAAATAACCCAACCCCAAACTCAAAGATATTGAACTTGATGACAAGATGCAGTTACTCTAAGTTATAGATATTCCAGCAAAAAATTGGAAAAGGAAAATCTGAAAACCATATTTCAAGGGGTCATACAGAAAAGTTGCCCAGAAATATTGGAGGCAGATGGCAAAGAATAGATTGAGAAAATCTGCAGAACACAATAATGCAAAATTTAATTTACCAAGAACCATTTTAACCAAATTCTGGAACTATAACATCAAAAAACAAATTTTAAGGCAGTAAGAAAAAAAATAACATTCCAAAATACTCAGTTTCCAAGCCTCCAAACAATCAGAATAGCACTCTGACTTTATAAGAAACCAAAAGAAATATCAGAGAAGGGCAACCAGGTAGCACAGTAAATAAAGCACCAATCCTGGAGTCAGGAGGACCTGAGTTCAAATGTGACCTCAACCACCAACATTTACTAGCCATGTGACCTTGGGCAAGTCACTTAACCCTAACTGCCCTGCCTTCCCCCTCCAAAAAGCAAAAAAAAGAAAAAAGAAAAAATTTTAAAAGTAAAAAGTATAGTGTTTTTTTTTTAAAGACAGGAGGAGAGTAGGTAAAAGAAGTAAATTAATATTTCAGGCAGCAAATCACATTCTGTCATTAGTAAATCAATATCAATTAATCAACCATTGCAACTATGTGCCTATGTGCCAAACACCTAAGTACTAAGAGATCCCAGATAATACAGAAGAATGCCTTTTGGAAGAGTATAAAGGAGAGGGTGAGATGAGGAGGTGGGGCTTCAGGTAATGACTGATCAAGTCTCCAAAGGAGAAGAAGATGAGAAGCTTCCAGGTCCCTGTCCCCTCCTTTTGAGGTGATGAGAGAGTAAAGATAGATGAAAACATGTAAGTGCTCTGTGCCCGAGCATTGTGAACAGTTTCTGATCATTCCATTTCTTTCTCTAAAACGGTATTTCACCTTAGTAGGTTCATAATATGCTTGATTCTCTTGTTACTTCCTGTCTTAATCCTGAAGTAATTGTCATTTGGTGTATTAAATATTCATGTTCCTTTCTATATTAATCTCAAACCACCCCCAGTCTTCCCTTCTGCTTCCCTATCTACCCACCCACAATTATATTCCATCAAGGTTTTGATTTCATTTAATTGCAAAGCTTGCTTACCATTCATTTTTCCTCTTGTCTTTCTAGGTGCCAAACAAAGAGCTGATTCAGTTATGTTCTTCTGAAATAGGAAACCATGAGCCTTCAGGGCAAAGCCTTGGCATTATTTCTTTCTCCAGCAATGAACCACTGCTCAGTAAGTTGTCTTTGGCTTCTGGTGATCATTTTAATTCCACAAAGACCCCTTATCCATGGCTAAAGCTTTAGGCCCAGTAGACCTTTGTGAAGAACTTTTTTCTTGAAAACTGAGACTAACCTTTTAAATGAGTCAACTAAATGAATAAATTGTTTAGTGTAATATCTATGATACACAGTGGAGAGTAGCATGCCAGAAAGAACTCAGTCAATGAGTCTGTGAATGTGTGCCATTAAACTAATAAGCAAGGTAATGAGCAAATATGTTTCCAGTCAACAGTAGGCATGCAGAGAAAGACAATTTGACTTTGCATACCCATTTTCAAGACTAGTACAGTATGGATACAGGGGGGGAAATTGTACATGTAATATAAATTTCATTTTTGAAACTTCTGAATAGAATAAAATTAGGTTAATTATAAAAGATTATAAATTATAAAAAAATTATAATGTTATATAATGATATGTGACATAATCAAATAATAATATAAATTATTTAAAATATAATAAAACCATTAATATATAATATTTTAAAATATTATTTAAAATAATATAAATTATTAAAATTATAAATATCTTTATAATGATAATTCCTATTTGCTTATAGAAATGAAGGACTCATTATGCTAATGATTTAGCATCTGGTCTTTGCCATCAGAAATTACATTGATCCATTAAAATTTAGAAACATTTTACTTAATACACACAATCTCCAAACCACATGGAAAGAAAAACTTTCAAAACACAGGAACCCAGTAGAAGAAATTATATGAGAAGAAGCTGAGTACATGTCATTGTTGTCATCCTTTTTGGTTCAGGAGTGGTCCCAGATTTCAGTGAATCTGCAGGGGCTGAGCTTATATACTGATACTGTCATTCATTTACAAAAAGTAATCCTTTTTCTGCCTATTCAATAGTCACGTAACATTAAATACAAAAGAATAATAATGAGAACAATGTGTTTCTTTCTAAACCCCCATCAAAAAGAGATGAGAACAAGACACCGTTAGAACGACAATACGTTACTGATAATGATAATTGCTGACATTTTCACAGTGCTTGGCAAAGCCCTCCACATACACTGTCTCATTAGATCTTGAAGAGCTATAATTCCATTCTGATGATTACATCTGAGACCTTATATAAAGAGAAGCCTCCATTGAATCAGAGACCATGAGAAATCATCCCACCTATTCCTTGGCTTCAGATAGGGCTCTATCTAAATCATTCCAAACAAATTTATAAAAACCATATTTTGTTTTTCAAAGAGTTCCAAGGATTTTAAAGAGGTCTACAACCTCTAAGTGTATGTATATATTTAAGATAGCAGCTGATGAGTTTAAATCTGTGGTCTGGACCTGTAATTACATCCATGTTGGGAGGTCCTGGTGAGGCACTTCCTCTCCTAATGCAGATTGGCACCTTCTATGAAACTTACTGTCTTAGAGTGCCTGAGGCACTGACAGTGAAATCATTAAGTGACTTAAGGATCTGTATCATATACTGCTGGTCTATAGCCAGAGACCTGACTTCAGTATTGGTTTTCCTGTCTCTGAGACCAGTTCTCTCTCCAATGTGCCTGCTCTCTCTGGTCTTCACTCATTCAGTGACTGGTTAAAATGTCAATGTTCTATGTGAATAATGAATTTCCTGATCTACCAATCTAGTAACCCCATTAAGAAAAAAAAAGAAATTAGGTTAATCTGGCATAATTTGGTAAACCTATGCTGGTGCTTCACGATCCCTGATTCCCTTTCTTGATGCTTAGGAGTCATCCTTTTAATAATGCATTCCAGAATGTTGCCAAAAATTAGAGGGAAATGATTTTCCCTCTCTTCTAACTTAGTCAATGTAGACACAAAAGGGCCAGAATGTAATCACAAGTCTTCAGTGAGGTGTTTAACTAAAAATAGTGGTTCTAGGTCTCAGTGCCTTTATCTGGTGAAATGCTATTCTCGTTGGGTCAATAAGGAAACAAAACAATTTGCTAAAAAGCCAGACTAGCTATGCCTATGTCCTAAGGAACCGGAGGCAATCCAAGCACCTGTGGAATGAGGCTTCAGTACAGTGGGAGGCTGGATTCATTCATCAACTGAGGTATCTACTATCATCTCACCAATTCCTTTTTAAATATTGGGATAATATTTTCTGATCTATTGTCCTGTGACTCTTCTCCTTTTCTCCATAATTTTTCAAGAGTCAGTAAGATTCAGTGGGATTCAGCTCATTTTGGCCTGACTTGAAGTCATGGAGGCCAGCTGGTTAATATTAATAACAATTATAGTGAAACATTTATATAGCACTTATTATGTACCAGGCATTGAGCTAAGAACATTACAATTATTATTTCATTTGATCCTCACAACAACCCTGGGAGGTGGGTGCTGTTATTACCCCCATTTTACAGACGAGGAAACTGAGGCAAACTAAGATTAAGTGACTTGGAGTCACATAGCTAGTAAATGTTTGAGGCTGGATTTGAACTCAGGTTTTTCTGACCCCAGTCTTAGCGCTCTATCCACTGTACCACCTAGTTGTCCTCAGTACTCTATTACTATCTTCCCCACTTATCTGCACTTTAAATTCCTTGTCAACTAATATATGCTAGTCGAGAGGATTGTCTGCTTGGTGAAAAAAACATTAAAAAAAAGCAAAATAAAGAGCTGAATAATGCTCTTTTCTTTCTATTATCTATTTTCACTGTCCCATCTACATCAAGTGAGGATACTTTCTCTTTCTTTCTTTTTAAATTATTCTCTAGCCCTTAATAAAGAAACAAACCTCTCCTTTTCCTGTCCTAAGCTTTCTTTGCTAGCTTCAGCTCATTGTAGACTTAAACTTTCCCACCATTCTTAAGTTATTATGACATATTTTTGTTATTCATTGTTACCTATTGTAACTTCTATCTTATGAATGTCTTTTTAAAATCTGTGTTATTCTACATATCCACTTTTTCTTATAAAACTGTGTGAGATGAAAGACTTCAGAGTCTGAATCTAAGGTCAGAAAAGGTCTTTATTCTTTCTCATGAGAAAGGACTGCCCCTGTCGCCCACGTGGCCGCAGGAGGAGAGCAACGGGTATAAGCCAGCCCATGGTTATATAACCTTATAATGCAGAAAACCCAACCCCCCCCCAACTGGCCTTCACTCTTATTGGTAGAGGGGGCTGACCCACAACCTAAGAGCGGGAATCTCTCTGAGACAGAGGACCCAGAAACATGTGGGTATCCAGTGAAAACAGTCTTAACCTTATTTGGCATATCTTGTGCTGAGTTGGCTTTGGGGAAGGGTCTCCATTGCCCTAAGCCCCAAATTGCTTGAAGATCAGGTGACCTAAACCTAGGCCTAGTAAATACTGAATCCATTCTAGATTTGATTTTTCAGAATGGGAAAACTTCAATATAAATTATCTCTCACAAAACTCTCCCTTCTGAAAAGTTATTGACCAAACAAGGGGTACAGAGCATCATAGGAGATAAAATAGACAATTTTAAGTATATAGAACAAAAAAATTTTTTTAACAAACAAAATCAATGAAACTAAAATGATAATGGAAACAGTTAACTAGGAAAAATTTTGCAGCAAATTTCTCTGAAAAAAGTTCAAGGGATGTTTTCCAAAGGGAATTGATACAAATATATAAAAGTATGAACCATTCCACAATAGATAAATGGTCAAAGGATAGTAACAATCAGTTCTCAAAGAATGAAATCTAGCTAGCAACAGTCATATGAAAAAAATGCTCTAAATCATTAATAATAAGACAAATACAAATTTAAAAGTTTCTGAGGTTCTGCCTTATACTCATCTGATTGGCAAAAATGAAATTAAGTAAATGAGCTACAGAATCATAAGTTACTAATATGCTGTTTAGAGAGATGTGAATTAATCCACTATTCTGGAAAGCAATTTAGATCTATACCCCAAAAGTCATTAACCTGTGCATCCCCTTAGATACAGGGATACCAATCTAAGGTATATATTCTAAAAAGATCAAAGAAAGAGGGAAAGGATTCATAGGTACAAAAATATTTCTAGCAACACTTCATATTATAGCAAAAAAAAACTGGAAACAAATAGGTACCCATTAATTGGGCAATGACCAAATAAATTTTTGGCATATGAATATAATGGAATATTATTGTACCATAAGAAATTATGCAATGGAGAGATTTAAAGAAACTTGGGAAGGCTTATATGAACTGATGCCACGTGAGGTGAGAAGAAGCAGGAAAATGATTTCAATAATGACTACAATATTATATAGGAAAATGTGAAAGACTTAGTTATTTTCAATGACTAATCACAGCTCTAGAAAAGTGATGATGATGATGATGATGATGACATATGCTTCTCACCTCTCAGCATGGAGATTATTGAATAGAGATGCAAGTGGAGACATAGATTTTCAGAAAACAGTCCATTTTTGGATTTGTATAACTTGAATATATTTATTTGTTACAAGAAAAGCCTTTTATCTTGGGGGAGAAAGAGAATGTTATGGAGAATGAGTAGTGGAATAGTGATGATCATGATTGGATTTGTATTACTCGACTATATTTGTTATAAGGGAAGGCTTTTATTTGGGGATAGAGGTTATGGGGAATGAGCAGAGGGATAGTGATGACCAAAACAAAAAAGAAGAGTGTCAGCAAAACATTAACACATAAACAGAAGAGAAAAGGAGGCAGTTCATAAGGAGGCACAAATAAGTAGAGCAGTAAATTTAACATACGCTTTCAAAAACTTAAGTAGGTTTGTAAAACTAACCTAATACAGTCACAGTGTGATATGCAACTCTCTTTTTCTTTTCTTCTTTGTATAAGGAAATCATTGTGTTTGTTCATGCTTGTCAAGTGCATAATAAAAAAGAAATATTTTTTAAACAAATAAATAAAACTTTCCCTTTCCCTCATTGAAATAATTTGTATTTGTATCATCAGAATCTCAATCTTATGAGCAGACTTTAGCTCTTGAGTCCGGTGAAATCCACAGTATCCTTTTAATGACCTTTTTGAAGTCTACTCTCCCCCAAATTTGGATTGCACATCAGTTTATACCTCATTTTCCTTTCTTTGTCCATAATGAACAATGGGAGTAGTCACATCCCCTAGGGGTTCTTTTCATCTCTACTTCAGAATCAGATCCAGAACAACAGTTGCCTTTATAATTTCCTGCATTTTCAAAAAGAGATGTCAAGAGTCTATCAGCTTTTCCACTTTTGACAGAGAGGGACGTTCAGCTACCATCCAGAAAGCTAATGGTTCCCATCACTACTATATCATCCCTTCATACTAGCCTTAAAATGTGCTTCTGGAACTCTTCATTCATTTCCTCCTCATGGGTTGGTGCTCTGTACTTTACTCCTGCCATGACATTGCTTCTGTTTCTTCCCACCACTAATTCTCATCCAAATATCCAGATGTAGTCTACCATGCTTCTCTCCCCATTTGTAGAATACATAGTAAGAGTATAGCTTTGGGGCAGCTAGGTGGCGCAGTGAATAGAGCACCGGCCCTGGAGTCAGGAGGACCTGAGTTCAAATTTGGCCTCAGACACTGAACACAAAAACTAGCCATGTGACCTTGGGCAAGTCACTTAACCCCAATTGCCCTCCAAAAAACAAAAAGAGTATATCTTCTTGATATTCCATGCTACCTCACCATTTTATCTAATCTCTTCCCCTTGTTGAATTGGATTTAACCTTCTCTTGCCATATTTTTCCATTTAACCCTCATTGTTGACCCTGTGTCTCTTTTAAAATCTGTTAGGTGACAACACGCAGCTGGACTTTGATGCGATGTGTGAAAATGATGACACTGCCATGGCTGCCTTCATGAATTATTTAGAAGCAGAAGGAGGTCTGGGGGACCCAGCTGACTTCAGTGACATGCAGTGGACACTCTAGCTCTTGTCTTTCTCTACGAATGAGTCGTGTATAAAAGTGTTTCATATACAACTGTATATTCCTCAGTACTGTATTAATCCTATTCTTATCTTTCATTCAAGCTACTGATCTACTGATTTGTATTGAATTGCAACTTGCTGATGAAGGAATAGGTGAAAAGCTGCAGTTTTTCCACCATTGGAAAACCTCAGAGTTTATTACTAATGCTTTATAGAATGAGATTGCTCATACTCATGGTTTAGCTATTTTATGCCAAAATGTTCTTATTCCCCCATCCCCCAAATGTGCATTGTATTAAGTATCTGTGTTCTTTGTATATTACTTGTTTTTGTGTGTGTGATATTTGAGTTCATGGGATTAATTATATTATGTATTTTTCTTTTCTTTTTTTGGATCATTGATAATGGCAAGCTTGTGTTATTTGATATGTTTTCAAAATTTGAGTGTGTAGGGGCAGCTAGGCGATGCAGTGAATAGAGCACCAGCCCTGGAGTCAAGAGGACCTGAGTTCAAATCTGGCCTCAGACACTTGACACATTTACTGGCTGTGTGACTTTGGGCAAGTCACTTAACCCCTGTTACCCTCCAAAAAGAAGAAAGAATACTTGAGTGTGTAGCTCTTAATTGACAATGGGGTTTATAGGCTATAAGGATAAGGTGAGTACCACAAAATTTAAAGGACAATACTGTTTGTAGCACAATCACATAGGATATCGTATGCACTCTTTACAGGCTAGCATAGGAACCAGATCAAGAGATTGAGGCTGAATCTGGTACTCTGAGGTAGAGTCAGAGGAGAGTGCAAAGAACACAAGATTGAGAATCAGAGAATCTGAATTTTAAATCCAGTTCTTTAATTACTCTCAGTGTGACAGATCTCTCCAGATCTCATTTTCCTTGTCTTTAAAATGACAGTCTTAAAGCTAGTTTGTCTCTGAGGGCCCTTCTAGCTTGGAATCCTATGCTTCTGAGTAAAATTTTACTAATTACTTCTTAATCAAAGCTTACGAAAAGTATTGTGAAATTTTATGTTTTATTCACAGGTAGGGGTTTTTTTTTTATTTTTTAAGAGCCTTTTAAAGGTGCCTTAAGCCAGGCTATTGATTTCTTTCTATACATAAATCAGTACACTCTGCTTTACTCAATATTTCTACTGTCAACTTTGGGCATAGAATTATTATACATGAATTTTAGAGCTGGAAGGCATCTTAGTGATCCCTTCTCTTTATGTAGATAAAGAAAGTGAGAGTCAGAAAGATTAAGATTAAGTAACTTGCCCTAGGATATATGCTAAACAAGTCATCTTTTGAAAAATATTTGTACAGTAAGTAGTTATTTATGGCTTTCCATGTTGAGAAAGGAGTGGGCCTCACTAACTGTCTTCCTTATATTCATGGGGATAAGTTGTCACTATTTCTCTTCAGAGTAATAAAAAAAAGTATCATTTTTAGATACTGAAGATAAATAAGAAATGCAAGTTTAACAAAAATGTGTAACATAGAAAGAGTGTGGCATAGTGGATAGAGTTGGCTTTGGAATCAAAGTGACATAAAGTCAAGTCCTACCTATGAAACATACTATGTGACCCTGAGCAAGTCACTTAATTTCTCTTCGTCACATGCAAGTTTAAGACTTGAAGTTTCAGAGCAGTTGCTGATAAGCCTTGACAAAGAGAGTGCCTTTACTGGAAGTAATTAATTAATCAAAGTTGATTGATTGGAAGAGGGAGTTCCCTACACAAATGAAATCAGAGGTTCATGCAATGGAATGTGTCATTATTAGGATTAATTAATTATTAAATATTAATTATTTAATCAAGGAGAAATGTTTAGGGTACATATTATGGAAAGTAACTTCCCCACAAACCTCCCACTGGAAGAACCAGAGCCTTGACCTAACTAGACTAATGACTAGACACAGTGTGGGATTTATGTTCTTATGCAGGTTCTAAATTTCCATTTTTATAAGGAGAGATATGAAGTACAATAAGTTTATGAGTAACAATATAGACTAAATGGAAATTCTCTTGAAATATAAGAGACATCATTGCTGTGAGGGGGGAGGACAAGTTAGCACAGATTACTTAGAAAAACATCCTGCTGTTTATGGGATCCTGGTATATGTTTAGTTCTGGATCTCAAAAACCCATTTTCAGGCACAGAAAATCTTGAAGGATGGATTTGACCTGGGTCAACCTGAGTTATATTGTCAAGACTGAAGGTGAGCCAAAGGATCCCATCTGCTTGGTATGTTTATTCAGGGCACCAGTACTTACCTCAAAACTAATGAGCCCAGCTAGGGCATGGCTGGATTTGAATAGGTCAAGATTGGGCAACTTCTTGAAAGGCTCCTGGTGCCAGAACAGGAAGCAGGATTTTCAGGTGTGGCAGATCCCTACTTTATCTACCTACCACAAAACTTTTCCTTCTTCAGAAATACAGGTTTTCTTATAATCAGTTGGGGAAAAGACCAGTTGTTTTCTGGAGTAATTATTAATAATAATAATAGCTAGCATTTATATAATGCTTTAAGGTTTGCAAAGCACTTTACAAATCTCTCATTTTATCCTCATAATAACCCTGGAAAATAGGTGCTATTTTTGTCCCTGTGTTACAGATGAGGAAAGTAGGGCTAAGAGAGATTAGGTGACTTGTTTGGGTTCACATAACAAGTAGGTGTCTGACGATGGATTCAGACTTAGGTCTAATTGCCTCCAGATCCAGAATCCACTTTGCCATTTAGCGGCCTCTCAGTAGTCAGTCCCATACCACATCCTTCAGTCGTGCACAGGACAGACTTCCCATGAGTCCTCTGACTCTGTAACCAGAAGCATTTGTTTGAATGATGCACAGTATAATTCTGTTTTATCACTGCTGGGAGGGGGATTTTTCTGGAAAGGTATATTTAACTATATGTTCCTGTTTAGAAAAAAGTAGGATATTTATATGACTTAAAATTTATTATTATTATTATTTTTTACCACAGATGATGTACATGTTATATTTTGGCGGAAAACAACATGCTACATTACATTATGCTATATATTAGAGTAGAAAAACTCAGGAAATCTGAGTTCTGGTACTGGCTCTGCAATTAACTTGGCTGTGTGACCTGAGGCAAGCTACTCAGAGCCTCAGTTTCTCCATCAGAAAAAAATGGGGTAGAAAAGATGATCTTTAAGGTCACCTTTGTCATTATGACACACAGGACTCAAACACTGGGGTCAGAATCCAGTGTATTGTATGAAGGGATTGTTATTCAGGTGGGCCAGAAGAAGAGTTCATATTATTTACCTGTGAATAACAGTTCTGTGAAGCATTATTAACTATAGACTAGAACTCATGTGGTACAAAGTCAGGCTATAAATGCATAACTGTTCATGTACCAATTTTTTGTGAAAGTCTATCTACAATTATAGAAGAGGAAGCCATTTGCAGATTATCAGACTTTTTTTTTACAGGCTAGATGAACAAATCCAGTGTAAGGCGGACCGTGTCTTTTAGTAGTGTACTTGATTTGATTAAAAGTAATTGAGGGGGAAAAAAGAGAAAAATACAAAAAAAAGTGACCTTAAAACAGATACTTTGATAAACAAAAGAAGTTAAAGGAAAATCTTAAGAATTCTATAAATTATGTGGTACTCATAGTAATGGAAACCAAAAAAAAATGCAGATTTGACCATGGTTTTCACCAGGTGTGTGTATATTATAGCAGGCGTGTAAATATGCTTAAAAACTAATTTTTAGAGCATGTGTTTCAGTTGTGATTGTGTCATGATCTAGAGACAAACTTTCAACATAGGTGACAATTATCATCCAGAACTGAAAATCAAGTTTATCTACTAAGTTAGCATCGCTGAGCAGAGCAGATAGAACTCCTAGAAACAACTTCTTGCAAACCCCCCCAAAAAGCCATTTGGAAAACAGATATTAAGTAGACACTAGAGACTACCTTTTATGGATAGTGTTTTGGTTTTTTATTGTAAATTTAATGGACCAAGTCAGATAGGATGCTAGAAAGGCAGTTGTGACTCCTTTACATAGTATAAATTTTTATCTGGTAGTTCTGCATTAAACTTTCACTGTGCTATCATTAAAATAATGGATATTCTATAAGATATCTTATGGGAAACATTTTCTGAGAAAAGTCTAGATATGTCCTAGGAATTAAGAAATAACTTGACCACATATTGATATAACCTTTGGCAGGAATTTCTTGGAGGAAGTTGAGACCCAGCAAATTTTGGCCTCAGGAAGAAAGCCTGTTGAAACTTTTGCCTGGGAAAAGCTTTTGTACACTTTGCCAATTAGAGATGTAGACGGTGTAAGGGGCAACTGACTTAAGCTTTATTTTAGACCAGTGTTTAATAAACTAATTTGGGGTTTGACATACACTATAGACATTTTTGTCTCCAAATGCTGGTGTAGAAGCATAGACTATCCCTAGACCAGGGGTTCTCAACCTGTGGGTTGCAACCCCTTTAGGAAAAGGAACAACCTTTTCACAGGGGTCACCTAAGACCATTTCCAATGGTCTTAGGAACTGAGACACCATTCCTCTATCCTCTCCAGGCGGGTCCGCAAACATGCCCACGTACGAGTATTAAAGGGTTGCGGCATTAGGAAGGTTGAGAACCACTGCCCTAGACAAAAGAAAAATTAGGGACTTTTGAAGCAGAAAAAAGAAAATTAATCCTATTTTCATACCCCAATATTGCCACATGTATATAGATATTTTTGATACATGACTGCATTTTTAATATTTTCAAGAGGAAAGTGTTACTTGGGTCAATATCCTCTCACAGAACCCTTGGTCATATCATGCTAACCAGGGTGTAGGCCTAGTTTAGACTTTTCTTTTATACGTTTCTTAACTTTTTTCTGATTCACCTGTATTTATGTGTTTGTACTTACACATGTGAGATCAGTAATGGAAAGGGAAAATTAAACTATATTTTATAAAATTTATGGACTTAGTTGATTTTTAAAAAGATATATATATATAAATATATATAGTAAAACTGTATTCATCTTGAAAAAGCACACCATTAATGTTCCTCCTAAATAGAGGATATAGACTAGAGGGAAACTCTTGCTAATGAACAATGAATAAGTACCATCTGAATGGCCAGCAGACACACTTGAAATATGAAATTGTCATTGATCAGCTATAATCATTCTTTTGTTCCTCTGTTTGAATACATACCACTGCCCCCAAATCATCTATTAAACTTCCCCTTTTCTACATAGGCCTTTATTGTAACTCTCATCTCTCTCAGGAGATGACCTCAACTTCTATTTTGCAGATTAAGGCCATGGATTATAAACACTATATTCTCTGACATCTCAAAATCTCTGTGCATTTCTGTAAGACAGATAACACACAGGAGGACTGCTAATACAGGTTCACTCTTGATCTGGTCAGACAGGAAGGACAGAAAGACAGCTTCATAAGGGATTAATAATCTTATTTTATTCTAGTCTAATCTTCTCACAAGAGGTTTGCTGATAATGAGAGCACCAATTCCTACAGCGTTCCCTAATCACCCTTCTCATAGGGGCCACTGTGAGGGGGCAGGGCAACTACCCCTACATCTCTATGAGGTCAATCAGGACAGGCACAGCTTGTACACTCTCCTAAATTCCTTTGAGCCTTAATGGTGGCTGGTTGAGGCAAACACAAATTACCCCCAAGTCTTGATGGGGACTGATCAAGGCACATACAGTATTCCAGCTTGTGCATTCAACCCTCAGGGTTCCCTACCCCTTGACCAGTGCCCTCTTGCTTTATAAGGCAACAGACAAAGAAGACATCTTGCCAGAAACAGCCTCACAAATTTACATTATCTATTATATGTCACTGTGCAGTCACAATGGATATTTACAATTTAAACATAAATGTTTATATTACTTATCTTTATATAAAGCTGCACACACGTGGTGGAGATGTTTACAAGACATGAACCTGAGAAAAAATTTTGTTATGGCCATAGATCCTGGAAAACTAAACTCTAAGAAAGAATAACAAAAATCCACCTTCTACATGCCAAAATCCACCTAGCTTACAATTTTCACCTCTTGTCTCCTTGCTCTAGTGTCATAGGATGTATTGGCCCCTTTTCTGGTCTTCTAACATGCTCCTTGGATTCTATTCCCCTTTCAGGAATTTGCCCCATTGATCAGTCCCAATCTCTATCTATTTCCCTGTCCCTTCATTGCTGCTTAGACTTCTTAAATCCTTAAAGAGGCCTCACTGGGCAACAGGGCCATTCCTTCATGCTACCATGCTATACCTCACTGCCTTTTCATTGCTAAATAGAAAACAGTCAAACAGAAGAGATAATTACAAGATGCCTGAATGAATAGTAAAAATTAAGACCAGTTCATATTTCATCACTTCAAAACAGTACCAAATGTGCCAAATAAAATAAACAACCAAAGAGAGAGAAAAAAAGAAATCTGCAAAGGAAAAATCTCATAGAAAAATGACAAGAGCAACTAAAAATGTGTAGCACAAAAAGACCCAAAACAACAATGCCAACAAGATACCCCGATGCAAAAATGGATTTACAGTAAAAATCTTCAAAGTAGATTAGAAGTGCTATATGCTAAGTGAAAGAAAACCTGGCATCTAGTAAAATGGATACAGAATCAGTGAATAGAAAAAAGACAAACATGATGTTTGATAGCTCCAAGGGCCAGTGGAAAATCTTAATAAATCAATGAATTTTCTCTGAAATAGGTCCAAAAAAAAACCATGAATGCACAAGGGACAGAACAGACAACAAAAGAGAAATTTAAAAATAAAGAGAACTGGGTTATCTGTAATCCTAACAAGTAAAAAAATGATAAATAGCAAGTAAAACTTGCTGAGAATGACTTGTCTCTCAATAGAGATAAAGAATCTGAATATCATGTTTCAAGAAATGATAAAGAAAATTTCCTGGAAGTAGTAATTAAAGATAGTACCCCAATGTAATATAAATCTGAAGAGCTATGTAGTTACTTGAGGGAAGTGGGACTAGCCAAGTAAAAGGAGCCAACTTTACCTATTTGGGGTTTCTTCAAATGTGGGTTAGTCCTTATAGAAAATGGATACCCACTAGAGAGGGGAGGAGGGTTGTTTTGCATTGTTCAACTGTTCAGCTGTTTCTGGGCTTGGGTATGAGTATTCTGTGCTTTTGCTGTTTCCTCTCCAGTCAAATAAAACCTGTCCTATATTTGATATATTGTTAGTCTGAGTGCTTGCAAAGAAACTGAAGGTCCTTTATCTTTGTTGTACAAACTTAACTACAAGCATAATTCTGATAATAGCCAAGGAAAAGCTATCTGGAGCATTATAAAAGTGGATATGTATTAGTGAGAAGCTACCCCCAAAATGGAACCTTGTCGGAAGCCACTTGGGTACCAGCCCCAAGTTGTGTGCAGAGGTGAGAGAGAATTAACCAGGCGGTGTGAGTAGTTCAAGGAAGAACCAATGACTCCATTTAATGATGATTTGAACAAGATTTTTAAAGATCCAAAGGACAAAGATTCAAGTATTCTCATCAATAAGCTTAGTTCGTCACATCCTGCAATATTATTGTCATTATCATAGTTTCATCATTACAATAGTCTGCTATATCCTGGAAGTAGCTCTGATAAAATCAGGCTCCTGAATTCTAGGCACCAAAAGTCTTGGGAAAACCAAACAGGTCTTTGGAAAGCCAGTTAACATTTTTAAAGGCATTAACAAAGAGGATGTAAATGAGAACAGGCTTCCAAGAGAACTGACCCCCCAAAATCAAATACTTTGGCTTTCTACGGAACCTGGACTGTATAAACCTAACACATTTGGTTCTGTACTACAGGTCATGCCTTAATTCTCTACTGAGGAAATTACAAAACAATATCCTAAATAATAAGTGAGTAAAAGATCAAATTATAGTGTAACAAGAGAGTTGAATAGTGCATACATAGAGCATCCCTCCCTGCCTCTAGCGAATTAATGCATGATCCAGTGCTAAGAAGGTCTGGTACTTTGGGGATGATGAGGCCTGCTCCTTCTGACCATGTGTGACTCACAGTTTAAAGTGTTTCACTTTGAGATTAAGAAGCTTCTTATTATTGACCACTGAGCAGAAAGAACGGATGACTCATTGGACCTTTAAAAAGGGAGGGACTCTGGCCCTGTCATCTATTTCAGTGCTCTTCAAAAAGAAAAGAGAGAGCCAGGGACTTTTTTCAAGTTAGACAAAAATGGGAAACGGGTAGTTTGTTTTCAGAGACCTATCACTTCCTCTTTCTATATTTTACTCCTGCCTTCATGCTTTTCTTTTCTCCCCCCAACCCTCCACACAAAAAAATCTCCCATCCCTTCTTGTATCTCCTATCTCTCTTCTATCTCCTCTTGGTATCCCCAGCAGTCAACATGCCAAGCTTTGGACCTCTCTTCCCACTCCTGACCTCTCCCCTCTGCCCCACTCACTCAAAGTCTGCTGATCTCTAGGACTGTCATTTGGAAAAACAATAGAAACAATTAATGCTAAGGTGTTGGATGACTGAAAAAAATGTAATATATCATTCATCAAGTTTATATGCATATTAACAGCAGATGCCATAACCTGAAATTTCTAATAGTGGAATTACATGGAATGTAGTAGAGTAGAGGGAATAGGAGGAACCTATATACCTTTCAAATTTTACCTGGTAGGTAGCTGTGACCAATCCCTTTGCCTCCTGATAAGGCTAGTTCTGGTAGTAGAATATGTCACTGGAAGAAGAATCAAGAGACACCTGACTTAAAAGAACTCCTCACTTGACTCTATCATCTACTTACATTGTGGTTCCCAGCTCTTCTCCCTTTTAGAGACAAATTCCTTGGAAAAGTTGTCTGCAGGTGTTGACTCCTCTTCCTCACTTCCAACTCACTTCTTCACCCACTGCAATTGGACTTCTGACCTCAGCACTGAATTGAAGCTACTCTCTCCAAGGTCATTGATGATCTCCTACCCACAAAATCCCTTCTATTACTCCTCATCCTCTTTGATCTCTCTCTTTTTTTCTTCTCTCTCTCAAAATATACAAAATATTTATATCATATTTATTTTTATATATTTATATCCATTTAACTATATTATGTTAATATTTATATTATTTTGATAGTATAAAATAAATTTAAGATTTAAGATTTATTACAATTAATTTATTAATAATTTGATATTAAAATGGTAACTATAAACATATGCATAAATATATGTATATATGAAACTCTGCATTACTCCTCTCTGCAATACTCTTATCTTCCCTGGGTTTTAATAACAATTCTCTCTCATGGTTCTCTTTTGACCTATCTGGATGATCCTTTTAAGTATATGAAGGAATGTCATCCAAGCCACCCCCTCTATGGGTGAGGACTCTGTCCTAGACCTTCTTTTTTCTCTCTACCGGCTCTCTTTTGATAATCAGAATGCACACTCCTTGAGGGCAGGAACCTTTTTTTTTTTTTTGGCCTTTATATTCTCATTGCCTGACATGAATATATATATGTGTTGACAGCTGGACTCTTGATGATCTAATTAGCTACCACGGATTTCCCTGTCCTTTCTCTATGCAGATGATTCCCAAATCTACACATATAACCCGCATCTCTTCTGACCCCTAGGTTGGAATTACCAAATACCTGCTAGACTTAATCTCTGTGTCTATATTTCATAGTCCTCCCAAACTCAGCATGTCCAAAACAGAACCTTTCCCCAACCGATTCCTCTCCTAATTTTTACTAAGGGCTCTACAATCAGTGGGTCAGTAAATATTCATTAAGCACCTACTCTATGCTGGGTGCTTTACTAAGCATTAGGGATACAAAGAGAAGCAGAAGACAGTTCCTGCTTTTCAGGTACTTACACTCTAATGGAGAAGACAACCTGCAAACAGCCATGTACAAACAAGAGATGAACAAGATGAATTGATAACAGATTATGGAAGATAATGAAAGACACTTACATTAAGGGGAATCTGGAAAGGTTTCTTATAGAAAGTGGGATTTTAGCAAGGACTTGAAGGAAGGTGAAGAAACCAGTAGGTAGAGATGAGAAAGGAGAGAATTCCAGGCATGGGGGATTGCCAGTGAAAATACCCAGAGTCCAGAGATGTGGTGAGTTGTTCAAAGGACACCAAGGAGGCCAGTGTCACTGGAAGGAAGAGTATCCTTCCAGGCACCCAGGTTCACAACTACTCTCTCTCTCTCCCTCCCCATAGCCAAAAGGTCTAACTAAGTCTGCCTCTACTGCGTGTTAAGGGCTGTTAAGGGGTGTCCTGAACTTGTCTTTTTGAGTTGCCATATTTTCCTGAAACAGTGGACCCAAAGCACGAAGGAAGCCCTGATTGTGTCAAGGATGAAGCTGACATAATTTGTTGTTGCACCCCCAAGCTGGACTCCCTGTGTGTCATTGGGAGGCAAGACAGGGGTGAGCCAGTCTGTGGCAGGTGAGGACAATGCTTGTGTAACTGGGGTCCTTTGCAGATAAGTAGACCCTTCCATCTTCATGGTCTAGCTATTCCCAAGGGGAAAAAAATGTGGCTTTTGCCCTGGCCTTGCTCCTCCCTATGAGGCATGGTCTTATCTTTTTTTCCCCACCTATGCTGCAGATTGTCCCTTCCTTGTCACACCCCTTTCTGGCATCCCCTCCTTCCTTTGTCCTACTATTATAAAAATAAACTTCTGTAAGAACTCTGCTCCACCTTAGACTTCCCCATGCATGCTCATTCCTTTTGTAATAAGCCTAGTTTTCATGTAAGTTTCCTGAAGGTGTGATTTCCTGTTGGTACATAGCTCTCCATTCTGTTCGTCTCTATTCATGTAACAACCACCCAAGTTCAAGCCTCATTACTTCTGGCTATTTGAAAATAAATAGCCTCTTAATCGGTTTCTTGCCCTTCAGTCTCTCACTTCTCCAATCCATCCTCCACTTAGCTGCCGAATTGATATTCTTAAAGCACAGATCGACTGAGGTCACTGGTAGGCTGAAGAAGCTGAAGTAGCTCTGTGCTGCCCCCAGGAGAATAAAAAACAAACACCTTTGTCCTGCAGCTAAGGTTCTTCAAAATCTGGCTCAAATCTGTCTTTACTGGCTGATTCCGGATTATTCCCCTTCACAGATTCTCTGTAATAGGACTTTCCAGCTGTGCCTTTGTAAAGGCTCTCCCCCATCCCGTACCCGTAATACTTTCCCTCAATTCTGCCTCTCATCTTCCTTCAGATTCAGCTCAAAAGTCACTTCTTACAATGGGAGGCCTTTCCTGATTTTCTCACTTGTTAGTATTTCCTCCATCTTGAAGTTACTTTGGGTTTTTTTGGTATATGTTTGTATATTCACTTATCTGTAGTATACCCTTTCTTGCTCCAATCCCACCACCTAGAATATAAGCTCTTGAAAGGCACAACCTATTTCTTTTTTTTTGTCAACGTATTCCTATTACCTAACACAGGTATGTTAAACTGCAGAAATTTAATAAGCATAAAACAAAAGTTCTAGTCGTCATTCTACTTATATTCTTCGGAAAAACAAATATGGGCACAGGTTAAGATGGGGGAGGTGGAGAGGGAGGGAGCAGGGGAATCCTTTTCTGTTTTGCCCCAACAGATTGTGTGCGTGCCTAGGGACTGAACTTCGGGCCTGAAAACTTCTTTTCAGTACAGCAAAGCAATCTTCTCCTTAATCAAGTTACTATCTCATTGTCAAAGCAGCTGTTCCAAACCTTCTCATCTTTCCTCCAGTCTTGCATGGTACCCTCTCCGCTCCACCTGACCTCGAAGCTGACTGTCCTATCTTTCCCTGTCACTGAAAAATTTGAGACCATTTACCAAGAGTTCCCCTTTTCCTTTTCCTGAGAGAAACTAGGACTGGACATTGGGTGTCTTATGAACAGACAGCCCCTGTCTTTTGAACATCTCTTAAAAGGATGTTTTCTTACTGAGGTCCCTGCCTCAAGTCTGTGATCCCTTCAATTCATCTTCCACTTAGATGCCAAGATGATTTTTCTAAAGTGGAGGTCTGACCACCCTCATACTCAAAAAATTCCAGTAGATCTCTATTGCCTCCTGGGTCAAATACAAAGTCCTCTCCTCTAGCAATTATAGTTTTTTCCTAAGCTGACCCCTTCCTATTTTTCTATTCTTTTTAAATGTTATTCCCCTCCATCCACTCTTCTTGTTGGATGGAGGGGACCACCAAACAGGAGACTCCATCTCCTGATGACTTTCCACTAGCCTGAAGCACTTTCCCACTTTGCTTAAGATTCTTAGCTTTCCTAGCCTCTTCCAAGACTTTTAAATTCTATCTATTCCAGAAGGCTCTTGCCAGTCTTCCCAGCAGCTAGTGCCTTTTCTCAGATTGTCTCTTGTTTTCCAGAACCTATATCACCTAAAAAAGGTAGAACTCAGGGAACATTTACTAGTCGCTTCTTTGAGCTTGGGTTCCTCACCTATAAAACAGAGACTATAATATTTATACTGCCTGTCTCACAAGAATTCTGTGAGAAAAGCAGTAAACTTATAAGCCAACCATCATTAATGATGAAAGGCATGAGTCTAATGGAAGAAAACTGTTGCTTCTCCTTTGTTCCCGAAGAGGACCAATGATATCAGGAAGGTGATGTCTTGACTTTCAAGTGAACTGGATTTAAGTGAGGCAGGGCTATGCAAAGTCAGCCTCACCTCTCTCATAAGAGACATTGTAGCCCAGCAGCCAGACAGGTCAGGAGGACAAGAGATGATCCCATGCAATGGGAAACCTTGGCCTTTTTAGGTCTTTCCTACATCTTTTTATCTGAGGCAATGCCCAATCAATAGTGAAAGTCTAGGTGAGAACTGAGGCTAAAGATGGTCTTGTTTTGCCTTCCCCAAACAATCAGTCAGGGAGGGGAAAACCCGAGGAGTTTCTGGTCAAAATCGAACCATTGCTCTGATCCATGGGAGCCAAAAGGAGGACCAATGGAGGTGGGGCATGGGCCTGTTATTGATCAGTTAGTGAGAGCCAGAGGGATTTGGGGTTAAGGTGGGGTCAAGTAGCTCCATTTAAACTCCACTGGGCTTTACCAGAGCCTGGTTTCCCAGAGCACTATTTCAAGAAATCATAAAGGAAAACTACAGAGCACAAGAGAGTGAACTGGAGGGTAACAAAGGGAAGGAGGACAGGTTGCGGAAGCCCCGCCCCTCAGGGAGATGGAGGGTGGAGGAGCTGAGGCTCCGCCCCATTGAAGGAGCTAGTCTCCTATCCTCTGCTGTGTCCTACGGCGCCCCCTGCTGCCTGGATGTTGATCCTGCCGCAAGCTCCTCCCTTCTGCTGCTAATCTGAAAAAAAAAATCTGGTTGAAATGTGGTCTAATCTTGTTACAGACTACAAGTCACCTCGAGAAAAGAAGGCAGCCAAAAACTGTGGTCTCAGTTGGAAAGCCACTGTTTGTAGAAACAGGAAAGGTACACATATGACCAGTGAATGGCAATGGGGCAATTGCTCTTCTGTACAGGTTGAAAATTCATTGTTTCCTTCAGCAGCATCCTCCTCAAATGAGTCCTAAAGACCTAGGTTCGAATCCTGCCTCAGATACTTACTAGCTGTGTGACGCTATGCAAGTCATGGACTCAGTTTCCTCATCTGGGAAATAGGGGTGTTGGAAGAGGTGACTTCTAAAGTCATCAGAGAGAAGGAAAGAGGCCAGGCGCCGTCCAGTTTTATATCTGGGATCGTAAGAGCCTGCTGAACGCGTGCCTGCGCAGCTGGGGACAGAGATCGCCCGAGGGTCCCTTCCCAAAGCTCAGAACCTTGTGCTAGGGTGTTTCGGGAGGGAGGGAAGGAGGGAAGGAGGGAAGGAAGTGCGACGTGCTCCTGGCCTCCGACCGATAGATGTCGCCAGAAAACCAGACGCCTGCTCCTCCCGCCTGCCCCCGTCCCTCTTTTCCTGCAGCCGACCGCGAGCCGCGGCTCCCCTTACGCGCTTGGTGCAGAGATTCGTACGGACCGCGGCCTTAGCGTCTCCTAACGCTTACGCCGTTTGCGTTAAAAATCCTTCTCCCGCCTCGCTTCCGGGGCCGCTCTACCCTTACGCGGTTGGTGGAGGTGTGGAGCTTGCGCACTTCGGCTCGGCAGCCCCGGCCGCCTCCAGCCCCGCCGCCGCCGCTGCTCCGGCCCATGGGGAAAGTCAGCCCGGTCCCCCGGGTGAGTAACCCCCTCCAGCCTCTCGACCCCGCCCCGCGCACGGGCTCTCCGACCGATCCCCGCCCCTCTTCCCCGAGGCCCACGCAGGCCTGGCCCGAGCGAGAACGCCGGCTCCTGGCCCCCTGCCCCGGGCTCGGGCCGGCTCTAGGCCGCGCTGCGGAGGGGCCAAGTGAGACTGGCCGGCCGCTTGAGGCCGAGACTTCCCAGGCCCCAGACACCTGTCTTCCGACACTTGGGTCTCCTTCGAGGTCTTTGCTGGTCCCTCCTCTCGTCTCTCTCTGCTCTCCTTACTTCCCTCCCTTCTAAGAATAAGGAGTGCTCAGCTCCTGGCCCCTTCCCCCCGACCCTCTCGTACCACCCCGCTTTCACATCCTGCCTGCTTCTCCTTCCTGGTCCCCTTCCTGCTGCCCTCCTCCCCTCTCTGTCCCTGCTTTTAGTTTTTTTTCCTGCAACCCCTCTCCCTCCGCACCCTTCTTACTACCCTCCTTTTACCCCTACTTGTTACGCTCCCTCGTTCCCCCTGTCTCCCTTACCCCCTCCCTTTCTTACTACCCTCCTCTCTACTCCCTTTCTATTAGAGGGGGGTCCTCCCTCTTTGTCCTGCCCCTACTCCTTCCTACAGCCTTCCTGTCCCCTCCCTCCGCCTGCCACCCTCCTCTCACTCCCCTTCTCTTACTCCCTCTTCTCCCCTTTCTTTATTCCCCTCCCAGCCCCTTTCCTATCAGTCCTGCCACCCCCCCTTCCCACTATGCCATCTCCGAATGTCCTTCTGCTACTCCCTCTGACATCCTACCTTCTCTGACTGCTTTCCTGCCGCCCCTTTCTCTTTCTTTTCCTCTGACCCCTTTTTTGCTGTCTCCCCCAAACCCACTTTTTGCTACTCCCCCTTTATGCCCTTCAAAGGGTAGAGAAGACTCTACTTTTATTCTTCCTGCTGCCCCTTAGAATCCCTTCTTTCTATACCGTCTCTGAACTTTCTGCTCCCTTCCCTGAACCCCTTTCTCTATTCTTTCTTTGATCTTCTCTCCTTTCTCATTCTGCCTTCCTTTCTCTCTCCCCTTTTTCCTTTTCAGAGAGACCCTTCTTTTCAGACACAGATCACCAGTCTGGTGGAGAGGCACATTATAGAATTGGTGGGGACTAAAGCGATCATTTCATTTTTCAAAAGGTGAAGGCACAAGTAAAAAGGTTGCTGGGGTGAATGATGGGAATCTTGGACAAAGTGACTACTCCATTTTAGTATTTATGATAGATTAGCTGAGGAGAGCTGGACATAGTTTGGCACCTACCCTTGTCTTAGGGAGACTCGATTTCAAACTTTTCTGAGAAAGGAAGGGTAGGATCCCATAAACTAAAGTTTTACCTGAAAGTCTGCCTAGGAGCTATCAGAAGCAAGAAAGAATGAATTGTGAAAACCCAAAGAAATAGTTCTGATGAGAAGGAAAGGAGAGACTTACCGGAAGAGAGCGGCATGTCTGTGCAGAGAACTAAGACACATGGAAGATATCTACATGGTCTGGTAGCAGAAAGATACTCAAGTCAGAGGTGGTCCTTTAAAGATAGTGTCAGGAGTGCTGAAGCTCAGGATGACAGAAGATAGGCAAAGAAAGGTAAGAACAGCAGCAGCAATATTTAGGAAAAAGAAGAGGATCAAAAAAGTACCTGGTGCTCAGAGTAAATGAAGTTATAGCCACCCACAGAAAGGAGAGCCTCTGTACTCTTATTTTTCTTGTTTTCTCGACTAGGGAAAACGATCTTTGGATAAGAATAAAAATCACCAGCAGGGAGAAGATCGAAGATAAATAAGGGAGAAGTTGCGGAACAGTTAGCTCACCTTGATGATTTTGAATTACCGAACCCCAAATAATTACATCTTAAGAGTGCTGAAAGAATGGAGTGATGCTTAGTGCTTAGCAGCCACTCTTCCTTGCTGTCTTAACGTTCCAGGAGGACAGGATTTAAGAAGTTCATTAGAAGGCATTTATTACATATCTTCTGTGTGCCAGGGACAGTCCTGTGATTTAGGAATACAGAAACGTGTTTGAGAAACAACGAGGAAACCAGTGTCACTTCACTGTAGGTTACTTTGAGGATGAGGGCAGGGAGGGAGATGACAAGTAAGTTACAAGAGGGCAGGAAAAGTAGGAAGGGACCAGGTTATGAAGGGCTTTAAAAGCCAAACAAAGGATTTTATATTTTATCCTGGGGGTAATAGGGAGCCACTGGATTTCAGCGAAGAGGGAGTTAACAAAGTGAGGCCTGTACTTAAGGAAGATGAGTTCCACAGCTTAGTAGAGACTGGGCTGGAATGTGGAGAAAGACTGGAGTCAGAGAACTTTACCAGGCGGCTATTGCAGGAGTTCAGGTGTGAGGAGATGGGGGGGGGGGGGTGTCAGTGTAGCAGCAGAGGAGGCCTGGCTTGTTCCAGAGATGCTGCAGAGGTATAGATGACAGGACTTGGCAACAGATTGGCTATGGGGAGAGAAGTGGGGTGAAATGAGAGCAAAGGGTCAGAGATGACTCCTAGACTGAGAACCTTGCCCCTAGACTAAGAAAGGAAGAAGGTTCAAAGCAATGCTACGGGGAGGGGAGCTATGGGGCCTGTGGAATGATGAAAAAGTTTGGAAAAGCTGCTTTTGTGATTGGGATAGTGACGCGACTAGGGAGATATAAAAGGGTTGCCTTGCTTCAGTGGGATTCTGCTTGAGATTATGTAGTTCATTTGTAGTAGACTCAGCACAGCTGGTAATTTTCCCTAGCTTCGTTTAGCAGCCGGTAAGTAGGAACCAGGGTATTGACATTGTTGGACATAGGCTTTGAAGGAGAGAAGGCAACGGGCATTTAAGTGCCTTGCTATGTGCCAGGCCCTGTGCCAAGTGATTTACAGATATTTCTTTTGATCAGCAAAGTGAAGGATGGTTTGGAGTCAGGAGTGTCTTGAGGCAGGGAAACCAGTTAGGAGGCTGTTAGAATAATTCAGTCAAGAGACCATGAGGGTCTAAACTGGGCCATGTCTGTGTGAGTGTAGAAAAGACAAATTGGTAACTGACCAGGCATATGAGGTGAATGAGAATGGAGGGGGGACGATGATGCCAAGGTTTTGAGCTCAGATGACTGGAAAGGTGGTCGTTGTCTTTGGAAAAGGGTTAAGTTTGGGAGGGAAAAATGAGTTTCGACATGTTGGGTTTGACATGCCTTTAGGACATTCTGATTTCCAAAAAGGGGAAGGGAAGGGAATGGACTCTGCAAGATATCAGCCAATGAGCTTGAATTTGATTCCTGACACAATTCTAGAACACGTTAAGGAAGATGGGTGATTTCTCAGTAAGGGAAAAGTAATCTCAGAAAGTCAGTGTGTTTTCTTCAAGAACATGTCAGATCAGACTAATTTTTTTTAAAAACAGTTGTTGGGTTGGTAGGTTAGGGAAATACCATATAGTGTGCCTACATTCATCAGAGTACATGGCAAAAATCTGAGGGATGATAGTTCAATGGGATGGAATTGGAACTCTATGGCCAAGTCTCGGGAAGAACCAGCATCAACCTGAAAGTCTGCAGTGGAGTGTTGTGTGAGGATTCCTGACTCCAAAGGAAGTGGGGATGTTAAGCCTGGAGAATAGAAGACTTGGGGTAGGGGAGGAGGTGTGATGAATGAGCTTTAGTGCGGGGGAGCTGCACAGACATGTATGATTTCCCAACAGTTGGCACTTTCCACAGACAAGTGCACTAATATACTTTTACCGATGCCACTAATTGGGTCAGTCGTTCTGGAGAGCTCTTTGGAATTATGGCTTTAAGAATAGTGGCAAAATATCCACCTTTTTACCTGCAGATAGCACTGCTAGGCCCCAAGGAAGTCAAAAACAAAGGTCTCATAGATAAACAATGTTTTAACATTTTTTTGTAGTAGCAAAGGACTGTAAATAGGCACCTATCAGTTGAAAATAGATAAACAGATTAATGTACATTAATGTAATGGAATATCACTGTTCTGTAACACTTGTTAACGTAGGCAGGTAGGTGTCCTGGTTCATAGAGTACTGGACTTTTTTCCCTTTCTCTCCTTCCCCACCCCACACTCAAGATGGCTACCATTAGATGCAAATGGGGGTGGGGAGGAAGAGTGTGTGTGTGTGTGTGTGTGTGTGTGTGTGTGTGTGTGTGTAAAATTATTCTATACATACTTCTATTTATCAATTCTTTTTCTGGATGCAGATAACCATCTTTCTCTTCATACGTTGTTTATAGTTTAGGTATTTATAATAGACAAAATAACGTGTTTGCTTAGTTTTCATAATATTGCTGTTACTATACAATGTCCTCTGTCTTCAGTTTAAGAAATTATTGATTATTAGACATGAAATAGCATGTGTATCATAAAGCTATATATTTTATGGACATTGGTTTTTTATTTTTTCTCTATAAGATTTTTTTTAGGCTCAAAAAAAAATGGACATCTTCCCTTTACAGTATAGACACAAAGAAAGAGCTGCTTAATGACCGAAGGGTCCTTAGATAAAAATTTGGCTTTGAATACTTTCCAAACAATGCCTCTGGGGACAAAAGCAAAAATGGTCCCTGACCTCAAGGAGCTTACAGTCTAACCAGAAAGACAGAAGGAAGCCAGGAGTTTTACCCCATCTTGAGGGGCAGGTCCAGGGAGAGGGAGAAATGAAAAAATTCAGAACTGAAAAATCAACAATGTTGAAAACTAAAATAAATAAATAATTTTTTAATGAATAAGTAATTTTTTTTTAATTAAAAGAAAAAAAAAGAATCCAGGAGTTTGAAAAGTATTGAGATAGATCAAACTGACTTGTTCATAGAACCATATTTAAGTAAAATGGTAGAATAGAATTCACAGGTAAAACACTGCAAAGAAAGTTTCTTGTTGATTTTCTTTTGTACATTGTTCATGAACTGAAGTTTGTGGAAAAGAGCTATTGGATTTTATTCTTTTCCTTATAGAGTTTTAAGAATTACTGGTTTGCTTGTTTTAACCTCAAGTGTGTGAAGATGTTTGTTTCTGTTATGTTAGATGAAGATCATTTGGTTATTTAATACCTTAGGGTTCTTGCCCCATGTCACTTATGATTATAGGCCGGTGGGTTGAACTAGATTAACTCAGAGACCTCTTACAAATCTGAGGTTCTCTGTTTTGTGAATTTAGTGAGAACAAGTAAGAATGTATTCTCCAGGAGACTTGCCAGTCTGATGCAGAGAGAGTGCCAGAAAGTGAAAAATAGAGAAGAGGAAAAAGGTACACTTAATAAATGTTAAATTTGGCATTTATTTGGGGGAGCATTTCTTATCACATAATAAAAATGTGACCTAAAACTAGCATTAGAACTACTCAGTAACACATGTACCCCCCAAAAAAATGAGAAAAGGGATAGAAATGTTACTCATATTTTGCTATAGTATAGTTGATCTTAATACAAGGAAATAATTTGATTCTCCTAAGTTTCTATGAGACTTGGTGGGATAGAAATTCTAATTCAATTATGAGTCTTGAGAGGAAAAGATAAACTTTATTCTGTATCATTTAATTAGTGAGCATTTATTAATATAATTCTTACTCTGTGCCAGGAACTGTGCTTAAAAAACTAGATTAGATAGATTAGCATTACATATCCAGAACATACATAACTGTGTAGAAAACCTTGAACTTAAGCGAAAAATGGTAAGAAGCATTTGGAAACAGGAAAAAGGAATAGGAAAAACAAATTACGTTATTATGGGAGTGTATTTCAGAATGCCCAGTCAACAAGTAGAAAATGGATGATGAGTTCACAAAAGTAGTCTTGGATAAAACCCCCAAAACGACCAAGTCCAGCATATAACTGAATGGCTTTTGTACTATTCCCAAGTAGTGGTCACCCAGTCTGTGCCTGAAGATCTGCAGTGATACATGACCTACTGTCTCCTGAGGCTGTCCATTCAGCCCTTAGATGATTCCAGCTGCTGGCGTCGGGGTGGGGACTGTTTTTTCCACTTCAAACCTCCATTTACTTTTTTAAAACTGTCTCATTCTCCTCCTACATGACAACTTACAGTACTCAAAGATGGCTTTCATATCCCCTGTACCCAAGTCCACAGATCACAGAACAGGTAGGATATAGTTATAAGAGGGAGAGTAGGTTTGTCTCTGCTAAAATTAGAAGATTTGTTGGTTTCTTACGTTGTGGATAATTTTAGCTTTGAGAAGTTAAAAACCACGAAGTGAATTGTTCTTCTGTACCTGATTCTGAGCAGCCAGAAGAAATAGAAGCAACAGGAGCCTCGGGAGAGAGGTCATGATAGTCCAGGAGAGAAAAACTACCCTTAGCCTACGTGTTCATATGAATGAACTCATGTTTTTAAAAAATGTACAAAAGATGAAAGGAAAGATGCATAACTGAGACAAACACTAAAATGTTATGTGCTTCTTGAGGAATATGTCAGGAAAACTAATCAGAATCACCTGAGGCTTTTGGAAAATGTGTTTAGGGTGAGAAAAAAGAACAGAGTAGGGATATAGGCCTCATGCTTAGGATAGGTACAAGAAATTTGACATCAAGCAAGACTCTGCTAGTTCTTGTGACTCAAGACAAATGTCAGTCATTACTTATTTTATTATATTTTTTGAATTAGCAATATTGCTTGTTCCTCAAGTTGAAACTATAGGAATTTTCCCATGTTACAATTAGAAAACTGTTCTGTAATATGTTCTTCATTGGCACACTGTTACAGAGCTCTAACCTAAACATAAACTATAGTAATTCTCAAACTATAAAGAAACCCCAAGCTTAAAAAAGGTAGTGACTTCTCCTGAATCTACAACTTTGGGGGACCTTGCTGATGCTTCTGTTAGAGGTTTTTAGGGAACGTATTGAGAAGTAGAAAATACATAAGGCAGAAAGAGGGCTAACCTTTAAGGACATATTCACATACAAAGGTAACTTTCTTCTCTTTCCTCTCCCCATCAAAACTTCTTTTCCACACTACCTGACCATATTTATTTCACTTTGTTTAGCAGATCTATAATTTTGTGAGCATACCTTCCACCAAAGGTACCTTGCCAAACTTCTGTGTCTTAATAGACATGGAATTATTGGCCATTTTTTTTTCTTGGGCCCTTTTGGCAGTGTGGTGAAGCTTATAATCCTCTTACAATAATATTTTTAAATGCATAAAATAAAATATAGAGGATTACTAAGGAAATATATCAAAATAGTGCTTGAAATGTTAAAAACCCACATTTATGATACAGTAATATATGTGCTTTTTAACACATTAAGCAACAAAACATATAAAATATAAGCAAATTAAAGTCGAATTTTTCCTTTTAATAAGAACATTAGAATTTAGGATGGTCTTTGACAAGGTAATATCTGTGAGACTTGATATCTAGTTTATTTTCACTTGTGATGTGATATGAAAATTTCATTTCTATTGATAACAAAGTTACATATATTACTAATATTATTGTGCTTTATTTCCTACCTTCACAAGTAAAGAAAATGCTAAATTTCAGTAAGAGGTTAGTGAAAATAAAGATTTAATTTTTTCACCTCCCAAGTTCATGGACTTCTTAGGGTTCTGTAGACTGTGGGGTTAATAACACCGATAGTAAATGGTTGCCCTGAGTTGCTATGGCCATGGCTGAGAAGTGATTGCCTATTGTCTAGCCTGAGGAGCCTTTCCAAACTTGGCCAGGTCTTTGAACACTTATAAAAATGATTAACCAATTCCTAGTCAAACCTTTTTTCCATTGGTCAGACCTTTACAAGGCTGTGTAGCTTTTGGCAACTGTGTAGGCCCTTAGTAGAGGTTGGACAAATATGTGGGTTTCAAAAAATGTAAAAGACCTTTTGGGAAGATTAGAGGACTGTTCCAACCTATCTAAAACAACTACACTACTGGAATAGGAAGAGGTTTTGTGGGGAAGGGGAGAAACAAGGAGGAGGACTGTGGAACATTTGAGGAGTGGGGCCAGGGTGAAGTAGGCCTGAGTTAGGATACCCCAGTGGTGGACATTAGATATCACGTGGGCCTTAGAGGTCTAAAGGAGAGGGAACAGTAAAAGATTGGGAACAGTGTAGAGAAAGACAAGTGAAAAAATTCAAAAGACAAAACTTCAGTTTATTTTCAAAATTTTTCTTATGTCGGACTGAATCCAAGAAGAGAGATGTTTTTCTTTTTTTCTCTTCTGTAACACATGGTCCCTGACACAGAGCTTTGACTGCAGATATTAGTGCTACATTATGCACATCTGTGAGTTGAACCTTGAATTTTAACCGCCATTATAATACATTTAAATGTGTCCTATATTCCAACAAACCTTGAAATACAGTTTCTTTTTTAATGTTGGGGCTCCTTTGACATCTACAATTTAGTCATTTAGTAAGCATTTACTAATCATTTATTTTGTGCTTGATGTTGAGGATTCGAAGACAAAGAACGAAATCAGTCAAGTCCCTATTCTCAAAGAACTTATGTTCTAATGCTTGGTGGGTTTCTGTTTGAGCTTCCTGTTTAAGCATTAGTGTATAGCCTCTGTGACATAGACTAAGGGAGTTGTCTTTTGATTTTTAACATTGCAGTAAAAGTAAAATTTGAGACACAAGTGTTTAGATGTTTGACAGTTGACTTCAGAATTTAACTTTATGCCTGTATGCTCTGGAATAAGAAAAATTCACTTATGAATCACTCATCACAAATTTAAAATTCACTTATGAATCACTCATCACAAATTTCCCATGAACAGTAAACATGGAATAATGTAAAGGGATTTTCAGAAATGACATACAAAGGAGACTACATGGTATAGGAGAAAGAGCACAGAACTAGAATTGGGGTAACCTGGACTTTGACCTCTCTTGACTTCATAGACTGCGTGATCTTGGACAATTCACTTGGCCTCTCTGGGTCACTATTTCCTAGTCTGTAAGGTAAAGGAGTTTGAACTAGACTGATGTTCCTTCTAGGTCCAGAATTCTATATTTATCAAATATAAGATATATTAACATTGGAACTATGATTGCCAATTTGTTGATGATTGAACCCTTTGGTAAGATTTAACAATCTGGAAACTTAACTTCTCTCTACCCAATATTCATATACATGCTGTCTTTTAACTTCCATTTTCTCCTCTTGTCCTTTAGCTTTAAAAAGAAGAAAAGATGTCCTTGTATGATGACCTGGGAGTGGAGACCAGTGATTCAAAGACAGAAGGCTGGTCCAAAAATTTCAAACTGCTACAATCGCAGCTGCAGGTCAAGAAAGCAGCTTTAACCCAAGCAAAGGTAAAGGTAATAACTGGGAAGAGGTCAGACATACATAGCATAGGGCTGGTTACCTGTCGGGGTCACCGATGGCTTGGCTGTAGCAGATATTTTCTTCCTTTGTGATTGGGCTGGTGGGTAACTTAGTGGGTTATATATTTATGGGTGTGAGTTCTAGGAGTAAAGTGTAGTTGTAATCAGGTCCCGGACTAATTTACTTCCCCAACCCCTCCTATGATTTTAGAACGCGTGGTAGGAGGCAGTGCAAAGACAGCTAGCACTGTCACCAGGATTCATTCAGTAGAAGCTGTGTTGCCTTGAACAAATTGCTTTATTTCTGATATAAGGGTGACCTGGAATGCTTTCCCCCCCTTACCCCTGTTTCTTGGGATCCCTTAGTTTTTGTTTTTTGTTTTTTTCAAAACTCAGTTCATTGCTTCTCCATGAGGTTCTCTTCATCCTCCCAGCTGCTAGTGCCTTCTCCAAGGTTATCCTGAATTCAGTTTGTATGTGGTCTGAATATTCATGTTGTTTCCCTTTGACTGTAAGCTCCTTGGTGGCAGGAACTTTTTCAGTTTTGACTTTATATTCCCATTCATTGCCTTTCAGATAATAGGTGTTTGATATATGCTTGTTGACTGATTTAATGCTAGTTCTGTTACTCTGTGTCTTGTATTCACACTATGCTCCCCATATATTCAAGATATACCTTTTCTTATTCCTTTACTATATGGTCATCATCAGTAAACAATGAGTACTTTCTGTTGACAGAATTGAATGAAAGAAATATTTAATGATGTAAATGTGTTGAAGGTATGTCACTCTTGGTATAAGGAGACTTGAGTCCACTGGGGAAAAAGTTTGTAGCATATTTCTCTGATGCATTAAGTTCTCATTTCTAGTATACATAAGGAACAGATTCAGTTTTATAAGAATAAGAACCATTTCCCAATTGATAAGTGTCATAATGTACGAACAGGTGGTTTTCAAAGGAAGAAGTCCAAATCCTCTGCAGCATTTTTTAAAATGTGCCCAAATCACTAATTAAATAGAAAACTGCAACAACTCTTAGGTTCCACTTTACATATAAAAACTGTCAAAACTGACAAAAGAGAAAAATGATAAATGCTGGAAAATATATTGTGCCTGAAAAACAGGGATATTATTGCATTGTTGGTAGAGCTGTAATCTGGTCTAGTCTCTCTAGAAAACAATTTTGAACTATGTCTACCAAATCCATTGTTTTTGGCTGAACAATATCAAGGCTTCTATCCCTAAAGAACTTAAAGAGAAAAAGCATCCATGCCTATGAAAATATTTATAGCAACTCTTTTTTGTAATGGCAAAGAATTGGAAACAAAGGGGATGCCAGTCAATTGGGGAATGGCTGAACAAATAATGGTACATGAATATAATGGGATGTTATGTTTCCATTAAAAAATAAAATTAATTTGGTGGTTACAGAGAGACCTAGGAAGGCTTATGTGGGCTGACACAGAGTAAAATAAGAAATTTCTATAATAGCAACACTATACTAGCAAGACAAATGACTGTGAAATACTTAAGAACACTAATCAATATAATGGCCTATTAGGATTCCAGGGTACCCAGTATACTACTCACCTCTTGAAAAGAGAACTGATGAACTCAAAATGTAGAATGAGGCATATGTTTTTTGATGTGGCTAATGTGGGAATGTTTTGCTTGACTGTATATGTGTGTGTGTATGTATATATACACATATATATATTTTCAAACAAAGGCTTTGTTTTTCTGGAGATGGTAGGAGGGAAAGAAAATGTTAATTGTAAAAGATTTTACCTTTAAAGTTAAATTTTAAAGAATATTTAAATCTTTTTCCCAATATGAACTAATATTCTGTTTAGAATTTTTTTTTATTATTTTTAACAAGTAAAAAACCCAATTTAGTGGTTGCTTGTTTTTATGTAATTTGATGGTGACTGGAGATGGTTTTGTTTTTAACTTAACTATCAAATGTATCTGCTTAAAAATTCATTTTGGGAAAAAAATTGTCTAACCAAATCTACTTGGATTTGCTTTTAACTGCTTTACAGTTGAATTAAGAGTTCAGATTTGTTCTATTTTTCAAAACTATAGTCTCGTGAATTTTTCCGCAGAAAAAAATCCTACTCTAAAATTCCTACTTAAATTTTTTTAATGAGCAGTGTTTGAAGGACTTATAGATATTTGGCCTGGAGAAGACATGGGGGAGTATAACTTTTAAGATTTGAAGTGTCTTCATAATTGACCATTGGTAGAAGTTTGAGATAGGCAGACTTGAGCTGAAAATTTGGGGGAATTCCCTAGCAGTTATAGAAATGTTTGGAAATGGAGTGAGCAGTTTCGCAACTGAATTAGTCCAGTGTCTTTGGAAGTATTTGAGCAGATTCTGATAGATTATTTGTCAGGGATTTTGTAAAGGGAATTTATTCACTGAATAAGACATTAGATGGTGTGAACTCTAAGGTTACTTTAAGCTCGGATTCTATGAATCTCTGTTGCATCCTTATGTTAGTATCCTCTCAGATAAGTTTCATGAAGTCATTTTACTTTTAAAACTAAATTTTCCGAGTCTACAAGAGAGAAGATCTACAACACCTCCAGCAAACTCCACATCTACCAAGGCATGGAAAATAGGGATTAGGGAAAGGCAGCTCTGCAGCAGGGGCTCATCATGGTGGGCCGGAGCCAAGCCCAGGCACCAGGGCGGCGGGAGGAGCCGAGCCTCCCAAGCCTCAGTGTGAGTCTACTTCATAGAAGATCTACAGCACCTGAAGGGATCTTCACATCCAGCAAACCAGGATTAGAGGTCAGAAATTCAAGCTGAATTTGGGACAGGAAAAGCAGTTCGGGGCCAGTCTGCCCCCAGGGCAAGGAAGCAGTGGGGGAAGAGCAGGAACTGCTATAACCAGCAGCTACCCCCACTGGGCTGCTTCAGAGCCCTTGGCCTGCAGACCCTGCAGGGAGTCTGAGTTGATTGATCAGGGCCAAGTGCTCTTGCGTTGAGTGGCCTGGATCTGGATCTTGGGTGGTGGTCCTGGGTTGCGCTCTCAGCAAGCCAAAGCTGGGGGGGGGGGGGGGCGGCAACACCCCCCAGTAGC
>CM053597.1:140342831-140360202 GCA_028646575.1 Pseudocheirus occidentalis | reverse complement strand
CTAGGAATTAACACGTACAGGGGGGCAGCTAGGTGGCACAGTGAATAGAGCACCGGCCCTGGAGTCAGGAGTACCTGAGTTCAAATCTGGCCTCAGACACTTAACACACACAAAAAAACTAGCCGTGTGACCTTGGGCAAGTCACTTAACCCCAACTGCCCTCCAAAAAGCAAAAAAAAAAAAAAAAGATGTACAGGGGCTGAGGTAGGGAGACCCTTCCTGTCCTACCAGAAAGTTAGAGAGCAGATCAAGGGGAGGGGCTTTACAGTGGGGTTGCTGTTTTGGGGTTGGGGTAGGGGAAAGACGGGGAGAAAATTTGTAATTCAAAAATCTCATTTGTAAACAAGGAAACAAATAAAAAATAAAGTAAATTTTACTTGGAGTCATTTTACTTTGCTTTGCAAAGTGATTATCTTCTTATTAAAATTTAGTAATTGAAACATTTTTTGATGCCACATGAAAATTTTATTTCCTGAATAATGAGCCAGCACTTAGTTCAGTAGACATTACAGATGAAAAAAATCTTAGTAATATACTCAGAAGAAAGAGGAAGATCAATATAGATCACTCTGATTATTAAAAAATGTTAATGTTGCAATCTACTCTGTCGAATGTGGATTTATTTTTAATCAATCAATTAATTATTTCACCCCTGTAGACTCCTAATGTTGAGTTTTCCTATAGAAATGTGGTTTGTTTTATTTACATCAATATAGTTATTTTGTTAGCTAAAACTAGCTATATAAAAAGCATGTCATTTTAGTGGAAAAAGTTAAAGAAAAATCTGTGTGACTATTTCTTCTTGGAGGGCAGTTGGGGTTAAGTGACTTGCCCAAAGTCACATGGCTAGTTAGTGTGTCAAGTGTCTGAGGTCAGATTTGAACTCAGGTCCTCCTGACTCCAGGGCCTGTACTCTACTCACTGCGCCACCTAGCCGCCCCAACCAAGATGTTCTTGACCAGAGGTGTCCAACTCCCAGCCACAAAACTCCGAAGTGCGCCTGAATTAGATGAAAATGTAATTGAGAAATGTTTAACAAAGTAAATAAAAATACAGTATAGCATATATGTTAATTTGTAGTTTTCCAACTCAGTGTTTTGCCTGCTGGGATCAGTTTCTATTTGAATTTGAGACCACTGTTTTTGACCATATTTTAAAAGATTTTATTTGTTATTTGGTCATTAGTATAAGAGTTTTAATATATTGTGTTGAATAATGCATTTATCTTACTTTCTATTGATTAGCTCATATTTGTATAGTATTTTGCAGTTTAGTAAAGTTCATTTATCACAAAAGTCCTTTGAGGTATTTAATGAAAAAAATTTTTTCATTTTATAGATGTGAAAACTGAGGCTTAGACATATAGTGGTTTACCCCATTTTTAGATCCTGCTCTCAATCCTAGATCTGCTGATTCCCATTCCAGTGTTCTTTCCACAAGATCACCATGTTTCTAGTGCTCTTTGTATAATTTTTTTTTTGTGACAGGCATTTTTATTAATAGACCATTAGAAAAATAATCATGGTGAATTCACCTTCAGTTCATTCTTCTGGTCTTCCCTGTTACCAGCATCTCCACCTTCCACAAAATGTGTTGTCTTTTTCTTCATTCTGCCGCGTGGAGAAGATAATTTGAAGGGCCACAGGAAGTTGTTGGCAGCTTTGAAGTGCTTGCCAACAGTGTAGATCTCGTGGATCAAGTCCTCCATGCAGATGATTCCATATTTACCAAGAGATTTTGCAATAAGGGCATTATCTGTCAGGGCAATTCTCTGTTTCTTGATCTTGCCATATCCACGTTTGTAAATCAAGTCATTCACAGACTTCAGGTTTGGATAACCCTATGCAATGTATGGTTCCACAATCCTCAGCAAGTTAATCGTGGCCTTGTTAAGCTTAACAAAAGTGCCAGTGAAGATTTGGCGAAGGCGAAGAAGCTGCAGTACTTTTTGGACCTTTGGGCTAACACCATTGCTACCTCTGATTCTGATCACAAAAGCTAACTTGGGTTCAGCAGGTACATAGTAGTTGCCAGCTTTGCGTGCCATTCTAGCCAGCCGGATTTCACTTCTGTACATCTGTCTGTACTCCTTATGGAAGGCTTTAGCTTTCTCATAGATAACTTTTCTCCATATTTTGCGGAGCTTTTTTATAGCCATCTTCTTCTTCAAACTTTTGGCTTTCAGTATTGCAAAAGCCTTCCGCTTTTTCAGAAGGGATTCTAGAACAACTGGTAGCTTCTTCTTTTCTTCTACGCCCGCCATGATTCCAGTCGGAAAAAGAGGAGCGCTCTTTGTATAATTTAAAGACATTGAGAACATAATTGAATTAAAATTGTCGCAGTTTATGAGTTTGAGAGATTGCAAAAATGTGGGGAACTTCTTAAAAGAGATATAAAATTTCCATTTTATTCATGGATGAAAAAAAAGACAAAGATCAGAGGCAAGAAAAAGGGTGATCATTGTCCCTAGTGGAAGTAAAACTTAAACTTAGCAATGCCTGACTCCTTCTAGTCATATTTTTTATTAAGTCAAAGTAAATCTTTGTGTTCAGGTAGATTATTACTTATTTTTGTGATAAGAATAAAAATCCTATTAAATCAAGATATTGCTGATAAATTGTTAATATTTTGAAATGGGTTTCCTGGAATGTGAAAGGATTGCTATTGCAGAAACAAAAGCTAATTGTTTTCATTGATAAGACCTCAAATTTGAAATTTCAGTATATTTTTCACTATATCTGTCTTTTGATTTTAGAGCCAGAGGACAAAACAAAGTACAGTCCTTGCTCCAGTGATTGATTTGAAACGTGGAAGCTCTTCAGATGACCGTCAGATTGTAGATACCCCACCGCATGTAGCAGCAGGCTTAAAGGTAAGACATAGGGAGAAACACGACATAGTCCACACTTCTCTTGCTTTTGGAATTTTTTTTCAATAAAGTGGAATTTATTTTCAATAAAATTTTGCGTTTTATTTCTTTGTAAAAGAAGGCTTTTACTCCATTCTTTTTTTTTTTTTTTGCAAGTCCTTGAAATCATCATTAACTTTTCTTAAAGTTATCATTGACATCATTAACATTTCTTTAAAACAGTCATTATTCACATTTTTTCATGTGACAAACTCAAGGCATGTAAATTGTGATATGTTTTCAAGGTCACCAGGAAAGTTCTTTGATATTCAGAGTCTTTCTGAACCGTCAGCATAGCTGACTGACTGCTGTTACACTAATATAATAATTGATGTTCAGTAGTTGATATTTTATGAGCTGTGGTATTTATATTTTGTTTTTTGTTTCAATTAAAACACCTTTAGTCCTTATTGCTTTTCTTTAGTGTACTTAGGATGCAGATTTAACACTGAATCAACTCAGTTCAGACATTGAGAATTATTTTCTGTCAGATTTTGAAATGATAAAAAATATTTTAGCATTGACCTTCACACTATAGCGTTTTTAGCTTGTCTACACATAGCCAAGTTATCTTTGATGATAATAGTATGCAAATTGTTTGATCATCACTTTCTTCCCTACTGTAATAGTAGCTGAAAAGATAGTAATATACACATTGTGTGTGTGTAGATATATATGTATATAATATAATTTATGTTTTTAGGTCTTTTAAATTCACTTAAATGTATAATTAACACTTTTAAGGGCATTACATTTTACACGTTAAAGAATTTTCTAGTTGTTTTTCTGATTACTTTTATGTAATGTAAGAAGTGAATGAATTTGCCCAGTGATATAAAAATGTTAACTTGAATGGTCATCTGATAAAGAATATGAATTAGAATTTAGCCATGTGATTGAATCTGCATCCTCTTATATCATTATGATAACCATTGTACTTTAAGTACAAAATATACCTTTTGAAATAGCCATATATATATTAACTTTCTCTCCTCACGAAGTGGCTCACAAGTAGCAAACAGAAACAAATGTAACTTCTGGTATCAAAATCATATTGTTTTTCAGGGTCACAGTCAGTGAATTTAAGCTTTTGAGGACCTTAAGTTCCATTCTATTTTCAATGAAAAATATTAGTAAAAATCACTTGGGGTCAAATCCTTATTATGACAAACCTAAAATTTTGTACTGGAAGCAGAATTTACAAAGGGAATCATACTATGAAGTGGAGTCTCAACTTTAAAGTATCATTTTTGATATTTTTTTTCTAGTTAGCCTTGCCTCTTGCTGTTTCATTCCCATCTTATGTAGCATTGGACGAATAAGCTTCACCTTAAATAATGGTTTAAGTTTCTAAATATGTAGAAAAGAAGACACAAGCTTCCCCGTACCAAATTTGATCACCAGACCTCAAAAATTAGAGGATATAACTGGCTTTAGATGTGAAAATCACATCCATCTATATGAGACTTATAACCTTTTTTGGAAGGGATGTAGGATGTTTTTTAAAGAAGTAGAATTGTTTCCTTTACATTAATTTCTACGTGTTATTATCATAAAGTTATTCACTGTGTTACCCAGGCAGTGTTTGAGTAATTTATGAGTTGGAAATAGCATCCCAGGGGTTTGTTTTGTTTTGTTTTGTTTTAATTTTTTATTGACTTGTTTGTTTACTTTTAGTTTACAATATTCAGTTCCAGAATCAATCCCAGGTTTTTAAATGCAAGTTCAATTTACTTTTCACCATGCTTCCTCCTCTAAAAAGAAGTTTGTGAGATTTAGACCATTTCTTTCCTTTTACCCTTTTTTTTTTTTTTGATGGTTTACCAAGAAAATGTTGTATTTACAGAACATTGTCGATGGTGACAAGTTACAGAATATGATTCTAGTAGCTTACTTTGGAATTTTGACTCTTCTTTAGGATCCTGTGCCTAGTGGATTTTCTGCAGGAGAAGTTTTGATTCCATTAGCTGATGAATATGATCCCATGTTTCCTAATGATTATGAGAAAGTAGTAAAACGCCAAAGGGAGGAACGTCAAAGACAGCGGGAGCTGGAAAGGCAAAAAGAGATTGAAGAAAGAGAAAAGTAAGAGTCTACTTTAGATTTTTAAATAATCCAGTTCTTTTATTTTTCATTGGAATGTTAGCATAAAACCATGAACTTTAATTTCTAAATCTGTTTTCTCTTTATCAGAGTAATCACTCCCAAGACATTTATTTTCTAATCATAATTTTTTTCATTGTTGTCTTTAAGGTTAGTGCAAATAGTGAATCACAGATAATTAGGTACAGTATCCAGGGAATCTTTGTCATTGCCATCATCTTCAAATGGTTCTTAGTTTCTTCATGTATATGGATTTTGTAGAAAGCAAATTAGGCTAACAGTTTTAACATGATCTTAATTATCTGTAACAGATTCTAAAAGAGAACCTCAGTATATTATATAGGAAGATGATTGATCACTGACATGTAAATATTCATTTATCACAACCTTGAAACTTTTTAAAAACTTTTTTTGAAACTTTTAAAAAACTTTTTGAAACTTAAAAAAAAATAATTAAGCTATGATCATTTTATCAAGTTCTTGCCACATTTGCTGTTGTAACTGCTAAATGACCAGGAGCTTTAATGGTTTGAAGAAATGTGATCTTGCCAGTTTTCATTTTTTTTTACAAGCTCTTGACAGAAGCCTGTGAACCTTTATTAAAGTAATACAGGGTGTCTCAAAGGCTTTGGGGTCACCCTGTGTAGCATGATGATGTCCATACTGATTATCATCAAAAGTAGATATTATTCATGTTCTTTTCATTATAATAGATGTGTATAATTGATACTAAAATTATTTAGAAAAGATTTATTCAAATAGTGCCTCTCTGTCTTTTAGTTGGTTGAAAAATTATTCACTTACTATTACTATCACAATACTGAAATTGTCATTATGAAGGTCAAAGTTAAACTATTTTATTATTTCAAAATTTTACAGACAATTCAGTGTGTGAACTGAATTGATTCAGTGTTAAATCATCATCCTGTATACAGCGAAGGATAAAACAATAGTGTATGCTCTCAGTTTTTCCCAAATACCCTGTCGTTGGTTTTACATTAGTGCTAGAATGAACTGTGACACAAATGTTAACCTGAACATGCATTACTGTTTTCTGCAGCTTGTGGTCATGCTTGACTCAGTCAACAAAAAAACAGCAAATAAAGTACTTTGTGTAGAAACACAAATCCATTATAGGAAGTCCAAAACTTATAAATGGGTTATGTTCTGAAAATTTGTGAGTTTATTAGAGTTCAAAACTTATCTTCCCAAATAAACAGTGTTGTATCTGATTGGTTTCCAGTTCAATGCAGTTCTTAGTATGACGTACCTGAAGAATCTTATGATAGAATGAATTTGAGTATTATGTATACAGTTTCTTTTAAAACACATTGACAGTTCCATTTTAGAATACCAGGAACATATTCTTCAGTATCTTTGGCAGTGGGGTTTGATGATTCCCTCATCCTATCTACCAGACAGTAGTAATGGGGAATTATCTGAGTAGGGTGGGTATCTAATGAACATGGTGAAGAATAGGATCTAGAGACCTCATAAGGGACTAGGGATCAGCTTTGGAACTGGGATAAGTTGAGAATTTACTATTTTTCCTGTAATATTTATGATTTCAGCTCTAGCATTGTATGACCAGTGAAGAGAAATGGTTGAAAAGTGACCAATAGTAGCACCTTTGTAACAGGATTGAGTCCCTGAGGGTGAAAAAAAATAAGGTTGAGGGGTTTTGGAGGATGAAGGCTGTTCCTATTATAAGTTCCAAGGATACGTATCAACCCATGTTTGTTTCACCCCTTTGTTTTCTTCCATGGGTCTCAAGGTCTGAACTACCTGTTTTCCTTTACTAATACCGCCAACTCTTGGTCCCAACCAGGATTTATCTCTATTTACTGACAAACATAACTCAACTTCATAGTCAGCCTTGTTATTGCTGAAGTAAGCACACAGCTCTACTAAGAATTTCCAAGGGTTTGTATTTTTCTAATTACTCTCAATAAAAGAAAAGGCAACAAGAATGCCCTTTCTTTTCCTTTTCTCCCTGTTACTTTTTTTTTCCCATTTAGATTCTTTAGGAAAATGCAAAAATCTACATAGGCACGTAAAAGATAGAAGTAACATACATTTGCATTTTGTTGTAACAGCCAGACTCTGAACATTTCTGCACTAAAGCAAAATGAAGCCTGCGTATGGGTGGAAAAGGTTTTACAAATATTTCTTTTCCTTTGTTTTTAGGAGGCGTAAAGACAGGCATGAAGCCAGTGGGTTTTCAAGACGACCAGATCCAGATTCTGATGAAGATGAAGATTATGAGCGAGAAAGGAGGAAAAGAAGTAAGGAACAAGAAGATGCTGTGGTTCCGTCCTCCCCACCCCCACCCCATCCCCACCTCCAACTTGAATTAGATTGGTATTTGTTGTTCTTCCAGATAGACTTTTCTTTCACTGTGTGAAATGCATACATGCAGGTGCCTTTTCTGTATCTCTCTTTCTCTAAGTCTTCAATTTTGCAGGTGTTTAACATCAACTGGCATTTATTAAGTACCTACTCTGTGCCAGGCTCTGTACTATGCTCTGGGAATACAAAGAAAAGCAAAAAACAGCCCTCGCTCTCGGAGTGCACAGTCTAATGGAAGAGACAATATTTAAACAAGTTTGTACATACAGGATATGTTCAGCTAAATTGGAGGCAGTCTCAGAAGGTATTAGGATTAAGGAAGACTAGAAAAGACTAGATGGGACTTAGCTGAGACTTGAAAGAAGCCTGGGTAGTGAGGAAGCAGAAATGAGATAGGGGAGTGTTCCAGGAATAAGGACAGCCAGGGGAAATGCTTGGACTTGGGAGATGGAGGATTGTGTGCAAGAACTCCAGTGTTTCTGGCTGACAGAATACATAGAAGGATGGTGAGGAAATTGGAAAGGTAGGAAAGGGACAGATTATGAAGAGCTTTAAAATCCTAGCAGAGAGAGCAGCCAGATGGCACGGTGAATAGAGCACCATCCCTGAAGTCAGGAGGACCTGAGTTCAAATTTGGTTTCACACACTTGACACTTAACTAGCTATGTGACCATGGACAAGTCACTTAACCCCAATTGCCTTTCCTTCACCCCCTCAAAAAAAAAATCCTAGCAGAGAATTTTCCATTTAAATTTGGAGGGTAAACCAGGAAGCAGCTGAAGTTAATTGAAGTGGGAGTCATATGATCATACCTACTATTTAAGCATCTGCCTGCTATGTGCCTTATACTATACTGGGTGCCGTATCCAGATTCTTTGCCATTGTGGGTCACATATTGCTAAGCCCTAGCCAGAATCTCATGTTAACTGACACATTCTTTAATTCAGTTAGAGTAACTTACTTTCTCCCAAGATGAGCAACTAGCATTTCAATCTAAAGTCTAATCCCACTTTGTAAATCCGTTAAATAAGAAATTTCCTGTTAATGTACTATTTAAAACTAAACACTAACATTAATAAAAAGTATTCAATTCTCCATAAGAAATGCCCACTTTACCTTTTGATTCTGATGAGGAGGAAGATTATGAGTGAGAAAGGAGGAAAAGAAGTACGGGAGAAGAATATGCCACATGTTTTCCCTTATTTAATTAGATTGATCATTGTATTTTGGAGAGACATTCTCCCTGGACATTTCCAAAAATCTTGGTAACAGTAAAAGCAAATATACTTTATTATTTACAATGCTTCACAGTGTGAAGTGCAAAACTATTCTGATACCTACAAACTTCATCATGGATGGCTAGTTTTTCTTTTAAATACAGTGATCCTAAGTACAGTGTGTAAAAGTTTTGAAATTTATGTCAAATAAGTGAAACTAATTAAGATATTATGATCTTACTGTACATCACTGAGAACTGAGACTTTGAACAGGCAAAAATCACAGTGATTGGGGCGGCTAGGTGGCACAGTGAATAGAGGACCCGAGTTCAAATCCAGCCTCAGACATTTAACACAAAACTAGCCATGTGACCTTGGGCAAGTCACTTAACCCCAATTGCCCTACCTTCCCCCCTCCGAAAAAAGAAAAAAATCACAGTGATCTAATATTTTTAGATGCAGTCATTTGTGAGACCTAATGGCCTTGTGGTGAAACCAGAAAATTTAGAAAATACTGACTTTAGCACTGATATGCGAGGGGAAAAGGTAATCGGGTGCCTGATAGTAACTTCTCATTTTTAATAATGAATATCTTTGTCAACATTGTTATTGTTGACTTTTAAAATATGACTTTTAAAATAGGAATTTGGAGATATGAATAAAAAGTACACAGATGGAAGAAACATTGACATTCTTAAAGCTCAATAAGCACTTATTGTGTGTTCCAGACACTGCTGTCCCAAACAGTCTCTTCTCAAGCAGCTCAAACTGTAATGGAGAAGAGAATGTGTAAAGGTTGTTTAGTCTTGTCTGACTCTTTGTGACCCCGTGGTCCATGGGGTTTTCTTGGCAAAGATACTAGTTTGCCATTTCCTTATCCACTGTATCTCTATTTTACAGTTGAGGAACTGGAGGCAAACAGAGGTTAAGTAATTTGCCTAGGGTCACACAGCTAGTACATGAGGCCCAGTGCTCTATTATCCACAGTGTCATCTAGCTGTCCAGCATGTAAATAGTAAAAAATGAATATAGCATAGATAGAAGGTAATCTCAGGGAAGGCACTAATAGCTGGGGAAATAGGGCACTGGGAGGAGGAACCTGAAAAGACTTCCTACAGAAGGTGAATGTTGAAGGAAGCCAGGGAAGCTAAGAGGTGGAGCTGAGGAAAGAAAGCATTCCAGGCATGGGAAGCAGCCATTGCAAAAGCATTGAAATGGCAGATGGAGTGACGAGAAAGAGCAAGTAGCTAGTTTAACTGTATCAAGAAATGTGTGGAGGGTAGTAAAATGTAAGAAGAGGGAAAGTAGAAGCGGACAGTCTTGGGGGTGGGCGTTAAATGACATTGGATTGTAGATTTGACCCTAGAAGACATGGGGAACCACTGCAATTTATTGAGTAGGAGAGTGACATGGTCAGACCTTTACTTTAGGAAAATCGCTGGCAACTGAGTAGAGAATAGAATGCAGAGAGGTTTGAGGCAGGAATCCCAATTAGAAGGCTATTGAAATAAGCTAAGCAAGTGTTGATGAGGACCTGCAGTAGTAGGTTTGTGGCTATTTGAATAGTGAGAAGAGGGTGTATATGAGAGAAGATGTAAAGGTATAAAGGTAGAAATGACAAGATTTGACATAAATTGGATATATAGGATGAGTGAGCATGAGGACTAGAGGACATGAGGTTATGAGCCTTGGTCAAAGGAAGGGTGACAGAATAGGGCAATTCTATAAGGAGTTGGGTTTGGGGGAAAAATAATGAGATGTGTTGAATTTGAGGTGCTTATGAAATATCCAGTTTGAAATGTCCAATAATTGGTGATGAAGGACTGGACCTCAGGAGAAAGACTAGGACTGGATATATAGATCTGTGTGGAGATGACAGCTGAACACCTAAAGGCTGAGATCACCAAGTGAGAAAATAGAGACGAGGTCATCCCAGGACAGAGCCTCGGGGGCCACTCATATTTAGTGATGGTGACAGGGATGAAGAACCAGCAGAGGAAGACTGGGAAGGAGTGGTCATTTAGATAGGAGGAGAAACAAGAGAGAGCAGTGTTAGGAGCTCTTAGAAAAGTGTGTCCAGGAGAGATGATTCATAGTCTCAAAGGATGCAGAGGTCAAGAAAGTTGAAGATTAAGGAGAGGCTATAGATTTGGCAATTAAGAGTTCATTGGTAACTCTGAGAAGGGCATTTTCAGTTGAATGATGAAAGAGGAAACCAGATCTGAGCATACTACTTTTCTGCCCCCAAAACTTCAATGTCACCCTATTACCCCTGCATAAAATAAAAGCTCCTGTGACATTTAAAACCCTTCAGTCTATTTTTCCAGACTGATTTCATTTTATTTCTCCTCAAGCTTTCTCCCCTTCCATCTACATTGGTCTACTTCCTATCACTAGCCCCTTCAGAATGGAACTCCAGTATCATCCCTTATACATGCCATTCCTGATTCTCCTCCTAGTTGTTGGCACTCCCTCATTCAGTCACAATTACTTTGTGTTTACTTATTTTTGTACATATAGTTTTCCCGCAGTTGAATATTATTGCTTTGAGGCAGACACTGTTTCATTTGTGTCTTTGTATCCCAGGTGCCTTGTACATAGTAGAGGTTTGTCAATTGGATTCTCTAGCTTAGATTTTGATAAGATTTAGGTGATGGTATTTTTTCCATTTTGATGACAGCCTTAATACAGATTTAAGTCTTTAGGAATCTCACTTCTAAAAATTTTTCTTTAAAAATCAGTAATAGTTTTATTCATGAGCCTTTTGAAAAAAAATTGTGGTTGCTTCCCAACTTTCAGCTCACTTCCTTCCATTGCTCTCATAACAAAAAAGTTAAATAAAATAAATCAACAAATAAATCAACATATTGATTAAGTCTGATGGCGTGGGCCTCCCTACCTCTCTACCAAGAAAAGGAGTAATGTTTTACCTTTAGAGTTCTGCTTATTTTACTATTCATACAAGCCTTCACAGATCTTCAGAATTCTTCATAGTCCTCATTTCCTACAGCACCATAATAGTCTGTTAACGTAACATAATTTGTTCAGCCATTCACCGTTGCGTGTTCACTTTGCAGTTCTTTTCTCTCATGAAAAGTATTGCCACAAATATTTTTGTATATATGAGATCTTTTTGTTTGTAACCTTTGCCTAAGTAAAGGGGTATGTAGGACTTACTTTTCTAGTTTAATTACAAATTATTTTCTCTAATGATTGAACCAGTACATAGCTCTATCAACCAGTATGCTAATGTGTTGATCTTCTCTCAGCCAGTCCATCACTAACTGTTCCCATCTAACTTTGCCAATTTTTCAGGTCCAAGGTAAAATCTCAGAGTTTTATTATGTATTTCTCTTATTAGTAATTTGAAATATGGTTTTATTTTTCTCATGCCTTTAGTCAATTCAATTTATGTTAATTTGCAGGTATGGGAGGTGCTGCCATTGCGCCACCAACTTCTCTCGTGGAAAAAGACAAAGAATGTATGTTAATCTATTTCTTGACTTCATTCCTTAAAATGTCTTGTGCTAGCTATGACTCAGTGATTAAAATTCTTAGCTGGGTTTCCTGAAGTTAAGGGAGGTAGTAACTGATTTGTTTTCTTCTGTTCTAGAGGCAATTTAACTGTGTAAGCCCCTTGTTTAAGATAAATCAGTCCTTTTCCAGATTTACAGCTACAGGGCCAGGGTCAGACTTTCATATCCTTAATCCCTTGGGGTTGAAGAGGTTTCATAATCTGTTTTCTTACTGCTTTTACCATTGTAATCTAGCACAATCCCCTTCCTGTGTGGTTTAAAAATATTTTCTCTTTCCCAGTATGTCAGCCTTTTTTTTTTTCTTTTTGGAGGGAGGAGGGCAGGACAACTAGGTTAAGTGACTTGCCCAAGGTCACAGAGCTAGTAAGTGTTAAGTGTCTGATGCCAGATTTGAACTCAGGTCCTCCTGACTCCAGACCTGGTGCTCTTTTCACTGTGCCACCTAGCCACTGAAGAATACTGTTTTAGTAGGTCCATTTTATTTTAATGGTTTTATTTGAGATCAGTTTTTGGAATTGGCATATTGACTTAAAGATGAAAAGTTGTATCCTTTGTCAATTAAAGAGGTATCAGTGGGTTAATTGAAAACAATCTGGGTTCTTTACCTTGCTACTTTTTTTAGTGACTGCCTTAGAAAGTTGTAGTATAAGTCACTTTCCACTAGATGTCAGAAGCTTACTGGATTTTTAATTTCCTTACTATTAATTTTAAAGCATTGTGTTTGTGGATCTGTTAAGCTCCCTGGCAGAAGATCTCTACTACTTTCCACCTCTTCCATTAACAAAATTGTAATGAGCTGGAAAGAATTTGAGGAGTCATCCAGGCTACTTAAGCTAATTCCCCAAAAGTGGAATTATAGTATAAACACTCTGCTTATAATAAACTTTAAAACAAGAGATTCCCAGTATTTTCTGATCTGCTGCAAAGGCTGGGTGTGTGGTCTCGAGTTTCAGTTTTCAGTCTGTTGTAAATTAGTAATTTGCTGTTTGTGTATGTTATAATTGTCTACTGTCCTGTAACTTTGCTATAAAAGAATCAAATGAAATAATAATACGTAAAGAGCTTTGTAACCTTTAAAGCAATAAAATTATTATTAGGAAGAGGAAGAAAAGGTAAGTGAGTGGTAAGCATTATTTTCCCTATTATGTTCATAATTATTAAATAACATATACCTGACATGGTTGATAAATAGAAATGGCTTTTTCCAAAGAAACAATATTATAAATAGTGGTTAGGAAAAAAAAATAGTGGTTAGGTTCCTGGGCCAAGCCTATTTAACCTGTAATTAATGTAATTGAAACACCATTCACTTAAAATCATAGAAAACTAGAAAGACTATTGTTGCAAATATAAAATAAGATAGCCTCTCATTTCCATATATATATATATATATATATGTATGTATGTATGTATTATCAGTGTGGAGCTAGCTGAATAATATCACATTCTCTTCTGCCCTTAGCAGTTTTCATAATTTTATCTGTCTAATTTTGAGTTGAAAGCAAGAAGCGAGACAGGTAGTCCAAGAACAGTTTGGAATCCTGGTAGCTGTTCTTTATTGTGGTATACCCTAAGTTTTGGGTATGGGACAGAAAAGATTTTATTTCTTCCCAAACCTTCATTAAGCTGCATGAAACATAAGTATTTGAAATAGTTAATACAATAAAAATAATTTTATAAAGATACAAATTCATTGTCAAAATTTTCTTATTGTAAGCTTGTTTCATTCTATCTAAACAGTACCAAGAGACTTTCCATTTGAAGAGGAGTCAAGACCTCGTTCACAGTCTTCCAAAGCTGCTATTCCTCCCCCTGTGTATGATGAACAAGAGAGACCACGATCTCCAACAGGGCCCAGTAATTCCTTCCTTGCTAACATGGGGTAATTATTTCAGTTGAATTCATATTTAAAAAAAATAAATTTGCAAGAATCTGAGCAACATTGTTAAGTGGAAGCAGTATAGAATAGTGGAAAACCACTGGATTTTAAGTCCAGGATGCTAGATTTGAATCCTGCCCTGCCACTTACTACCTTTGTAACCTTGGACAAATCTCAACAGATGTTTTCTTCAGTTTACTAATCTGTAAAATAAAGTTTGAATCGCTGACGTCCTTTATAGGTTGAAATCTTTGATCTGGAATGTAGGTATAAAGGAACATTTCAAACTCTTTGTCACATATAGTCATTACCTGAATATCAGTATGTGCTTTTGTGTAAAATCATTTTGTGTCTAGTTAAATTATTTTTGTTTTACACTGCCTTCAAGGATCAACCCCAAGTGAATTTGGAAGACATTCCAACAGAGTATCATCTCTAAAAAGTTGTCCATTTAAGTTGTTTTTATAATTTTCCTGTTCAGCTTCATATTCATCATAAATATGCCTGCCAGTTATTAATCTTTTAATATAATTTGTAAATAGACACTATCCATTTTGAGTTAGATGTCATTTACCTAGAATCTTCAGGATTTGAAATACAGTGAGACACAAATTTTTTTCTTGTCCCATTGGCCTGGTAGTTCTTGTGCTATTTTCTCTGTAATTTGGAAATTCATCACTTTGGTATGTGAAACTTGCTTGATTTTAACTTTTCATAACACTTTTATTCTACATATACCTATTATCCATTAATTTGCTCAACTCTTTCCAGCTTCTATTGTTATCTAGTACTATATTCCATGTTGCCTGAATTCCAAAGTAACTGTTGATATTTATGTTATTGTATTACCTAAAATTGATGTTTGTAACGTGCTAGAACTCACACAATCCTTTGAATGTCACTTTGATTTTAAGGACAAGAAAACTGACTTATGTCACACCTTTGATTGTTCCTCTTGCTAGTGGCACTGTGGCTCATAAAATCATGCAAAAGTACGGCTTTCGAGAAGGCCAGGGCCTTGGGAAGCACGAGCAGGGGCTGAGCACGGCGCTGTCTGTTGAGAAGACAAGTAAGCGAGGCGGCAAGATCATTGTTGGCGATGCTGCAGAGAAAGGTATGTCTTCCTGAAGAAGGACAGTTTGGTTGTAGATGTCGAGGAGAGCAAGAAAGCCTATAGCCTTTCACTCACTTGGCAGGTTTCTAGAAGCATATGTTCTTTGACATTACATTTTCCTTACAACTACAGATTTTTTTTAGATGGTTCTTCAGTCCATCAATCAGTAAACATTTATTTGTCGCCTTCTATGTGCCAGGCACTGTGCTAAACTCTAGGGATATAAGGAAAAACAAGACCGTCCCTGTGCACTGGGTGCTTTACAGTCTAATGGGGCAGATAATGTGCATACAACTGTATGCAAAGCAAACTATATACAAGATAAGTAGGAAATAGTTAATAGAGAAGACATTGGAAGTAAGAGGACTTGGGGAAGGTTTAGTTGGGACTTAAGGATGAACTCCTTAAGTAGGCAGAGTAGAGGAGGGAGAAGTATTCCTATCATGAGAGCCAGCCAGGTTCTTGCCTTTAGTTTTTGGAATAAGGCTGTAGATTTAAACTCCTAACAAGGAAAAATGGGGATATTGGAGGAAAAGACAATCTTTTTTTCTTTCTTTAAAAAAAGTCATTAGGAAAATATGAGGCAACGGTTTCTTCTGAAGAAAAAATCTTGATGTGAAATTAAAACAATCAATGTCTTTTTTAAAAATAATTTTCATTATTTTTAAAAGTTATTATTATTATTTTGCTTTTTGGAGGGAGGAAGGTAGGGCAGTTGGGGTTAAGTGATTTGCCCAAGGTCACATAGCTAGTAAGTTGTCAAGTGTCTGAGGCCGAATTTGAACTCAGGTCCTCCTGACTCAAGAGCCATTCACTGCGCTACCTAGCTGACCGGAAACTAGGTCTTTTTTTTTTTTTCCTTTTTGAAGGGCAGTTGGGTTTAAGCGACTTGCCCAAGGTCACACGACTAGTGTTGTTTTTGTGTGTTAAGTGTCTGAGGCCGGATTTGAACTCAGGTACTCCTGACTCCAGGGCCAGTGCTCTATTCACTGTGCCACCTAGCCGTCCCCAGAAACTAGGTCTTAAAGAGAGTAAGTGACTCGTTCAGGGTTGGTAAGTGACTGAGGCAGGATTTGAACTCAGGTTTTCCTGAGTCTAGTGCTCTGTTGACTGTGCCAAGTTGCCTCTGTTTGCCAAATGGAGAGATGGGACATCCAAGTAGAGCATGTGTTTAAAATATTAACTCACTTGTAAAACACTACAGAGGAGAATGACAGAAGATTAAGATTAGTATCTCATCATAAAATAATAAAAACAAGAAAAGTTTATCTTGGTATTATGCCTAACTCACCTACACAAACCAGGAGCATTCATAGATAAAATAAAAGGCAGGATAGGCAAAAAATAGAACAAAATAATTGGTATTTCTGTAACAACCTGTTTTCATCACATTTGAACCTGACACTCAGGACCCCAGCAAAGATATTAGGGAAGTTGAAGTGGTTCTTAAGATGAATTCTAGAAGAGTTGCTGGACCAAATCAGTTATGTACTGAAGAAAATTGTGCAGGAGGCAACACCATTAGGGCTTGTTTCACAAGATAGCTCAGGGAGGGGAAGATATCACAAAGGGGGAGAATCACAGGCAGTACTTTTTTATTTTTAACTAATAAATTTTTTTGAGTTCCAGATTCTCTCTCCTTTTAGTTCCTCCTCCACCCATTGAGAAGACAAGCAATATATTATACACATGAAATAATGTAAAGCATATTTCAGCATTAACCATATTCTCCCCCCAAAAAGGCAAGAAAAAAATCAATATTTCATTTTATATCCAGAGTTCATTAGTTCTGTCTCTGGAGGTAGATTGCATTTTTTTTTTTTTTTGACAAAAAGCATTTTTATTTTGACATCTGAATAAGTGTTGACTCCTCAGGACATGGTGGCCTTTGGCATCTTTTCCAACTTATTCATCAGCTTGTTGCACTGTGCCTTTCTCAGAAACATAGATGCCATCCAAAAATTTTCTGATATCCTTGTTTTTGACTGGTGGCCTGTTGGATCAGGGCAGCTGAGTTTGAAACAAGTTTAATATCATTTCCTTCAAGAATTAATTCATCTTTCTGGGCTTGAGAAACAGCACAAGCAACACCTGGTCTCATGCGCACTCTTCGGATATATTTTTCACCCAAGAAATTTCTGATTTCAACAAGTGAGCCATTCTCTTGAATAACAACATTGATGGGGAAGTACACAGACCTCATCTTGTAACGAAAACCCAGGGTAACGCCTTTGATCATGTTTTGTACATGACTACAGATTGTGC